>OY728139.1:634682153-635132255 GCA_963277665.1 Viscum album | reverse complement strand
CACCCATATTAGAAGAATCAGACACCATCATTTACCACATCCCATCATATTCTCATTTCACAATCACACCATACATGATGCCATTAAAATACCACATCAAACTCATTTCTCATACAACTCCTACATCACTCATAATGCCCATATATTAACATCAATCTGTTAATTCACTTTTCACACATTAACCTCATGAACCAATTTCCATAATAAAAAACTAAAAACCACAGTCACATGCTCAAAATGAAACTCTAACTATCATGGGATCTTTGAAATTTGAGTGGGCTCTCACTCTTGATTCCCATATATACCTTGCTAAATTTTCTAGAGGCATAATTTTGGATGCTCTATCTCTTGGTTGTTGAGTGAAATAATGCTACATAATCAATGAATCATGATTTTAATAGACTGATGACACTTAGTAAATAAATATCCTAGTAAAAATTAATGTTTCTATTACATATTGTACGATTTATTAAATTCATTATATATCTATTAAATATCACCTAAAACAATGGATAGTTAAATTATTTTTGGATAGCTCACCCACCCCCTAGACACCCCACCCCTAGACACCCCGCCCAACCCCTAGGGCACCCCCTACCCCCTAGATAGCCCCACCACCCCCGTGGACAGCCCGCCCACCCCTTGGACAACCCCTACCCCCTAGGGCAGCCTTGTAACCCCCGAGGACATCCCGCCCACCACCCATGGACACACCCTACCCTATGGACAGCCCCAACCCCCCCGTGGATTGGACTTCCACCCCCCTGGACACCCTCTACCCCCAGGGACAACCCCCCATCCCCGTGGACAGCCGACCCACCCCCCTGGACACCCCAACCCCCTTGGAAAATCCTGCCACCCCTGTGGACAGCCCGCCCACCCCATGGACACCCCTACCCCCTGCAAACCACCCACTATGGATAGCCCCACCCCCTAGCCACCCTCTACCCCTAGACACCCCCTTGGATAGCTTTCCCACCCACCTAGACACCCCACACCCCCCTGAACAGCCCCGCCACCCTTGTGGACAGTGCACCCACCACTTGGACACCATGTACCCCCCTTGGACATCCCCCCTCCACCCCCTGTGGATAGATCTCCCACCCCTGTGGACTCCTCGTACCCCCCTGGACACACAGTAACCCCCTGTATATCCCTGACACCCCCATGGATAGCCCACCCACCCCCTGGACACCCCGTACCCCCTGGATAGGTTATTCAATTTTTGAAATGATGGAATAATTGATGATGGATTAATTTCTACCTGTTAATTATGTCAAAGGTCATACAATTTTTTAATTGATTAAAGGGTATGATTATATTAATTAACTAATGAGTTAATTAATTGGCATTCATTAATTTAAATTAATAATTGTTAATCCTCAATGTTATGTACCATGATGTTGATTTTACATTTTTGATGGTGATTAAGAAATGCTGGAATCAGAATGATATAATTGATCCAGTGATTAATTGTGATACATTATTTTGGCTAAAAAGAGATATTTTAATGATGGATTAAATGATGTGCTTTTGGAGTGATATTTTGGAGTATTAATTTTGGGAATTAATTATGGGATTTGATTTTCTTATAGATTAATTAAATTGATGGATTTATTAATTGTAATGTGTACTATGTTAATTATTGCATTAAATAATAGATTTTGTATATTTAATTAATTGATTGTTTTAGTAAGGGAATAAGGATAATTGAACAGTGAATTAATTATCACGTTTTCGGTTAAGTAAGTGGGATAATTATATTTTGAGTTAATTATCTACTTGACTTTCTTGTGGTTAAAAATAAATAATTTTTAATTAATTATTAACTATTGAGATGTTCAATGGTTAATTTATTGTAGAATTATTTGACAAGAGATTTATGTTGTTAATTAGTTGTTGAATTAATTAATGGGTTTGAATAATTAATTTGTGAATTAATTAATGGATTTTTTGGGTGTTAGACATTGCTTTATAAACCAATTATAAATAAATATGAATGGTTGATAAACATATTGTGAGAGAGGGATTGATGCTCCAAATACTCACGAGGTGCTAGTCATGGCATTCTATACCCATCTTGCATGTAAATATTATTTTATAGGATAGGGAATGATGCTCCAAATACCCATGGGTTGTGAGAAAAGGGTTGGTTCTCTAAATACTCACAAGGGTGCTAGACAAAACGTTATACACCCATTAATTGACATTAGACTGTGGGTCCAATCAGTCATACATGAAATGAATTAAATGGTTAATGAAAGATGTTGTGACATAATGATTTTTGAATTGAATATGGGAAATGGTTCTGACCCTAGCATGACTGAGGTAGGTTTTGAGATATGGTTATCCTGGTGAACCATGAAATTTTTATGGTTAAATAAGAATATAAATTAATGTGTTGAACAATATATTTAAGAAATTTATAGTTCGTTTTCAGAACTCTTATTTTTCAGCTATGAGCTGAAGCAGTTACCTCTGTCATGTGTCCCTTAAGAACCTGGATGGGTTGTAATTTATTTATTCAATTTGGTTGTTACTTCATTATAACATTATCATGTTATTCACAATTCACTATATGGATAGGGATAGACACCAATGGTGCTTTCCGAATAAGATGTATATCTCACACCATGCTTGGACCGCCATTGCACTAGGCTACCTGAGTATACCTTTACTATTTGTAAGACTATAGACCTTAAATCGTGCATGTTTTTGTATCATATTATGTAGAGTTAGGAGAAAATGATTGATCTAGATCTCAGGATTATTGTGGACTTTTCCTTGGGTCTTTGAGTATTTTCTTTGTTTCTTTATTAGAATGTAAAGAATTTTATTTTGTTTACTACTTTCCATTTTGTATCATTAGCATGTCATGCATTCATATGTTACATGTAATCTATTTTCCGCTACGCTATCAATTATGTATTAATACTTCTTCTATTGATTGTTATTTACTCTGATATACCAATATAAAACTCTGATAATAAGGTCTAGTCTCGCCACAATCACCTCTTAAGACCCTCACTGCTAGTTGGTAGGCTTTGGTGTACATGGAGATGTACTTGAGGTCATGTGGTGACCAGTCTGGGCCCCTGTTCAGGGATGAGTCGGGTTGGTATGTTACACATGATAACATGTAATTTCACTAGAATTAAATGCATCTTGAAAATTTGGAATAACTTTGTAAACACATCGGAATTATTACACAACCAAATGCATATAAAATCATTTAAACAAAGATTTCTAAATCACATTCACAAAAAAAACTTGTGAACAATGTTTCCCACATACCATTCCCATGAAAAACATGTGAACAAGGATTATCATATCTCATTCAAACAAAAAACATATGAATAAGGATTCTCATATCTCATCCATGAAACATTTAATTTTATCATGTGTTATGAAACCTTAACCTATGAACTGGAGGGTGAAATAACAAGCCACACATCATCATCCATTCATATTTGTTTCATATAAAAATAAATCATTATCATGTAATAAATAAACAATGAAAAATAATGTGTTTTTTAAATATATATAGAAATCATTTATATTAAAAAAATAACCCATTGAAATAAAATAATATTTATAAAACATCAAAATATTATATAATAGCATATTTAATTAAATTTTTTAATACCCAGAAAATTATCATAAAATATAATCACATAACAAAAAATATATATTTTGAATCCTAAAACATATCCACATTGAAGTGTAATCCATTCTAATTTAAAACTAATAACAAAAAAAATCATAAACAATGTTTCATTAATTAATCTTCAAATGTATTTTATTTTTAAACAACTTTTTAATTACTATTTTTTTATATGAAGAGAAGACATCCTAAAACATTATCTCAAAATAAATTTCAAAAAAATGTACTTAATAAAAAAATAATTTTTTTTAAAAATTTTAATTATAATGTAATTGTATAAGATCATGGTAATGAAAATCCTTTTATTTGTTTTAAAACATATTAAAAACCGACATTGTTAAAGTAATTGTAAAACTTTTGAATATAAATGAATAATGGGGAATAAAATTATCATTAGAGATGAAGAAAAAATTATGTTTTCATTAGGTAAAGGATAACATTAGAAAGAAGTTAAAAACATGTATTTTGAAGAAAAATCGATAAAATTAAGATGATTATACATACTGAAATGTGTTTTAATGAAAAAATAGAATCATCAAGGAAACAAATTTTTCTTCCTAACTTGATTTCCATAGATTAAAAATTGTAAATATATTATAAAATCGTAATATGATTTAGTAGATCCATTAGGGATTATTATATTCAAATAAGACTAATATCAACCTAAGGAAAATATTTGAGTCACAAAAACCCTTTACAGCTTTTGTAATAGTTGAATAAAAAGCCCACAAGACATATAAGATTAAATAGAACATTTAAGCCACTTAAATATAAGAATAAAATTTCAAATATTATAATCCTTTTGTATTTATACTATTTATAATGGTCGAAGGTGTATTCCATAAATATGTCTCAGGGGATTCAAATTTTTGATAAAGATATAACCACATTGTTTCCTTTCTTAGTCAAATTAACTATAATCTCTTATATAAAAATATATCTTAATAACTATTTTAATAATGATATTAAAAAATATGAATATATTTAATTTTCTTCCATATTAATTAACTACATTAATATCAATAGGTTAGTTTATATTTTCTTATATTGGTTGTCTATCATTTTGATCATTTGTACTCACTTTGTAATAGTTGTGTTGGTTTTGTTTATTATTACAGCGTTTATCATTAAATATTAACCAAAAAAACCAAATTTTATGAATAATAATGATTTCTGATGTTTAATTTTTCTTTTAATGAGTACATTAGTCTTTATCCTAGAATATGAAATCAATAAAAACCATTTGTTGATGATTTTTAATATATAAAGGATGTTTTATTAATTAATAAGTACAATATTGAAGATTTATTTTTAGAAAAAATATTTACAAACATATTTATGTTATATAATATTCATAATTTTGCTTTCATGGTCATTTATGTTATAATTTAATAGAATTGCTCATGTAAGTAGTCAAACCAACCCAAACATGAACATAACATGAATATTGAAGATTATTAGGTGATTTAGTTTTTAATATTATAGAAAATAGAAATTATAAAATAATTTTTTTGATAAATAATGGATATGAATAAAATAACATATTTTTTTTAAATTATTGTTTTCCTATTATAATTTTTATAAATGATTAAACAAACAATAATGACTTGTTGATCATATCACTAATTAGTTATCTATTTTTTTATAATGGAACCTTAATAATATTATAAAAACTATATTTATCCTTTCAAAAAAATCTTTTTACCATTCATGTAATGTGGTGCTGCAATTAGAAGTACAAATTTATCATTCAATGAAGGTGATAGTGAACAAATACGCATGGATGGAGACATCATTCCCCATGTAATGGTGAAAAAGAGTAAAATGGTTTATAATTTAAGAATATAATTTTTTATAAAAATAATAATAATTTATTAAATTCCATATTAATATCATACATGAATGTTGGTGAATAAAAAATCAATTTATTTTGTAGAGGATTTATTCTGCACAACACACGACTCAAGTTTTTTTATAATGAAAAATGGATGGTTGTTAATAATCATGACTTTGATATAATAAAATACTAGTAATAGATTTATTTTTATTTTACCATTTTTATAAGGTGAAATTTAATTTTAGGAAGATGAAATTCCTATAATTAAATTAAATAATAAAGAATGACCGGTTATAAACTTTTTAATCACTACTTGGATTATCTCATTTATGAAGGGGATTAACATTTAAAGGATTGTCTTTTGAGAGGGGAAAATCATTTTAGTGTATATGAGAGGGGGGAGTATTTTTTTAAATATCATTATGATCATAATTGGATTTATTTTGAGGTTAAGTGAGGATAATAGTTCCCCTTTTATATGTGAAATGTAGTGGAAATATAAAAATAATAAAAAACATTTCCATAATGGGAAGTCACACATAATGGGAGTATATCAGAAATTGGTAAATAATAGAGATGAGAAGTGATATAGTAAATAAATACATCGAAAACACATTATAATACATGTTTTAAAAAAATTTCTAGTCTTTTAATATTTTATTTATTACTTTTACAAATTAAGATTTTAGTACAGTAGATAGTTTTTACCTAATGTGACATAATAATTATGGATAAAAAAGCAGTATATATTAGATAATTTGGACCAACTAATTCATTATTGAAAATCTATTTATTATTATTTAATTCTTAAATATGTGAAAATTTAATTTCAATATAACAAATATATAATGTATTGTATCAATTTTTTGAAAATATTACTTACATTCTACAATATCAGGTATATGTTAATAATTCAAAAATAATATTTTTGATTTATATTTTAGGTTACTTATGAAAAATATATTTATTCAACATAAAGTTTTCATAACATGTATGTTATGATTATATCCATGTTATTCCATGAAACCACAATATTTTCAGAAATTATATTTTATTTATTCATTAAAATATCCATTATTTTATAAAAATACAAAAATATCCTCTTAAGATTATATTATTATTATAAATTAAAATATTATTTTAGTTTTTCAAAAGTAAAATTTTAAAATGTTAGAATTAAATATTTAAATTAAATCCTAATATAAAGTAGAAAATTGAATATATTGGAAAATATATTTAAAAATGATAAATATTTTATAATATTATAACCTATCAATTATGAATTAATTTTTTGGTATTATAATATTCCTATAAAAAATATATATTTTTATTATTAACCATATTATACTAATGTTTACGTATTAAAAAAATATATCATTCAAAAATATAATTTCATTCATAAAATGATGTTCATAGTTTTCTTAGATATATTAATTTTATCTCATTAGTATTAAAAATGGGATTTATTTTAATTACACCCATTTATCATAACGTGGTTTCTTTTTTTCATAGCTACTAATTTCACTAGTATGTTATAATGGTTATATTTAATGATTATATTTTAATTTAAATGCATCATGGTTTTTCTTTGTGTTGAGCATTGATTTTGGAGAAAATAATTGAACATATTAATTTTTCTAAAAATAAATATAGTGTAAACTGAGGTTGTTACATTCAACAAGTTGAAATATAGAGGCCATCCCTTTTATATATCTTCCCCCGTTATTCTTCTCTGTATATCAATGGATGATTTCATATTGTTGATTCATCGATAGAGGTGATATCTTACCACTTCCTCTCTTTTTATTTTAATAATAGTTATTTAAGAATTTATTAAAAAATTAAATAAATAATAGTGAAATAATGATGAAATGAAATGTGTTTTTCATATTATATATTTTGGAGTCTAATGAGGGATTTTCCCATGCGGTGGATCACTTTTTATTGGTAATCCAGTGAAATGATTTATTTATCAATTCATCCAATTTTATATGTGATTTCTTTTAAATTGGTGTAAATTATTAATGATTTTTTTATATTGGACTTGAGGATGTATAACGGTAGACCAAATATTGTTTCTCAAAGATTTAGTAATGATACATTGCCCAGTGAGTATTACCTCAATTTTTCCTACATGGAAAATAAGTGACTAGTTATTTAAATTGATTATATGTAAAATTAAAATGATTATGGATTCTATAGAATTAGTTACGGTCTAATATATGATAATGGTACTTGATTAATTCTTGGTATAGGCTATAATAAACTCGTATTATAGAGTGAACTCTATTATATTGGAAATTGGTCCCTAATTTCACCACTATATATGGTCATGTATATATATATATATTATGGATTATAATCATAAGTAATTTGGTAAAAGTAACCACATGTTGAACCATTTGTGAGTTCCATCATGTGAGGCATTGATAGTGATTTTTAGACTCATATAATGTCCTGTAGTGTTGTGTTCTTATTATTTATACATATGCATATGTTCTCTATTTTATGAGATTGATAAAGTTGGATCCAATGCATGGTGGTTGTCAATTATTATTTAATGGCACTAATAAATAAGGAATATTTTGTTTGATATTTACTCATGACATAGTTTTATGATTATGGGTAATGTTATGGATTATTATGGGATTTTTTTCCTGATATGTGACATTTTTGACATGTCAAAATATCCATTAACAGAAAAAATGGTTCTATTATGTATAAATATTATATTAATGAACATTAATTCCATGACTGGTAATCATTTTGTAATAATTGTTCACAATATTTTTAAATGAACATGTGGTTGATGTAAACTGTGTTGGACATTATGTGTTGAAACTAATATTGTGTTCCTTAAATTATTCTAGTAATTAGTGGATCATAATATGTATAGATTCACCAACATTTTCTATGATATGTTATTTATATGATATGTATCTATAGGCATTCCTGAAAATTGTGTATTTGGATTCAATTATATCCAGTAGTACTATACTGGTGATCCGGATATGTATAGGTTTTAAACCATTGTTATTCATGTTTATTTGTGTAATTACCATAAATATAGATGTTATAAAAGAGGTGTTTAGTGTGATACCCAACCAAATATTGATTTAAGTAGGTGTTGGATGTTATTCCCAAGATAATATAATTTTGGGAATATAGATGTGATTTTTTATACCATTATATGGTTAATGTCATGGTATTTCATGGCCTAGTATATTAATATTGAGATTATGTTGATTCATATGACATATGGATTATATTTTTATAGACTTGGGCTAATAGAACCATTTGTATTTATATTACTCAAAGTAGGGATCACAATTCCTACGTGATATGATCAACACAATCAAAGGAAATATTTCCCATTTTTATTATATATTTTGAAAATTTATATGGATTCCTATTGTATGAGATTTTTATAGGCATGGAAATGTTTTACTATTTTCAATAATATTATTAATAGATGTATAGAGATGAAAAAGGTAAGAAATTGGATTCCTAAGATCTTCATTACCTTCAGTGCTTCCCCCTTCATTATGTTGGTATGTGAATTCCAACAAGCTCCCCATCATGACTAGATTGATTCTTCACTAGATTCTCCCTGAGAAGTACTTCAATCTTTGACCGAACTAGGCCCCATCCCGGTGGAATCTCTTTTTTTCTATGAGTGAGAATTCTAGACATGAGTAGTGTTGACTGGATCCATTTCCTAAAGATATTCGGCTAATCAGTTCCACTCTTCAGAGTGTCTTGGTAGAGATTTTTCTTTAGGGAGTTTCAATGGTAGCTTATCTTGTTTACCCTTTGTATGTTTCCTAGGTATTTTTATGGAGGGAGGATTTTGTTTCATTCTTATTCAAATGGTAGATGGTCTGTGCATCCAACAACGAGATGGCAAGTATCTGATGTGATTTATTGTTGATAAGGTCTTATAATAATGATGGTTTTTGTTATATAAATTATGTATTCTTATGTGTTTCTTTATCTCCATGTTTGATGTCTTTCATTAATGGTTTTGAAGAATGGTATGGTTTTGGATCATCATGTCACATTGCTAAGGCCATGACTGCTCTAAAATATGCTCTGGCTTCCCTCTGTAATCATTTCCATGTGATGTCAGTCTGGTGTTATAGTTCACATGGACGTTTTAAGTAGTTATTTTTGAGTGGTAGTTAGTGCTCTAGGATTATCCCCCATCCGTGTTCTACTATTGGTAATCCATGAGGGTCGGTGAACTGTAGTGTCGGTTGGTGAATACATGGTTGCGATGGCAGTTTACGATTGAAATTGTTCTGTGTGGGTTTTGAATTTTAATGTTTTTGTGTTCTATTTTGTGACAGAAATGGGCTTCTAATGAGAACATTCTAAAACTATGGAGGATTTAGGTGTCTTCTTGTTCAGTATTCCATGGTGTGATTTTTGTTGCATTTTGAATTTGTAGTAGTGAATTCTGTTTCAACAGGGTTTTGTTTGTTTTAAATTTTGGATGGAGGTTGAATTTTATTTTTTTATCTATGTGTGGTTCCACTCAACCAAAAATAGGTTTTTTGAGAAAATTAAAAAAAATCTACATAGATAGATGAATTAGGGGTCGAGATTATTTTTGTTTGAGATCAGTATAGACACGATTTGAAAATCATTTTTGACTAATTATTATTCTCAATATATATTGAGAAACCCATATGGTTGAGATCTTCACTTCAAAATAAGAATACATACCAACTATACTCATTATATTATAATGTCATATTATAATCTTATTGTCATGTAAAAATAGTTCTTATGTGTTGGATTTCATTATGGATTCTAGAGTTACCCATTTATGGTTTATGCATGCATGTGAGGTGTTCACAGACTCTCATTAATTCAGTACTTGAATAAACATATATATTTGTTTTCATTAGTGGTATACTGGTGGTTTTTATTTATTTTTACACTCACACCTAACATGTAGGCTTGGTCAAAAGCCCATGTACTAGAGGTGTATCTAATAGATCTTAGCACAAACTGTAGATAGGTCTAAGGATTGAATACGAATACTAAATGGACTTCCACGTATTTTACATATAATTTATATTTCCATGTTTATGATTTTCAAAATAGGATTTATTATAATTATATATGATTATACCAGAACATGTATATTTTATTATTTCATGTATGTGTTGTTGTTATTATTTTCATTCATTTTTAATTCCATTTTTTTACATTAACTCTATCTATTTTATATTTTATTAGATCTCATTGATTAAATTAAACAAGAGGATATATTCTCCCAACATGGATATCATAAATTTTCTATTTGTCACAGCATCAGGTGTATGGGGATGCTTACAGGGGTCACATGGAGATCCTTCTCGTGTAGTCAACCACTTACCTGTCCAAAGACATTAAAATGTATTATAAGATCCATTTTTGTTAAATTTATATTTTGGATATGGGGTATGAATGAAATAATGGTAGACACATAGTATTTATGTCATTCAATTGGGTGTCTAGCACTTTCATTAGATGAAATAGAAGTTAAAAAATCCTCGGGATTCACATTTTTCTTTTTAATAATATTATTGAGTTGAATTTTTCCAAATATACTTGTTTAGGTTATTGAATTATGGGGTTTATCTTTAACTAAGGCAGTAATATTCATGTATTCATATATTATTTTTTCATTTAAGTTCACATTAATTCTTTGTGAATATATCTAATTTTATATGGTCACATGGAAATGAGTTTTGATTATCTAAAGAAAAAAAAACATATTTCACATTATAAAAAATACCATATCAGTTGTATTTTTATATATCGAACCACGTGGTTATTATTACTTGGATATTAATTTTTTAGAGTGATATTGTTGGAATGTACATGGATATGAAATAAATCCTATGTTGGGTAGTTTGGTATATGAATACATAGTTTTTATTAGTTCCCTCAAGTAGTAAGATTGGATTTTGTATAGTGGAACCTGATTGATATGAGAGTCCTATAACTGAATATGGAACATTAGTTCATATGCTATTTTATATATGGAATCATAGGTGTATTTTCATAGGTTGTGACTAATGTGTATGAGTTATCTATAGACTAGGTAATGAGGCATTATCATGATAAGAAAAGACTCATGACTTTGTTGATTGTAGGTGTGTTAGAAGAAGAGTATGGTACATTTACTATTCATTCCCATGATGGATTTAATATGTATTTGTTAAACATGGGAGAGTGGTTCATTTACAAACATGAATTCTTTTTTATATTATGACTATTTTTTTATTCTTCATAAAATGGGATAAAAAAATAGATGTTAAATAACATATAAGTTATAAGATTATGTGGGGTCATATAATTATGAATTGGAATTTAAGAAATGGATAATTATTCATGAAATGAAATTTATTGACATTTTAGTGGTCTTGGTCAGCTATTAATTAACTATATAGCCTAAAATTGAGGGAATGTGAATATGGATGATATGAGTTTCGTTTTGTGGATGGAAGTTTAATATTTTAAGCCTTCATTTATTTGTATTGATTTAATAATTATATTATTTATTTACAATTGTTAAGGTTTCATTTATTATTATATTTTTTTGTGAACACGATAGTGGTTGTTTACTCCACATAAATGGTATGTAAAAAATTGTATCTCAAACTAACCCATAAATAGTTATTCTTAATATTTTTTTAAGAATAATCATCTTTATATTGTATATGGGATAATCTAGTATCTGTATTTTTTGTGTATGTAGTTATGTATCCTAACATCACCCATGAATCATTGAGTTTAATGTCTTGTTTTATAATAACATGGTGATTTTTTAATATGACTCACTATTATTTGGTTTATGTGATTATTGGAAATTGTTTGACAATTTAAATCCATATGGGGTGTATTACCCTGAGTGGTGAATTTGAGTTCTTATAGGTTTTATAAATCTTTAGTTTCCTAGACTGCTTGGATATAGACCATGGAGTGTTTATTGTTTTTGATAGAGTATCACACAATATAGTGATCATATTTTTCCATTATTTTGGAAAGGTTTTGAATATCATTTTTTTAATAAGAAATTGGAAAAATAGATGTGTTATTACCTCATTATATTTTAATAAATGGTTAGTGGATGTATTTTCATGTGGTTGGGTAGTTGTAAATGATTAGTGAGAATTGGTGTACTCTAGTAGGATATGTGAGTAGGGAACCAATGTTTCTTTGAATTGATTGTGTAAATGATGTGTGGTCTAAAACATTCTAGAATATGATTATTTCATGGTTTTTATCATATTAATAGATCTTGAGTTATATTTATTGATATAATGTTTAATGTTTATGAATTAGTGATATAATGTGGTAAATGAATTTATGGATAATTATGGTAGTCTAAACACTAGAATGAGGCGTTTAAAATTAGTAAATTATAAAGTTAGATGTTGTGATCATGAGAATTAGTATCTACTGATGATTTTATATGAGTGGGTTATTTATTTTTATAAATGATACATGAGATGATATAGTGATAATAGAACCATATTATTTTTTAGTTATGAACCTTATTTCAATGAATTATGGTGAGAAATATGTGTGTAATTTTTGGAGAACCATAAATTGTGGTGGATGATAATAGTTGATGTTTTATGGATGATTATAGCCTAACTATATTTCAAATGTGATAATCATATAGATTTAGGTTTTCACTTATGGGGATAATATTTATTCATCAAATTCAGTAACTAAAAAACTTTAATTGTGGACTATGATCTTATGGTGGGACTGTTAAGATGTGAAGTTCACTTTATTCTTGTCGATGAATATATCTAGGTGATATAATGTAGGAAGGAAAATAATATTAAAGAAACAAGTAATGGAATAAAATTTCTCCTTCAAATGTAAGGGCATCGAAATGATGATAATTCTGATAGATATTTTGATTGATGAAAATGTAGAATGCATTAATTAGAAGTTATTGAAGAAAAATGAAACCATGGATGTTGATTGGGAAAATATATCAAAGAAAATACTCTACAATTGATTAGAAATCAAAATTCCAAAATGAGGTACCACAAATAATATATTAGGTAGGTAATACCTAGATATTCAGTTGGATACTTTAACAAAAGGGATGTTGGGACCTCATGCATAGTAACTTTCACCCTGATCTCGATCAGAATTTTGATCTGATAATTACAAAGGAATTATTCTCAATAATAATTTATACTAATATATTTTTTAATTGTTTTTATATTCCTTACATTATTTTGTTATAATGTAATTATTGTTAGTATTTCATCATGGATGTTGGATATTTTTTTAAACCACCTAATTTATTTTTTTCATTTCCATTTTAATTTTTTCACTAGATTTTATTATGGTGTGAGTTCTCTTGAGTGTTATTAGGGGATAAAATTAGTGTGGTAAGTATAGTTCAAGGATTATAATCTTCTAGTACATTTATTAAAGAGATAGTTTATATATAATTTCTCTTTTTTCCATTATTTATCATTTGATGTAGTGGATCAAAAAATAAGACATATGGTAGGGATTTAGATTAAGTGGTATTAAATATTTTGGTTGGTTCCTTTCTAACTATCAAGTTTATCAAACAAATATCAAGTTTCTCATAACTTTATTTATATTTAGTTTTCATTAAATTGGAGTTTAATTTCAGTCATTTTATGGTTTCTGATAAATGTATGGTCTAAATTGATATATTTAACATAATAGGATTTTGCATATAGATAATAATTGTAGATAATAAATTAATTCAGTTAGACATAAATGTTTACTTTGTTGGTGTTTATTTATATAAAGTAGAGAAAGTGGAATAGAAATTATTTATTTATAAATGACACGGGTTAATGAGAATTTCATTTCATCTAAAAAATCCACTAACATCTAGTAGGGTAATACTTGGTTTGATCTAATGAAATCCTTAGAAGATTTGTGTATAAAATATATGACACTTAATAAAGTGTTCACGATTTAGAGTTTTTTCAACAATATGCAATTAGAAAGAGGAACAATATTACATAACTATAATTATTTCAAAAAGATCTAATGTCTAAAACCCCATGATTTTTGAAGTAATTTTATTAAATTTGTACTGCATTAGATAGTGTGCGTTATATGAAATACTGAGCTTAAAATGAACTGTGATATGAAAATAAGATTTCATTATTTATATATAATCATTATAACATATCCATTTGATTAGTGGGTATAAATATAATTAACTGAAATATAATATACATATACGTTTCTTCTTTAACAAAATTAATTATTCCTCAATCTTTGATTAATAATTATGTAGAAATATAGATAAAATATTTTGAACATAAAAAATATAATTCTTGGAAAGAAAAAATTATTGACCAATTTTTGTTTATCATAATAGATTAAATAAAGATCTATTTAAAAATTAAATTAATGAAATGAGTAAATTATATAAGGAATCAATTTAATTTCTATTCATTTCAATATGGTTAATTAAATGAATGATGATAAAGTCATTTGATTCTTAAAAAAAATTCATTACATGATCTCTATGGGAATTGTGATTAATTTCAACAAATTTTAAAAACATTATTTTAAAAAATTTATGTCATTATTGAATTTTTCATGTAAATTATCTGAAAGTCAATTTTTGGATTTTTTTTGAAAAGATAAAATTTTGAAGGAACAGATAAAATATTTATTTTTTTAAAACTGAATTTTATATACTTCAAATACATATTTTTAGAAGTCCCAATGTATATTTAATTTGGATTAATATTAAAATATTATACCTTTTATTAAAAATAATATAATTAATTCTATTGGAATTGTAATTATATTTGATTTTGGGATAAGTTCATTTTTATACCAATCTAGTTTATTTATAAAAACTATTTTTCATTGCAATTTTTGAACATATATTAAACGTAACTTCTACCAATTATAATAAATAATTCATGAAAAATATATTTCACATTTGGAATCAGGATTTTCAATTTTAGTATTGTGTAAAATTTTATATTTGATCTCTTTGAATAATAACCGTTTTAAAAATATTATCACCACTGTAAAATGGTTTAATGAGATAAATATGGATTAAAATATATGATACGACCAAAATATATCTTCTTAATTTTTATTTTATTATATCCTTTATAACCTTATAATCCTATATTTTAAAATTTATTTTTTAATTTCCTCTTTACCACGATAGTGACATGATAATTTCATGATACATTGAATAATTACAAGAGTGTCAGACCCCACACATATAAAAGGGAACCTCATATCCTCTAATACACACATCGTATGATCTATTTTTCTCAACCAATTATTTAAATAGTACCATCTCAAAATAACTATCATTTCATATATTTCATCATCTCTCTAAAATACCATCAAATATGTGTGTTTTTAAGGAATAAAATGTTTTCTAAAGAAGTGGTATAACTATTAACCAGAAAATTTTATCTTTATTTCTTCTACATAATTATAAATTATCATAAATATGTTGATAAATTAACAAAAATATCACAAATATAATGAAAAAATACTATAATTAGGGTATAAACCATTTTCATCTCCTTCTCCATCCAATTGAAAATTAAACTATCGCTCGTGAATATGTACAAACTATCATCTCTGCATTGAGATGTAATTATTTTTTCATCACTATCTCATATGGATCACTATTATTAAGTATTAAATAATTATATAGTATTTATATAAAATAATTATTCTTTTTGGTATATAATATATTAGATAGATTTTCCCTTATAACTATTTGAAAATGCTAACATCCCTCACACGTATATATACAGCACCACCTCCCTGATTCTATCTGATTCATTTTACATTATGTTCTGACATAAATAGTAATAATTATGTCAATAATGAATAAATATTAAAATCTAAAACTTATTATCATTCAAAAGTTTTAAATATAGTCTACTTTATATTGCTTCCAATCAATAGAAAAATAAAAAAATAATCCATCTATTTATACGAACTATCATCTCCCGAAACTGATGTAATTTTTTTTTCATTACTATAACACATGTATGGTACTAAAATTATATTTAATGTATAGAAATAATTATTAAAACTTGTCTAATATTTTTTATATGATATAAACTTTAACCCAATTACCAGAATCAACCTACCAATGTTATTTTACTGATTAAGAAGAAGATGAACTTAAAACATATGATGTAAACATCGCATATTTTATAAAATAAAGTATGGAAATGAATGATAAGAAATGAATAATATTAAATTAATAAATATTAAAAAAATATCATGAATGTATAAAAATAATAAGATTTTAGTATTCAAGAGTTAGAGAAAGTATAAGGTGAGTCAAGATTAGAGGTAAGGGATTTCTTATCACAATTTCTTTTCAATAAATCTAAACCAATTTTTTTCTTCAATTTTATTAATTAACATATGAAATTAATTTATAACTCATTTTCTTATATTCAAGGTAATTAACAAATAATTATGTTCATCTACTTAAACATCCTTCTGTTTCAAATGTCATAAAATCTATAGTTTATTTAATTTAAAAAACTAATTAAAAAATTTGTCTTTAAAAATCATTATTATCCATGCCCATGTTGAAAAAATATCATTTAGATGTTTTTTCATCTATACATATGAGGTTTAAAAATGTTATTGTTACTACCATTTACTTTATTTTAAATTGATTAAAAAAATTTAATGTTCTCAGGTACAATATACTATTACGATATCAAAATGTTTGGAGAATTTTTTAAATGTTTGCTATATGAAAACTTATTTTTTCCATCATAACATTGTTTTTATAAACATAATTAAATAAAAATTCATGGTTATTAGAAAATATTGTTTCCAAATAGTTAAGGAGTTTTTTTAAATAATTTTTCAAGAGGAAATAATTTCTTATCTAATTCTTTTATCATAGCTGATGGTTCATTTGATTATTTGGTTAAGTGTGTGTTTGAAGGGTTTTATAATAAAAAATCAATCATATTAGGATTTTATTTGTTATTAAATACTTTAAATTTATATATTATGTTGGGTGAGCTGAATGGAACTCATGGAACTATGTGATCTTTATATATCTCTTTACTGTATTGGGTAATAAATTGTCATTAAAGAAGAAATATGAATAATATAACTAGGTATGTTGCTACTATAGAATTATTTGGGTTAAATTTATTACAACATAGGTTAAACAATATAAAAAATAATTTAGAATATAATTCTTCATGCTATGTAATTATATTTTCAATTCTTCAAATGATTTTATATAGAAAATAATTGATTTTAAAAATAAGATATACATGATTTTAATAGTGAATGAAATGTTTTTCAATAAAATTATTTCATTAGTTATCATGTATTATCATGATGATTTAATAGATTTAATATTATTTCTAATATTATTAAATGGATTATTTTGAGAAAATATTGATATTCTGATGAGGCAAGATTTATTTCTATGATAATATTTTTTGTGAATAGGTAAAAAATTTCTTGGTTTTTCATATTTTCCACGAGAAAAATGGGAATATATTATTATATCCTTTATTAAGATTTTTATTTCAAATCACATATTATAAAATGTTTTCTAATGACTAATCATGTGTATGATATACTTTTTATCCAAGTAATATTTATGAAACAATTTCTTGGATTAATGTAATTTTATAATTTATAATAATTTCTTTATGGAAGTGGAATAATTTTCACTATATGATAAATATATGGGTTTTTTGTATAAAGGGAATTTCATTATTATATGAAACTCCAATCATAAAAATTAGGGCTTCAAAATGTATGAATGTTTAAGATTTTTTTTAAATAATGTAATTATATGTTGTTAAGGAGTTGGGTAATTATTTTTGGTAAAAAATGAATGGATTATATAACCTTAAAGGTTGGTATGTTATTTAAACATAATATAAAGCGGTTTTATAACCACTAAGCATTAGTATTTTTTTAGGAATGTGGTCACTTATTAATTAATTTAATTATTTAAAAATAATATGACATTATTAAGTATATCATAGTATTAATCTTCTACATAAGATACTATATTACACTTTTATTCTATATACTCACCTTAACCATTTTTTAATAAATGGTTAGAACTATTAATAATATTTTTAAAAAATGATTTGAATGAATCTATGGTTTTTTCCAAATGATAAATTTAGTGGTATATGAGTTATAGAGAGAAAATAATCTTGTTATTCATAAACATATATGTATATTTATGTGTGAAAACCTGAACCAATGCGAGTCTTCAAAAACACTAAGTATGAGAAAATATAGTTTAATGGATCTTTTATTTATAAACATTGTGAATATAAAATTAATAAATGTCTTTTATGGATAAAATATAGGTAAAATCATTCCAGAAACTTTAAACAAGGAATAATAAGATGATTCATATTTGGTAAAGGTAAAAGTGTGCGAAAATATTGTGGAAAAATGAATATTTTGATTAACACAATGAAGGGAAATAAATTCCATCCTAAGGTATCAATTAAATATTTTGAATATGGTGTGAATGGTTATTATGAAATGGAATTACATAGGTTTAAAAATATTTAAGGGGATCAACAAGACCATATTAATCAGGGTTCATCATGGTCATATACCGATGATTAAGAATTTTCAAATGAAATATAAAAGGTATGAATTATATTTTGAAATATTATTTTATACTGATGAATCAGACGACATGACTCATGTTTTTAATTATAAGAATGAATTATTTATAAATATTTTGAAGAATAATGGTTAAATAGTTCTAATGAATGACTAATTGTCAAAATTTATACATGTAATCCTCAGGAGTTATAATTTAATTTAATTTATTTATGGATTGATAAATTTAAGGTTGATCATTAGTTTAATGGAATTAATACCCTTCTGATGTTTACTATGAAGGAATTTCAATAATTTTATTGACTCTTTAAGAGACATTTTAAAAGATTCAACAAATGATTTTGGTATATGTATCCCTTATTTTTATTTTATTTTTTTCAAAATGTTATTTGAATAATACCTCGGATATATTTTGTGGAAATAAATTCAAATATTTTGACAACGTTTTGGGTTAATATAATCTTTTATAAAGGGTAAATTATTTTTGATTAATATATAGGGTTATTTCATATTGGTAATGTTATATGATTCAGATAAATTGGATATTATTTGGAAAATGGGATTTTATATGAGGTATAAATGTTGAGTGAACTTTTGAAAGTGTAGGTTATTTTATTTTGGATTTATGGGCATTATTTCTATTTTTTAAAATTCTATTTTTCAAAATATAGTACAAGGGGATATAAATTATCTTTTATTTGAATTTATAAGTGACTAATATTTTTTAGATAAATGTTATATTGGTCCTGGAAGAACTTTTGATAAAATCATGCATTTTTTTGTGTTTAGATATTGATATTCTAAATTTGTAATTTTTTTAATGATAATTTTTTGACAGATTTTTGTTGAAAAGTTTATGTTATTTTTTGTGGGTTTAAAGAATTATGTTTGATGGTTTATTCATATTGGACGTTATCATAGTTTTTTAAACATCTATGTTATGGAAAAAATCTAGATAATGGATGAAAAACTTGTTATCCTCATGTGGATCTTATGATCTTTTAATGTTTTAGTTAGTGATTTATTAATAAAAAATCCTCAGAGATAAAAAAATAGCAAAAAAGAAGAAGATTAGTATTATTATTGTGTAATATAATGAAATCAATGAATTATATTTTCTCATATTCTCTATCTCAATGGTAAAATAAATCCCTAACTTATGAAATAGAGAGATAAGTATATCGAGTTTCATTGAACAATTATCAATGTACACTTTTAGAAACAATTTCACATGTACATGTGTCAATTAATACTACATTAGATAACGTGATATGTACATAATATCGAGCTAAAATGAATGAAGATACAAAAATAATATATTATTATTTAAATATAATCAATATAACCTTGATTTTAGATTGGAGGGAATGATTAGTAGTAAAAAAATTTGGAAATATATGTATGAATGTTTTCTTTAATAAAATACATACTCAATAAAATATTGATGAATTTTTATAAAATTTTTGTTTATATATATATGGAAAACGATATATTTTTATAAAAGTATTTTTTCCTGTGCACTATATTTTTATCCTTATGGATTAAATTATTTAATATTTCTAAATTATTCGATTTCAATTGTCAGATTATATCTCTAATAAAATTAATTAACATTAATTTCATTTTGATTATTAGATATGTATTGAGGATAAATTCATTTTATTCCTCATAAATACATTTCATACAAAAAAATATTTTTATTGAATTTTGTGTATGGTAATTAAAGTTAATTTCTTCCATGTTTAGAGATTTTATTTGATAAATTGAATTAATTCTTGAAATAATATTTTTATAAATTGTCATAGAATGATTTTCTTGTATTTTTTAAAATTGTTGTTTTTTAAGTTGATATTGCAAAATGATGATTTATGAAAAACTGTCATTTTATTCATTAAATATAGTAATTTGAAAGAATAATTCAAATTTTAATTTTGTTTTAATGTAAAATAATTTCCATTATATTTAAAATAGTATAGTAATTTATATAAGAATCCTTATTCTATTTTATTTTATTAAATGTTCATTTTTATTCTCAAAACATATTTATTAAAAACCATTTTTCTTTTTAGTTTATGAAATTATGTTAAATAAAATTTATTACACATATATAAATTTTATCTTTAAAACATATTTTATATCCATAATTAGGAGGATAAAATTTAATATTGTTTTCAATTCCATTTTATCACTTTTATTAGTATCCATTTTAAAAATGTTATCACTATAGTATAAGGGTAATACATGTTTATTTGGTTAAAAACATAATGATAAGGTTGAAAAATATCATATTCATTATTATTAGAAGTAATAATATTGAACCTCCACACCCTATTTTTTCTAATGTATACTTTACGTTCCACATGACTGAGATATAGATTTTATATTTTCCTAAACATTGTATAATTAAAATAACCCAACACCTGTCACAAATAAAAGGTCACCTTATCTCCTCTATTATACACACCAATTTATCCATTTATATCAACCAATAAGAACCCAAATACATTACCAAAATCCCCCCATATTCTATAGTTTCTTTTTCTTGAAATTAAAATCATATAGGGCTTAAGGAATAATCAAAATAACGTCATCCAAAATATTATATATAAATCTTTATTAAGCATTTTCATGTTTATTTCACATAGTAAATTCTTTAAAAAATAATAACCTCGATGATATAATAATCCCAATATATATATTATAATAAAATTTAATAATAATTCTATTATAAACCTTTTTTCATCTTCTTTTCATTAAATGGAAAATGAATCTCTCTCCCATGAGTATGTATTAAATACAATATCCAGGTAACTATGTACTTCATTTTTCATCACTTTCATATAAAATTAATTAAAATGATGGAATTAATGAATATATATTATTTATATAAAATAATTATTTCTTTTTATATATAACATATTTCTTATCTTTACACATTTCTATCTTTTGTAAATTGATAATGACTCTCATGCACACATTTAGACTACCACTTCCACAAATTTTATGTGAATACCTCACACTAATAGTAATAAGTATAGAAATAAGGAATAAATATGAAATATATGTGATAATATTGATTCAATAAAATAAAAATAAAACCTAAATTATTTCATTTCAACCAATTAAATAATTGGGAACATCGTCTACGCATACTAATGGGATATTGTCTCCATGAAATGATGTAATTCATTTTTCATGAACACAATGAATGGTTATATTTATTAGTATATTTAATTTCTAAAAATTATAATTAAAACTTTTTAGGGATTATAGAGAAGATGAAACCCTGAAACCCTTTACGGTAATCAACCCACTGAATCTATTTTGGAGATTATTAACCAAACAATGTCAAAATATATAATGTAAAATTGTATAAAGTAAAATCTAAATAAAATATTATAATAAATGAAATAAATAGAATAATAATATACTAATAAAATTGATAATATTTCTTAATAAATATTTATACTGATAAAATTTTATTATTCTAGATTTATATAATATATGTGTTGTGTTTGGACATGAGGTACAAGATTTCTCATTTGAATTTCCTTTTAACGACAGATATGAAAAATTCACTAAATTATTTCTTCACTATTGTGTTTGAAAATTAATATGTATTTATATTATTATTAATTAACACAAATTAATGTCGGTTAAATTCCTATTTAATGTCCCCCCTCAGTTCCATTTATATCTAATGTTAAAAAAGTAGTAATTGACTTTATTATAACCACGATGGTTTGTTTTTCCTTTTAATAATTTTTATCCTCCATATATATGTTTTTAGAAATGATTTAAATATATTTTTATTTATAGAAAATTTTATTAGAAAAATTACTAGACTTTTATTTCATTATTAATTTCACAAATTAATATTTTTAAAAGTTTATTTTATGAACCATTATTGAATTTTTACAAACTAAGAAAAAATTGTATTTAAAGTTTACCACATGACATAATTTTTATATTGTCATATCCATTCATAGTTATAAATATTCCAATAAGTGTTTCTATAGTTTTTTAAGAAATACCGAATTTCTATTTTTTGGGAATCATTAGAATTTTTTCCAACATAGAAGGTTATTTTATATCATTTTTATGAAATAACTATAATATAATTTTCTTATGGGTTTAAATTTTTTTTCAAATGTTTTATGATGATAAAGTGGAATATTATAATTGGATTATTCATTAAATATTAATTATAAATACATAGTGAATATGGGTGAGATTGATATATATCATGATGAACTATTAGACTGATATATAACATCAATTCATTTGGTAACAAATAGTCATCGATGGGAAAAAATGAGAGACATAACTGTGTATGATAGTCTTAGGGAATTAATAGGGAATCATTTATTGAAAAATAGGATAAAAATGAGTGACCATGTGTTTGAAAATAATGTCTAATGTTTACAACATAGGTTTTCAAAAAATTTTATGATTACAAATGGAAATATATTGATTCAAAAAAAATGTATACAAGATAATAATAGCCAATGAGATGTTTTTTAAAAAAAATTTATTCATGAGTTCTCATGTAATCTTATGATATTTTCATGGTTTTAATATTCAATCTAATGTGATTAATGTATTTTCATAGAGTAAAGATTTATTTTCTATTTTGGATATATTTACATATATTATTAATATTTACTATGAAAAAGGAAAACATTTGTAGTGGTTTTCATGTTTTTCAATGGTTAATGGGTCACCATCATTTTAATAACACTTATAAAGCTTTGTTTCTCATAAAAAGTTTTATATGTTTTCATGGGGACTACGAATGTGTAGGAACTATTAATAAGTCTTGTATTGAATATTAAAAATTTGTCTTCATTGAATTTAGTTTTTCATTTATATGAATTTCATGATATAGATAAAAATGTCTATTTTATGAGAAATATATTGATTTTTATGTAATGTGATTTTTATAATTCCATAAAACTCTAAAACCAAATTTTCCTAAAAATGAATGAAAGTGGAACCCCTATTATTAATCAATTTTAAAATATTCTGGGTATTATTAAAGGGATTGTTAAATTTTTGAAGGATAAATCCACAAATTATATTTTGGAATATTTACTTTTGTCTTCATAGTCATATTCATAGGTCTTGATGTTAATGGAAGCGATTAAATCTAATGTGAAGATTGGTTTGGTATTTGAGGATTTTTATAACTAGTTCTTTAATGAAAAAATCGGATGGAGGGAGGTCTATGAACCACTCAGTAGTTATATTATTGTTTATGAATGAGTAAGATCTCCATAAATGTCAATTTGGTATAAAGAATGAAAAAAATATCATAAGAGAGAATCTAATGAAAATCAATTAGTTTGGGTTCTACATGATTGAAATTTTTTAAATAATGACATCTAAAATAGGATGGTAGAATTCATACTATGATTTTGAGATGATCAATTTATAAAATGTCAAATTTCACAACTATACAAATTATATGAAACAACATGATACTCAATTTCAACATTCTAGTGATTTCTTAGGTGGTTGAATCAAGGGAATATTTACACTCTAGGGATGATAACGTGTTTATGGTGAATTATGTTTTTGAAAAACATGTAAAGATGCATTTTTTGGATGAAGGGATGATATAGATTGTTTGGAAAGGATATGTTAATGTTCAGATAGTGAATAAGACACACTTAAATATAATTGATGTTATAAACATCCCAAGGCTATGGGATAACCTAATTTTTGAAAGGTAACTCAATGATGTATGATATATGATATTCTTGGATGGTGGAGTCTTGATAGAGGAATCAAGGTTACATTGTGTATTTATGAGGTGTAAATTATAAAAACTCATATCTAACTAAATAGTCATATAGAGAAGTAATTTCTAGTTTTTGAATAATTGATGGTATTTTTCTGTGGAATTATCCTCTTAGGGAACAAAATTGGAAGAATATGAATGTTCAAATGGAGAAAGGGAATATTGAATCTTGATCACATTGATATTGAATTTTTTGGAGTTATTAGATGGGAAAATAGAGAAGGGATTCATTTTACTTGAATAAACAAAATCCCAGATCTCATAGGCTATAACATGTTTACTTACTAATTTTGTGACAAAACCATGTCAAATGTCATGGTTTTATTCTATCAATTATGAAATATTTTGATGATTCTCTGATAATATTATGGATTTACATGATATAACAATAATCTGATGTGTTTTTTATTCATCCAATGAAATTATATGATAAAGAGTAGAATATATAAGAATATATAGTATATTATTTTTTTTATATGGTGGTGAATAAAATATATGAATCTTTTGAAACACTCTCCAAAATAAAGTGGTAATATTGTAATGAGTGGTTCCAAATATACCATAGTATAATGGTGTATAAAAAATTATTATCTATACACTAATAGGATAGGTGTGGAATATGTATGTACACTGGGAAACACCTATGTCTATTTGGGAGGAATCAGTTAAGACAACAACATAAATATTCAATCTATTTCCATCCACATATTATAGATATGAAGACATTGATAATATTTGGTTTGGTAAAAAATGGAGCTTTTTCCACCTAAATTTTTTATGAAGGCTTTCATATATTTTTATGGATGCTATGGATATTGAAAATTCTAAGGAAAAGTTTAAGGAATGATTCACTTTGCAATATATAGATGAAAATCTAGAATTTATTCTATGAGTGGAAGAAAAAATCATCAATTTCTTAGATTGCAATTTTAAGTTAATGTAATTTTTTAATTATTACTAAATGGAGGAGAGAGAAGATGAAGGTTATAAATCAACTAAAAATTTCCAAGTTCATTTGAGAATATATACTAGGTTGATAGAAAAATTGATGAAATTATATAAAAACATTAGATGATTAGAAATTATACCAGTGTAATATTTTCCTGAAATCGCACATGATGATGGGTTTTTGGTGGGATCTCTAAATGGTAGTGCTCTAGATATGAAAAAACCAAACATTTTAGTACAAAAAAATATCTAATATGAATTTATTATAACGATCAACCACTTTCATATAACCAATTCAGTGGTTTTGGGATCACATGAATACCATTCTTCTTACGAATTGTGGGGAAGAATAAATCCCTAATGATGTTTCCACTCTAAGTGAATCCAAATAGTGGGAACCAACAATGATGGTTTTTATGTTTTCATTGGATAAAATGGTACATTGGAGTTGAATAACACACCAAAATGTAAGAGATCATTGGTGAAAAAGTATATTTTTCAATTAAAAGAAGAACCTAAAATAAGAAGTAATGAGGATTGGTTGGTGGTGAACATAATTCAATATAGTTTTTTAATTAACTATCTCAACACAATTTTCATTGGATATTTAGTATGATACAATAAAAAAAAGTATTGACCATTATTTAAATTTATGATCTACACCCAGAAATTATTGTTGTAATGATTTATTGACATCCATGAAAGTTATTTGAATATATTTATAGATAGGAATGGGTGGGTTTCAAGGATGATATATACTATATATTAGATTATAAGATAATGAAAATGCTTTAATTGTGAATAAAGGAACCAATGTTGTTGTATCTATATTTTTATTAATTGAAGGACTATAGAGGACTCAATAAGTGAAAAATGGGTTTTTGTTTATATAAGAATACTTGGGATGATGAGTGCATCAACATTATTGTCTGGTATATAGATGACATATTTTTGGCTGAAGAATATGATAAAAGTATATTGAATATGAATCAATTTTTCATTGGATGGTATGAGATAAAGGATCTTGGATTGGTCAATAATAAGTTGTTAATAAATATTGAAAGCCATGTAAAAGTATATACATTAGTTATATCTGTAAGATACTAGAACAATAAGGTTCTAAAAGTATTTTTCATGACCATATTCAATAATTTCTAATATCTTTTGGTTAGAAACACCAATCATTCGAAGTCCATGTTTCATAAAATATAATAATTGGATGCCATGACAATAATTTCATATTTTCTTATTTTTATATAATTATGATATATTGTATGATTATTTTTCAATAATAAATTTCATTTGAAAATGTATTTATAAACCTATTAATGATCAATATTTGAAGAGAACTATAAGAGTATGTGAAATGAAAAATCATGTATATAATGGGATTATAAATTATATCCTTTTATGATGGGTGGTCAATTGTGACATTTTATTAGTGTGGACTTCAATAGGGAGTTAGAATTCTATAAGACCACATGATGGTTTTTTTGGAGTTAATGTCCTAAAACTAGATGTTTGTACACTTTTTTATAGATATATTATAATAATTTCATATTAATTAAGCATCTTATTATTTGTTGTTAATGATTCTAATTTTCATTAATATAATAATTTCATAGGGTTTTTATTGCATTCATAATTTAATATGAGCTTACCACTATGGTGAGAACCATGAAATTCAATGATGATATTATTAAATATAAATCTATAGAATGATAAATAACTATGATGGGGAATATATATTTTTGACTATTAGGGATTATTAATCATACGAATATGAGACTACATCTTATAAATTTCTCACAAGGAAATCTATATGATGAAAGATTTTGGGAATAAGCCTGTTGTCCCGACCTCCGAGGTGGCGCGTTTCGGGTTATAGTGAAATGGTCCGATGAGAATCGTCACCTATACCTTTTTAATAGATATGGGTTTCTATAAATTTCACCATTTCTTTTGTTTCAACCCGGTCAACTTCATTATCCTTTAAATGGAGGTTAGATTAACCCCGTGTGGACTGGAAAATTTACCCCTTTGGCATTGCGAAGTAGGTTCAATAGTAAGATTATCACAGTGGGTGATTACATGGGGTTAAGAAGATGTGCTATCGGTCCTCCTCAGATATAAATTCCTCAGATGGTCTCCAATAGGTTTATTCATGGAGCCAAGAATGCCTAATGACCCTTGTATACATGATTCATGAACATTCGTTCCAAAGGCAGTCGCTTGTTGATTGATGATTCAAACCACAAATCTTATGGACTCTATTGGTCTATAGGATGGGAGGTCAGGCTCACCACACCCTTCTGGGGGAGGATTATTGCATGTTCTAGGACTCTCTTATAGATTTAAGTCATGTTCATTTGTTCTTGAATCCTTGGTTCGTTACCGAAGAGCGTGTCCACGGGCTACCCTTGGTTTTATGGTTGTTGTATGCATGCATATACTTAATGCTACAGAGGTGACACTGAATTGAGCCATATAATAAGGCGCTCTAGTTTTTATCATCATCCAAGGGGTATGGAAGGTGACATGGTGTTGGGATCAGGCCCATCATAAGGGTTTCCTACATTTCCTCAGGAGTGGAATCAGAACCCACATAGTTCGGATTGTGTGGGGAATACACGTGGAATTTTTCCATTTGATAAACATGATGGGGTGGAACCTATGTGGATGGGAACCTTTTTTATCTCGAGCCTTCTGATATGCATCTTACGTATCATAATTTGGTTATGAATCAATGTTCTCATAGTACAGATTCATGTGAATATTGTAATAATCAAAATCCTCTAAGCCCGCATGAGTTATTCCTAGTGTGAGAAACAAGAGGATATGAAACATTCAACAATACAACTTCCTCCTCCCCTATTGGTGGGGGAGAGATACCCCACAATGAAAGAGGTCGGGGCGACCGTGGGTGAGGTCGTGGAGTGATAAGCCTATCCATGTAAAATGGAATTAAAGGTCATGTAGCTCAACCTCGAAATATTGGGAACATACCTTAGTGGGAGGGCCCCAGAGCATGTTTTGGGAATGGGAGGAGTTTCATCCTCATAAAAAGAAGAATTGAACATAACTCCTTTAATTGATCAATATTCCTAAGTTAATGGAAAAGAAAGTGATCACCCTTAATCTCTATAATGGGGAAGATCCCATCGGCATCCCAGGGTTGGACTCTGGTTAACCATGGGAATGTAGACCCACATGCTTTCCTGAAACCCAAACCATTGTGGGGAGAGCCTTCATGAATCCACTTACCATGGGTATGTAGACTCAAAGGGGCATGCTCATGCACCCGATGGTCTGATCATATGGGTCCTGTTGATTTGGAGGTGGCTTTGACCTGATGTCGGAGGATTGGTTAGTAATGTAATTATGGAGGGTTGGACGGTAATGGAAGGGTGAGGTAGAAACTGAAGGAAATGATACTCAAAGACACCCCATTCAGCATATTGACTTCTTATGCATAAATGGGGAGGCTCTTCATACTATAGTGGTATGCAGGAAGAGGGACCATCTACGTATCGATGCAGTACGCATGCAAGGTTATAGACCACTGTGTACCATAGTTGTATATGGCTCACCAATCCAATTTGGGTTCCATCCGCGTACTTATGTAGTAGGTGGCGCCAAGTTTAGTCCGCATAGTGGTTCCTATGTGGAACACCATAATGAAGTAGGGTTTGTGGGAATATCATTCATGGTTCACTAGTTAGGTTCATGGTTATGTTATTATTATTCAATTACTTCATTTTATGGTTCATGGCTGGTTGTACCTGCGGAGAGTGAGGTTCACAATTGATGCTTTGTCGGTGAATCGAGACTAAAGCTAGATTCTTCTCTGAACTCTTTCTTCCAAACTTTATTGCCACTTTAAGATTCAACATCCCCTTTTCATTTTTCTAATGTTCTCTTTTTATAGAGCATCAGGTCAATTGTATCTATTCAGCACGTGACACCATTTACAGAGGCCCACAAAGAAATGTCTTGACCCGTGGAAGACTTGGTAAACTGAGGTTTGTGGGGGCTTTGGTTCACGATAATGGTTTTTGGGACCCTCCTGGTTCACATCGACATCCCGTCGATGGCACATAGGCCTCATCAATTTCATTGAAAACATGAATTTCATCAAGTTTATTCTACAATTTAAAACTATATTTGAGTCCCTTCACCTTTATAAACTTGTAGGAGAACATACTTACTTATTAAAAGTGACTATGGGGGTATTTTTTTCTTAGGAGGAATTTTTAGGACCCTATAAATTCCCCACATTGAAATAGGGTCTGTTCAGAATGCAAATGGGACTATTGAGATGTAGAAGTAGTCCCAAACTGAAATGGTTCATGGTAGAACAAATGGGCCCAGTAGGAGGGGACTGCACCTATATATCTAGTGGACCATGCTATTTGTCCATTATCATTTCTCATGGAAAAAAGTGCCCTTAATTTTATTGGCTTCCTCTGCTCTAACGTACTATTCACTTTACGAAAGTCATGTTCGTGAACCACTTCGTACGTACCGTGAACTGATCATCTCGCCCTTTGTCTATCTTCATACCATGTTTTGGATTTCACCATTGGTGTTGTAGAAATTTAAGACTAATGTCTGGATTCTGCGTAGGAGCATGCTACGCGGCTGGGGTGTCCCCATACTGAACTTTTTCCTATGAACCAAACATTAAGAACTAATAATATGAACTTAAACATTAATCCTCAACTTTTGAAAATGAACTTAATCAAGGCCTAGGTTTATGGTATCCATTTTCTGTGAACCATGTTATTCTCTGGCCGACGATCTACAATCCAATGCCTCGCGGAATGTTTGTGTACCGTGTCTATACACGGTGTAATGTTTATGAGTACCATAGTAGTTGGCGTGGATACTTGCGTGCACTGTGGTCGTATGCAGATTATGCCTTCCGCACACTATGTAGTATACATGATGTAGATACCGCTTACCATTTATGGGAATAGTATACAGAGCCTTATGTGGACTTATTTTGAGTCCATTATCCATTCTTCCATATCCTTATCCAACACTTTTTATTGGACTGGTTTTCTATTAGCTTATGTATCATCCTAAGCATGTTACAATGGATACTTCATAGGTTGTGATGAAATTGAATAAAACAAGGGTGACCATGACAGAAAATAGTGAGAATCATATTCGTGCCCACATCATTCCTCGTGATATATTCTTAAGGGACTTCTTGACACCAGATCTTCTAGCCTATCCACTATCTGTATAGCTTCCACTTTATGGCTTCGGTATCTCTAATGACTTTCCTCTATCGTTGGCTGACCCTGATAACCCCTTCATCATCTTAGAGACATCGCAAGGTCATAATCGTTCCACCATTTCTCCAGTAGGAGAATTCATCACTACTCCAATTCAAGAGAACGTCTTCAAACTACGAGGTACAACATGGACTCAAGGTACCCACAGGTGTCGTGATGGTGTCCCGAGACTAGACATTTGAGAGTACCCATCCATTATCAGCATCTCCTAGGAAAATCATAATGTTGGGTGGAGCACCAAGTGGGATCTACTAGCCAGAGGATATTTCTACGATGAGTGGGCCCGGGCATTCTAGGTGCATCAGACCTATTTGGAGTCCCCTGACCAGTTTGAGTTGGTGGGATTGTATCAAGAGGCCTGGGTTTCTCAGTTTTCTATCTTCTCCCTAGGCAAAATCCTTCTGGAATTGCTGATCCGCTGGTGTTTAGGCACCATCACCTTCCACTTATTACATGAGGAGGTCTGCATTAGTCTATGGGATATCTATCAGGTTGGAGGACTCTATATCCTTAAAGAGATGTACGATGAGTTTCTACCAGTAGGTGATACATGGAATGACACTGACCATGTGTCCCCTTTGACAATAGTTTTAATGGTTATGGAAGAGGGATTACTTGACCATCCCCTCCAGGATCACTCACTCATCCCATTCGAAGCATGGATAGTGTCATTTCTGCATTAGAACTAACCCTAGCCAATGGCTCACCGTAATTGGACTCACCCAACCTACCAATCCCACAAAACTACACGGTTATACTATTCTACCCTTGAAGCGGGAAGATACACCATATGGGGATATGAGTGTCTACCAATCGTATCACCTACACTTAGACTATCAGTTTTCTTTACCATGTTTTTGAGTGGATGGATTTTCCCATCCCGCTATGTATATACTGGGGTTTGATCTTGTAATTTGATGATGGAAGCCATGTTGGCAGAGGGTCAACCCATCAATTTAGCCCTTCTTACCCCCGCCCGACTTTATGAATTGTTGGGAGAAATACCGAAAGGTATGACTACACATAGTCTTAGTGGGCCATTTCAATTTCTGTACAGATTGATGGTAGAACACTTCATCTTTTATGAATACCATCATTTTGCAAGCATTCCTCATTCTCACTTTCAACCTACACATCTCAATATTTTCACTATCCCACCTAGGAATCTAAGCGTTACTGATGTGGTTGGGATGTTAAATGATGCTTCTCATTTCTCATTTTCACCACATCCTACCACTCATGGATCATTGGGAGGTGAAATATATGGGTTTTTAGAGTAATTCTAATACATTATCACACTTTGATACGGGATTCTCACTGCTCTTATAGATTGAGTAGTCATTTTTGAGTCATACCTCCTCTAACTGTTTTCCTATTAATTTGAATTCCTAAAATAGACTGCGCTGCTTCCAGCTTTCCAATTAAGGGGAGAGTCTCACCCCATTTTTCGTTTATAATTATGGATCATGATGATGAATGAAGGTTCTACTATAGAAGTTATCATTATTAACATGATATAATCAACTTTATTATTGATGGATTTTGCTAGACTGTGGGCATATTTTTCCCAAATTGGATGATGAAAGAACTAGTTTAGCAGGTGGAGAAACCATTATCTACTACAAGCCCAGTCCTTTCCCCAACATCAATTCCACACATTCCATCCTCTATGAAGAGAGTGATAGCTACACCTTCTACTTCTATCCCAGTGGCATCCACAATGGATACACTACATTACCCTACCCTTGTGGTAAGAAGATGCTCAGTTCATCATCAGAATCATCTTAGAGGGGTTTTGTCAGTAAAACCTATCTCATTGGGGAGTGATTCAGACTGCACCCCTTCTGTGGATACTTCCCAATACATCAATGAGGATGAAACATGCAAAGTATCATAAATCACTCTAGAATCCATGGCTAGTCATCCTCATCTATCTCTAGTGGCTGGGCCATCTGAGGCAAAAGAGATTCTCCCATATTTTGTGACCTATCTTAGGTCCCAACCCACTTCTGTGATGGAAATTATGACATACATACATGTTACGGCAGGGGATGATCAAGGTACTAGTGCTGTAGTGAATAACCAGGTAATGAGAAAAGAGGCTTGGCACCAGTTATGTGCTCTTTCTGCAGAGAAACCCATGTCCAATTTTTCTTACAAGACTAACAGTTTTCAGAAATTATTCATAGAACTAGGTTCCAATGGATTTGATTATTGACACTTACACATCTTTATCTACCAAGTCATCATTTCCTGGGAATACCTTTCCCTTTTCAAGGACAAGATATCCAAGATAAATTCTTTTCACTAGCACTTAGTGACCTTACGAGATGTTTTAAAAGAATTTGATCATCTCATGGAAAAGGAGGTGAAGGCCCGTGATTTGGTGGTGACCCAAGTGGAAGAGATGCGGGAGTGTGAAGCCCATGCAACAAGGTTTAGGGATTAACTTACCACTTCATGTGCTATCTATGAAGTTGTTCAGAAGAAAGGGTGGGACCTTGAAGTCATTCTAGAGTAGGTGCGTCAGACAGTCATAGTTGAAATGGGGGGAAGAGCATATTTAGAACAAACTATCAATGGCCTGTGAAAATCACATGCCATCGTTATGGAATGGAAAAAATGAGCCTTGTTGTATTTCTATCCCAAATTATGATATGTACTCTCACCCATTTTTTTAAAGTTTGGAGAGACTCTGAACTAGGGACGCTCCTCCATTTTTTTCGAACTAATGAAATTGATTTACCTTTGAATGCTTCTTCTTTGCCTTTTCCTATTATGTAAATTTATTTTAATCAATCATATAAACATAATACGAATCATGTATTAATTTTAAACCATGATTTTTAAACTGGAATAATCGAATTGTGCTCAAATTTTTCTGGAGTCGAAGGACTCAGTGAGTGTAGTTCGACTATTGTAGAGTTTTTATTGAACACATCATGAACTTTTTTGTTTTTTCATTATTACACTATTTTTTTCCTAATCCTGATTGACTCGGGCTTTTTAGGCATAACTTGAATTTTTCATAGCACTCCCTTTGTGGATTTTTGACCTAACAAGATTTATGAATTTTTTGATGGCTTATGTTTTTCATAACAAACCAATAATTGAATTTTTTCTAGATGAACCTTCTATAGATTTTCCATCTAGAAAGTATGGATTTTTTTCAATGGTAGTATACAATCCTTCTAATCAAATTTATTAGTGATGTTTTAGGTCGAACAACTTTGACCAACCTTTAACGGGGCAGGGCCCTAATTCAGGAATGTCAACTGAGAATGTTCTATTATTATTTAGACATGAATTAGGTATTTTAAATGACTTTAGTTTTTGAATTTTGGACATGCATAAGTCTCGAGTGTAGTTTTATGAATATAGATGTAGGAAAGCACTCTCCTGGGGACTAATTTTCCTTTGATTGACGTCCATTTTTAGGCAACATATGTAGAACCACTAGGGGATGATGTGCAAAGTCAATCAAAGGTGTCTTGGGGTCATTGGACATTCATTTCTGATGTCCTTGTGGGATTTGAAACATTTTGAATTTATCTTTAAGTTAGGATCCAAAGTGGGTGGCTGGACAGAGTGGTGGTGTCTGAAAATATTAGGGGCATTTATGTCTGCTCTGAAGGGGGGTTGTCTTGACACTATTCCTACTTTTGTGAGGGAATACTGGTGAATGGGTCATTCAGTTGGATGTCTTTTTTATGTCTGGGAAATTTATAAAGAGGAAGGTATATAAGATGTTATCCAAGATTTTTCCAAATCTTGTATACGATAGGATAAAACTGTTATTGGAGCGTACAGAAGCTGGAAAAGACTCTCTTAGAGATCAATTTTCCTCTAATTTATGGTTGTTTTCATGTAGGATATATATGCAGAACCACTAGGGCATGATCTGCATAGTCTATTAGAGGTGCCCATATGACACAGGCCTTCCATTTCTGATGTCCATTTAGGATTATGGGAATTGTGAAATTTCTGAATACAGTATATGACATTCGACAATAGGTGAACCTGAACATTGAAATATGAAATTTTAACTAGACATCTTCGAGGAAATCTATAAATGAGTAGACGAGCTATTATTTTGTATGTATATAATCTTCACGCATAAGGATTGTGTATATTTAGAAACCTCAAAAGGGACAAAAGATGAATTGGGTTCTTATGTTTAAATATATCTAGGATTTGTGTAAGAAGTAAAATGAAATCCATGATTTTGAGGGCCCTTTAATCAAAATGAATAGAATGAGTCTTGGAAGCCATTAGGTGTACGGATATAGGAAAGGAATCTCTTGGGGATGAAATTACCTTTTATCGAAGGCCATTTTTTGTGGGAAACATTTGCAGAGCCTCCAAGGAATGATATGCATAGTCAAAAAAAGGTGTATCCAAGACATTGACCTTCCATATTAGATGGCCTTGGATGATTATGGGGATTCAAGATCACACAAATCCCTGAGCTTCGGGTATAACTAGAGTGTATCCAGACATATTGGGGACATTTGGTATGCAATTTACTCATGGAATTAGGTATCCCTTATGTAGATCTGGCTCACACATAGGGTAAGGAATTCATCCCATTTTAAGAGTACCTAGTCATTTAACATCACATGGATAGGATGTAGGGTTCCTCTTGGGGGGGGGGGACCGTGACATGCCTTTTAGGTTCGTGCTTCTAGGAAAAAATTCCCATACAGTTCTTCAATAATGTTTCGGTGGATCTCATGCTATGATCCCTAAGTTCATGTGAGCTATGCTGAGTGGTATAAAAAATTTATTACAAGGATTACAGCTCATTTCCTATGAATAGAAAAAATGAAAATTAGAGGGAAATTTAGGCTTAATCCATTACTATGTAGTTTAACATTGTACAACAAGGATGATTTTGGCCTTGCAGTTTAATGTCATGCGTTGGGGACATGATGCTCTCCTGTTTAGAGTCATGCAGTGAAGACGATTATACTATCATAAAGATATTTATAGTTTTGAGTTAATTGAAATCAGGATATTCTAGTGTTCCATATACACGAGTGATGATAAAAGGTGTAAACCATAGTCATAGGGGAAACATGAATCATAAGGGATGACATGGGGCTTGGAATCCATTGGGCATACTGAGATAGGATAAGAATCTCTGGGGGATAATTTTTCTTTTTATTGATGGCCATTTTTGTGGAAAAAATATTTAGAGACTCTAGGGCATGATGTGCATAGTCAATCAAAGGTGTCTGCAGGACACTGGCCTTCTATATCAAGTGGCCTTGAATGATTATGCAGATCCATGTTTTCCCAATGTATGGATTTTGACAAACTAGAAAAATGTTCTTGGGAACATGGGAATACTCAAACCATTATTAACTATGAAATACATGGAGCTTCCACATTGTTCTTTCTCATATGTATAAGGAGAAGCATGATCTTTTAACTTCTCATGACTGAGGGGCATGGGTGGAATCTTCTAACATCGAGGACTAGGCCACAATTTTTTTGAAGGATTTTTTAGTTTAATGTCATGTGATTTGGACCATTAATGGAATCCCCATACAAGTCTGACCAATGTATGGGGGAAAAGGGGCATTTTTTATGGTGGCCAGACCATGATACCAAATCATGGCATCACTACATACCATGTAATGTCAATAATCAATCCACACATAGCTCCTATTATTCCCTAAAAATATTTTCTCTATGTGTAGGAACATTTTGGGGATTTTTTCCTTTTTCTTTTAATGATGGTTGGTCCAAGAGTCCAAATATGGGCGTCACTATATATCCTGCGAGGGCAGGAATCAATCTACACATTGTTCTTAATGTTCCTTACAAATTATTGCGTGATGTGTGGGGACATTTGAGGGAATTTTTTCTTTTTTCATTTGATGATGGATGGGCTAGGATGCCAAATTCGGGTGTCACTTCGTATCTTGGGAGGGAAATAATCCAGCCATATGTAGTTCTAACTGTTCTTTATATCGGTCTGGCTTGGTCCTTATGTAGGGACATTTCCATTTCATTTGTTATGGGTGTTGGGTTCACTGTTCTTCTATATAACTTATTTTAATAAGAGAATCCTTAGCATTAATCCTAATCTCCCATGAGTCATACTAATTATGTGAAAGAAAAAGTGGACAAGGAGTTTCTTTCATAGGTGTTGGGAGTTAGATGATATGATGGAGGCATTATCTCTGTTTTTCGGTGGGGTTTAGACAAGGTCGATGATCAAGGCATTGCTATGTATCCTGCGAGGGTTGGAATCAAGCTGTATGTTGTTTTGTATGTACCTTATACAGATTCCTCTCAGTACATGCATAAAGATATGTGAGGGAATATATTTTGATGATGGCTGGGTTGGGATTCCAAATCTGGGCGTCACTACGTACCCTACAAGGGCAGGAATCAAGCCACATGTAGTTCTTAATGTTCTTTGTAATGTTTTGGATCAATCATCAGGGTAGGGGAATCTTTGTTCCATTTATTTTTATTACTAGGTCTACCGTGCCATTCCACAGTTTGAATTCGTAAGAGAATCCCTCTCATTGATCCTAAGCTCATGTGAGTTATAATCGATGTGAGAAACAAGGAGTGATTAGGATTTACCTTATGAATATGGGTAGATAGGGGGCAAGAGGGAGGTATTTTTTTGGTGGTGGTTGGGATAAGATCAAGTATCGAGGAGTCACTACGTATCATGTGAGGGTAGGAATCAAGCTGTACATAGTTCTATGAGAGATCATGCAGTTTATTGTCATGTTATTTGGATTCTTTGTGCCACGTAGTATAACATCTTACAGAAAGGACCTAAGTCACATTTTATTGTCATGTTTTAGGGACGAGTTCCTTACAATTTAACATCACGTGGAATGGACTGTTACTCATTGTTTAAGGTCAAAAAGTATACACCATAGATTGGAATATTATAACTCATAGTTTAGAGTCATAGTGCTTGGATTACTACATTGGGGGTTTTATGGTGTTGTTACTCATAGTTTATGGTCTTAGAGTTTGGACCATGGCTTGGTTTTGTTGCTATTATGAGAAGTATTTCTTCAAGAACATCACATTTCTGGGAGCCATGATGAACTTTCCATCCATTGATATCAGGGCATATGATTCGTTGGAATACACCTTGTGTACGATATATGGTCCTTCCCATATTGGATGAATCTTTGGGAAACTCTTCCTAAGTATCCTAGGGGTTCTGAGGACTAACATCATTTCTCTTTTGAGGAAATATTAAAGGGGACCCTTTTTTATGGTTCGTGCAATCCAGTTTTGATATATTTCCAAATGGTGTGGAGTGTGTAACCTTTTTTCATATAGCTATTAAAATTCATCAAACCATCTCAGGGATTTCTCTTCCATTGATATATGATCACAAATGGCCACACGAAGTAATGACACATGGATTTTGATAGGCTATACCACCTCTGCCCCGTATATTAGTGAGTAAGGGGTTGCCTGGGTGGCTGTGTTGGTCGTTGTTCAGTAAGACCATAGAGCATGAAGGAGCTTCTATGGTCATGATTTCTTGTCATTATCAACCACATTTTGGAGAATGTTGGATAGAGTCTTGTTGAAAGCCTTTATTTGACCATTGGAAGCTGCATGGTAATGAAACAAACATTTGGCTTTAATTCTATACTCCTGGTATAACATATCCAACTCAGTAGAGCAGAAGTTGGTGATGTTGTCCATCAGTATTATATGAGGAACACCAAATCTGGTAATGATGTTGTCCTTCACAAAGATAATGATGTTTTCTCCCCGACATCTATAAGGGGTATGGATTCAAAACATTTGGAAAAGAAGTCGGTCACTGTGAGTATGAACTTGAATTTCATACCTGTAGCAGAAGGATATGGTCCCCCAACATCCATCCCCCAGGAAATGAACGACCATGAGTACTTAGCTATATAAAGTAACTCTGGGGGTCGGTGTATGAAATTGGCATGAAACTAGAAGGAATGACACTTCATGGTTAATATGGAACAATCCATTATCATAGTGGGACAATAATACACATGCCTTCAGATTTGGTGAGAGAGCATAGTTTCTAGTTGGTGCGCCCCATAAGCTCTGGCGTGCACTTCTTTCATGACAGAAGCATTATCTCTCCATCATTGAGCCTGAGAAGGACTCAATCAAGGCCTTATTTTTAGAGAACCTTTTTTTAGTTCACTCCATTGTACAAGATAATGTTTACTACCCATCATCGGATCTTCTCCCTTCCATCATAATCTGGTGGGAGTTCCCCATTCCAAAGGTAATTTTCAATGGGATTCATCTAACCAGTGGTGTGACCATAAGGCTCAGAAACGGGGCCAATTTCTTGATTTCCTCTATACTGCACTGGATAAATTGAAAGGCCATTAGGCGATGAGCAATGATAATGACTATTTTATCCCATTCTAGATCGGCCAAGGTTGTGGCAGAATTTTCCAAATCGTCAGCTTGAGTATTTTGTGACTGGGGGATATAAGTCAATGTTGTCTCTAATGGGAATTCTACCAACAGTTCTTATACATGGTTCTTCAAGGGAACCAATACTTATTTCTTAATGGCATAGTCACCATTGACCTATTTGATGAATATCTCTAAATAAACCTTTTATTAGGTGTTTGTCTTTCACATGATGTGTTAGTTCCAGGCCTGCAATGAGGGCCTGATATTCTAATACATTATTTGTACACCCTTTTGAATGTACGAAAGAGTAGATCAAGACATCCTTTTCATGGGATACGAGTATAACTCGTAGCCCATCTTTTATGATCATGAGATCCTCTATCAATTTCCCTAAAGGGATTCCGGAATCAATATCAAAATATATTTCCCATGTCTGGGGGTCCTCTAGGATGGAAAACACTTCATCATCTGGATGTTTGGAATCCAACAGTGTTGTTTCTTGAGAGGGGTGCTCATACCGTAAGTCTACTAATGTATGGACTTTAATGTCCTTTGAGGCACATACCATTTGTAAAACTTTTGTAGGATGACCACCCATCGTGATAGGTGTCCATTTAGCATGGGACAGTTGAGGATATATTTGAGCAGGTTACAGTGGGAGACCAGTTGGACCTTGGGGTGTTGTAGGAAATTCCTGTGTTTTTGAACCACAAAGATTAGGTCTATGAGGTTCTTTTCAATTTTTGAGTACTGAGTTTCAGCATTGATTATTGTTCAGTTTTGGTAATAGAGGTTTTTCTCACTACTGACATCATTCTTCTGCATGAGAAAGACACCTAATGACTGTTCTAGGGTGGTTACATAAAAAATGAGTGTCCACCCCTCAATAGGTGGAATTATAACTGGTGGAATTAGGATATATATATTGAGATTGTCGAACACTTCATGGAAATCATTATCTCACTCATACATAACAATTTTCTTCACGAGCCTAGTGAAGGATAAACATTTACCCTATACATTGGCTATGAAGCACTGAATGTATGCAAGGTGCCCCTGGAGACCTCTCAACTCGTTGAGGTTGTGAGGTGTGGACATTCCAAGAATGAATTTTTTCTTCTCAGGGTCGACTTCGATGTCATGATGGCTTACAACGAAGCTATGGAATTTTATCGAGGTAACGACACATGCACACTTTAGAGGATTCATCTTTAAACTATGTTGTCACAATTTTTTGAAGACAGTTTCAAGATCAGCAATGTTGTTCGAGCACTTCCGTGATTTAACTAATATATATTCGACGTAAAACTCAACAAACATTCCCATGAATGGCTTGAATATGCGGTGCATGCCACGCTGATATGTGGCACTGGTATTCTTTAGACCAAACAACATCACCTTATTAAAGAACACTCCCTAAGGGGACCTAAAAGCTGTACGTTCATCATGTATTCAGGCCATCCAGATTTTATGGTATCCAGAATACCCAACCATGAATGGGAGGAATTCGTATCTCGTTGTTGTATCGATCAACAATTCTGTGATCGGGACTGGGAAATCATCTTATGGGTAATGCTGATTAAGGTACCTGATGTTAATGCTGATTGAAATCTATCCATTATTTATTTTAACAAGGACTATGTTTTCCAGCTATATTGGATATTGGACCTCTTTTATGAAGTTGTATTTGATCAGGTTGTCAACTTTAGCCTCTATCTTGGCTGCATGCGTCAGGTGGGTCATTTGGGATGCATGCCTATATCCCTGATGGTCTTCTAGTATAACCAAATGATGAGTGGTGACCTTAGGATCGAGGCATGTAATTTCTGTGTAGTTCTAGGAAAACACATCTCGATTCTTCTGTAGAAAAGAGATGTATGCCTCATTTTCCTTAAAAGTCATAGCCACACTATCATAGTGGACCACAGGTCATCTATAGTGCCCATATTTATCTCTTTAAGTTCATCGATTGTGGTGGAGACACATTCTTTCAATACAGGAGGGGCATCTTTGAGGACTACTTCCACTTATTCTTCTTCTTCTTCATCTTTATCTTCTTCACCTTCTCATAGAAATAGGATTTTCAAGATGAAAACTCTAATGTTGGGAGTGAAATCGTCTTCTTCCATAGTGAGAAAGTAGAGGGCAGTTTGAGGTCCTGAGGATTGGTTAAGAGTGTATTTGATAGGGCTTTTCCTGACATCGTTGGAGTCATCCCACTTTTCCGTGACTTTGGACTTGGTGGATTTGGAAGAGATCATATAGATGATTTAATCTGCATACGGCTTTCACTGATGCATTCTAATTGGTTTATGGGTAATACATACTATTCCCCAAGCTACTGGAGGGGGTCGTCGGGAGCCTTTTCCAATCTATTCGAGGATGTAATACCATCAATGTTGTTGGCCGAATGATGTTTTTCGTTCGATTCATAGAACCCTGTGTCAATATAATATGACTCACAAGACTCAAAAGGGTATTTATTGGGGTGAAATGTCCCATTTTTTCATTAGTGAAATATTTGATGCACTGATGGTATGGTGAAAGAATTGCAGCATGCTGATGCAGCCAAGGCCTCCCTAAAAAGACGTTGATGGTTGTACTTTAATTTAATTCCAAGAAAATGAAATCTGACATGAGATCTATGAGACATGTTTTGATATTGATTCGTCCCAATGGATTCTGTTTTCTTTTGTCATATCCGAGCAAATTTGTAGTGTAGGGAGTCAAGTTTTCATCATCATATCCCAGCCAACAAAGCCTCCGCAGTGGGAGGAGATTGGATCCAAAGCCATTTTCAATGAAGATACTCTAGACATAAATTCCATTTATCTTTCTATACACTTATAAGGGTTTTATGTGTCCTTTAATGATGGTGTATTTAACCAAGTATGTGAAAGATATGACAACATGACATTATTCGTGACTAGTATTAATCTGATAGACTTCGGCTTCTTCTACTTCAGCCTCAAACTTCTGGGGAGTTAGTGAGGATTTGATGAGTGACACCCTAAGATCCACATATATTCTTAACAAATTTAGGATCAACATTGTTTCTATAAATGAATCCACCTGCATTACAATATCATACTTATTCTCTAAAGGTTGGCTCTTCTAGGCACATGGTTTCTCTTTCAGAGACACTTTAGGGGATTAAGATTTTGACGTAGATGGTTTAGCCTCTATTATCAGAGCTGGTGGTGTTGTGGCCATTTCCAAGTTATGCCAAACTAATAACCATATATTCCACGGAAAATTTTGTATTTTTTCTTCCCCTGATGGATATTCCATGATAATAGTGCTTGGATTTCTTCCGATGTCAGAGAAGGAGCATTCCAGTTTTTTTGGCATCTTCCAAAGTGTCTTTCTATGAGTTTCTGCAATATTAATGGTTTTATATATGGCATGGCTATGAATTTGACTCATTCTATGATCATTCAATCCAGGAAACCTCAGGCCTCTGTGGCCTCTTCCTCTGGATCTCTTGTTGGGAGTGGGAAATTCGGGTTCATGACCATAGTTTCCATTTAAGAAGGGGTCCATTATGTGAATGACATTAATGGAGCCGAAGATTAGTTCTTGATCCCAAAATAATTTTGTCTGGCTATCTCTTTCAAATGGTGCTATTTTTTGGGGCGGTTCCTATTATACCATTTCAAGGGGTGGTTCCCATTGTACCATTTGGTGGGGTGGTTCCCATTGTACTATTTTCTAGGGGCGGTGCCCGTTGTACATTTTGGCGAGCCATTTCCTATTGTACCAAGTCTGTTTTCTTGATGTCTGAAAGAGTCAATGCTAAATATATCTTTGGTGTCAGAACATCTTTTTTTCTCTTTCTTTCTACCCTTATAGCCTTTAGAGGGCTTCTGGGCCGAGGAGGATGGCTATGCTGTATTGAGAGATTTAGGAGGCACAACTGGTAGCTTCAACAGCAACTGGAGGATGCCAGGAACTTGATTGATGATCTTTCAAGTCAACCAATTCTTAGAATTTTTCTCTTTCATACTGGCGACTATTTTCCATTACTCTTTCTCTCTTGAGTCTTAGGTGGAAATATACACCACATGTGCTATTGACGGGGAGAACATGAATTGCCCGAAATCCACCATATTTTGTAGGCGATCCATGAAAACTATGCATTCTTGGATGGTATGTCCCAGTATTCACTGATATGGGAAATAGTCTAGATGGTCGTTGAGACCCACTTCATCGGCCCTCTTTGGATTTGGTAGATAGAAAAAGTTTCAATTCATAGCATCTATGAAGTTGTCGTGGACCTTATCATCTCTTAATGAGTAAAAATTATTTCCTCATTCTTCAAACTAATTTCTTATAGCACATCGTCACTCATCTTGTCGAGGTGGTGTGTTTGTTGGTGTCTAGGGGTCACACATGGTTTAGTGGGGGCCTTGCAACTAGAGTTGGTGCGGGGGTGTCTTAAGCATGATAAAATCCACTTCAACTTTTCCTGCCCATTTACCTAGGGATAATGGGGCCACTTGGGACTTTACATTGGTCTATTCCCAGTAGTCTTATATCCTTTGGGAAATAGTAGAGAAATCTCTAAACACACTGGTTTACTTAACAAGGATGATAGATGTTCTAAATTCATCTCAAATCTAATCGATGAACATGGCTAGCATCTCATACTGGGGGACTGCCCGATTTTGGGAATAAGTAAGGCCTTTCAATCTAGAAATAAATTATGAGACTCCTTAGTTATCTCACTATTTGTAGTTAATGAGGTCATTGACCATCATATTAGGAAGCGTTGAACTAAACCTGAAGAGAAACAATTGCCGAAGGTCATCCCAACCTATGATTTAACTGGTTGGTTGGCTAGTACACCATACGAAGGATGAACCTTGAAGGGTTCATATGAAGAACCAATGTTTTACTGCTTCTTGCTACACTGGAGTGTCCATAATGGGGTCAAAATAAGAGGCATAGTGCATTAAATGTTGTTCTGTGTCCCCCAAGACATCAAACAATGGAAACATAGGGTTTCCAAAGTTTGGAGGTGGCAGAACATTTATTACCCACTCAAGGTTGGGTTTTCTCTCCAGTTGTATCAGAGCACATCTCCCCTCCATGGCTTCTAGTAGAGATATCAGTTTCTTGATGGTATTAGAGATCCCGTGATGCATATCCTATTGGGCTTGATCTTAGGATGGTGTGGTAGTGTCCATGATTAGGTGTGCCAACACTTTGGCAATTTGGGGTTGATACCCAGCCGGTGGTATCATTTGTGGGTTTACCAGAATATATTTTGGCCACCTTCTTAGTGGGGGAATATTGATGTCCTTCCAGAGCTAGGTTGAATAGACCTCCAAGCTTGGATTCATTCACCTGAATGAGTTCTTGTGGCATGGGAACCTGTTCTGGGAGCATCTCCTGATGTTTCATAAAGGGAGCACATATGGTGAGAAATCTCCCTTGACACAGCACGACATTAATTCACCTGAGCTCTTTTATTTCTTCTTCCTACTTGGAGAATCTTTCCTCAAGTGTGAGGGACACATTCTCAGGGGGGAGGAGGTGGAGGGTTATAGGGGACCTTGGATTTATTATTATTCTTGCTAGGGTTTTGCAGGGTAGGTATCAACAAATTAGTTGAGGGGCACCTAGATTTAGGATCACTCTCTGGTTCCGAGTATGCACCCCATCAGGCTTGGTGATGTATGCATCTGGGAGGGAAGCATCATCCTTTGCATCCTCTATCTCTATGATATTCCCTATGATATTTTTGGGGTTTACATTTACCACATACACTAAGGCATACCACAGGTGGGGTGGTGTACCTGATGTAGAATGATAAGAAGGCTTTTTGTGTCCTTTATTGGACTTTCTCCTTCCATTTAGTGGTATTTTTTGGATTTTTGGGCGATGATTGAGTCGAAGGGAGCCCTGGTCTGACCTCATAATGAGCCTTTGTCTCAGAGGGTTAAATCCATGAGAAGAGGGAATAAGTGAATCCTCTGTCCATCATTCTTCCAAGATGGTGGAAGAAAACTGTCTATTGTGCGAGGCTTTTAGGTAATAATTCCCTTGCCCTGTGGGATGGGGTTGATCCTATTCTTCTGTTGATCTGTCATGACCTAGATTTCTTTGTCTTATGGGGGGATTTTTATTTAAAAATGCCCACAGCATTGTGGGTTGGGGTTGTTTATATATTATGATGGTAGACACCACTATTTCCACATATTAAATTTCACGTACTCATGTATGAGTGTGAGATTAGTACAGAATTGGGCCTGCATGGAGTTTATGGTCTTTTGATGACATGGAAACTGTTTGCTGGTTGGAATCCCTTAGGTGGGAATCTAGTTAGATATTTTTGGTTTCCTGATTGAGTATATTTTTGATGTCTTGATCCCTTCAACCCTGATGTTTTTGAGAGTTACTCCAGGTCGGTTTTTTTGGGTATCTTATCCTTCATGAGTAGGTGTTTAACTTGATTTCTATCTCTAGGAGATGACATAGCAAGATTTCATTTCAAAGGGGGCCTGCTGGACGGGAAGTGGAGTGACGTGTAAAACTCTATATTCTCCCCATCCTCGAATGTGAACTACAACGGGGGCGTATCCAATGAGGCGACGTAACTTATGAAGTGCATAGAGGCAAACAGGTTCAAGATTTTTCTTTTTTCCTTTCTGATTGTGTCTCCTATGCAGACAAGTGGGCTTGTAGGTCGATTATACAGCGATGTTCCCCTATCATGCTGACATGGTCCACATACCATTCATAGTGTAAGAATTTTTAATTCATTTGGCGAAGTGTCTTACATATATTAAGGTGAATTTCATGCATGCATTCCCCAAACAACTCTCTTAGCATGTCGAAGTGAGAAGTGGTCATAGGGCAATACATCACTGGTATATTATCCCTAGATAGTTGTCTTCTCACAAGAAACATATCGTTTATTGATCTTCCGTAGGCTCCTCTACTTGATATACCAAGCTCAAATTCTTATTAATAATTTCATTCCGAGTAACCAGGATGGTAGGAGACTTATTGATTGGAGGATGCTGAAGGGGTGGATTATAAGATGAGCATGGCCCAGGGCCATACTCTGGTTGAGAAATAATATCACTCATTATTGATGGATTGCTCGATGTGTATAACTCTTTTTTTATTGCCTCATCATAGGAGGGATTTCTCATATTTGTTCTAGCAAGTAGAGGACCTTCCTACTAGAATGAATTTTTATTGAGGAGAGGACTTCCTTAATTGGTGTTATAATTGAGTGGGATACTATTGCAACGTGATGCCTGGTCGTGGGAAATTTCTTTACGACATATACCTTGGGGTGGACCTTTAGTGAAGGATACATCGAGGGGAGGACCTCCTTTTAGCTTTATGTCCCTCTGGGTATGGACTACATAGAAAATGTCATTGCAGGGAGGGCCTTCGCAATGACCGTCATCATGGAGATGACTACCATCATGACTTGATTCCTGGTTGCAGGGAAAACATCAACAGTAAACATCTAGGGTAGGGCCTTCAGGATGTATTGTAATGAGGGGAGGACCTTCTCGTTGCTTAATGTTACTATGGGGAGGTCCTTCATAACCACTGTCATTGTGTGGAGGGCCTCGACAATGACCATCATAATGGAGAGGAACAACAGCATGACATGATGTCTGACTTCAGGGAGAACCATATCTGTAGCGTATACCCTGGGGAGGACCATCAGTACAGATGAAAGCATAGGGAGAAACTTCTTTCTATCTGATCTTAAAGTCAAGGGGATGTCTACACCAATGTGCATTAGGAGATTGGATCTCATGATTGATCATTCATGGCCCACAAAGTGATCCCTCATGGGTGCTCCGTGGAGGACCTTCTGAGCTGCTCATAATGACATTACGAGGAGAACCTTCACAAATTCTACTACCACTTCCATAATTTGGGAATGTATTGACATGGTCTTAATCATTCATTGATATATGTTTGAGGTCATCATGAACCACATCTTCCAACATAGCAGGATCATGTATTTGCTCTTCATTTTGGGGTTTCCTTTGGCACATTTTATTTTGGGGAGCTCTATTATGGGAAGTTGGGGCCATATACTATTGGTAATGGCCTTAAAATATGGATCCTTGTCTTGTTGGGTCTCGTGATGTTATTAGTATACGCCGATGGACATCTTGAGTTTTGGAAAAAATATATGCCTGCCCTAGAGAGGCTACCACGTTGGACCAGCATCCCCTAGTTGGAACAAGTATTTATTCTCGATACGGTTGTTGGTATATCATGGGATATCTCCATCAATCTTCCTATACTAGAGAATGTATGCATAACTACTCTGGAGTGAGTAACTCATTTTGTGAGTGAGACATTCAGTTTGAGGAAACTGGGTCGTGGGCCCGATTTTTCATCTTTTCTACCAATGAAATGATATCATGACATGTTTAGAGGATATGGTATGGAATCAACGTCTGATCTTCCATAATTTCTAGGATGTGATGAGATACATCTTTGGATAGACTAGTTATGAAGGTCCATTCTGATGTTGGAGCAAGTTATTGTGCCTCCTCAAGTCCCCCATGAGTTTCCAGTAGATATTGTCAGTTCTCCTATTTGGGGTAGAGGAATGAGTCTTCCACTGGTTTACTACTCTGGTTTCCACCATATTTGACTAGTGGACTTCATATTCATGGGTAGGTATTTTCATTTACTCTCTTTCCGCTGTATTTTTCTAAAGGTATTTGTATGAATCCACAAGAATTTAACTCTAGTCATATTTGCGTGCTGCCCTATTTGGATCACATGATTGATATGCATTAGGATGTATTTGTGCCTAAGTGTAGCTACTTTATACACTATTTTGATGGTGGTATTGTTGTGTTTTTATAGATATCTTTGTCTTCCTATAGTTTTTTTCTCTATCTACACGGTGGGACCAACGAGCATTAGAAGGAACATGAATGTCCTCATATTGTGACACCTTGTTTCTATGGAGGGCTTGAGTGTAGAGTGTAGAGTCATATGTTTTCTCTTTGAATGTTGTCGCATTAGTACAATGGAGTTTCTCCTCATGAACCAGGGTGACCGCATGTTTCTAATTATATATTAACTACCCTAGGCGGTACGACAGAGGGGACTGGGTCTTCTAGACTTTGGTAGGTTCCCTCGGCATAAGGTCCTCCTTAGCAGGAGGAGGCTTGGTCACCCAATGTCAGTGGTGACACTCTCTGGTGGGGTCTCATGAGTAAGACACATGTGAAGTTGGGAGGAAGTTGTTAGCTTTGAATTCATCTGCCTTCCTAAGATAAGGGTGGTACTCTTTGTCACATTACAAGGACAGGCTCCCAAAACTGTTTGAGATGACCAACAGAACATCCTTGTGCTAGGGTGCCGATAGTGATAGAAGAGGTGGACAGAAGACCACTACAGACTGGAGGGCTTCACTCATGACCTCTAGTGTAGGGAGAGTACCATTTCAGTTGTACTCACTGATCAACATGTTGGATACACAACGTTGAAGATGCTAGGTAGGTGAGGAGGTCCTACTCTTCGTTTAAGTCTCGTCCTCCTGCTGGATCGCTGAGGCACATGACTGTATCTTTCATTGTGATGTCATTTGGATCAAAGGTTGCTCTGCGGGAACTTGTGACACATATATACAATATAAAGACCACAAAACCTCGTTAATGTAGCATTTTTAAAAAAAATGTTCATATATGACAATTAATCTTTCCACCCTTCTCCTTTATTCCATTGTGGGGCAAAGGGGATTGAGTGGGGTATGACCACCACCTTTGTTATGGATTCATATTGGGTTCACCATTTATGTTCCATCCTATGAGGTGTCACATTTTGTGCATACCGAGGAAAAGAAAATGGCTCGATGTGCAATATACTTTTGTGTCTGTCATTGTTGGGGTAGACCTTACACCTTGGTTAATGATTCATGTTGGGTTCAAGATTTTTGTTCTGGAATCCGAGGTGGCACATTTCAGGTGATGGTGAAATGGTCTTACAAGGATTTTCACCCATCCCTTTTAGATAGAGTTGGGTTCCTATCATGTTCACTATTTATTTTGTTTCATCCCATTCGATGTCATTATCCTTTAAGTGGAGGTTGTATTAACCCCACTCGGACTGAGCACTTCACCCCTTTGGAATTAGGAAGGAGATTTCACGGTTAGATGATCCAAGCATGCAATTTCATGGGGTCAAGTACTTGTGTAATCGATCCACCTCTGATATAACGTCCTCAGATGGTCTCTAATAGGTTTATTCATGGATCCAAGAATTCCCAACAGCCATAGTATCCATGATTCATGGACCTGCATTCCAAAGGAAGGAGCTCGCTGATTGATGATTCAACCATCAAAACTTAAGGACTCTATTGAGTGAGAGGATGGGAGGATAGTCTCACACCACCCTTATGGGGGTGGATTATTTCCTGTTATGGGACTCTCTTATATATTTAAGTCATGTTCGTATGTTCTTGAATCCTTGGTTCATTTCCCAAATATTGTGTCCTTGGGCTACCCTTTAGTTTAAAGGATCGTTGTAGGCATGGATATACATGATGATACAAAGGTGACATTGACTTGAGCCATATAATAAGGTGATATGGAGTTTATTGTTATCCAGGGGGGGTATAAGGTGAATTAGTGTTGGGATCAGGACCATAAGAAGGGATTCCTATGTATCCTTCAGAGATGGATCAGAAGCCACATAGTTTGGATTGGGTGGGTCTTACACATGGATGATGCCCATTTTATAGATATGATTGGGTGGGCCCTTTGTGGATCAGTACCCTTTTGAGCTCGGGCAGTCCGGTAGGCATCCTATGTATTTTGATTTGGTCAAGAATCATGTTTCTCATAGTTCAAATTAATGTATATGTTATAATAATCACAAACCTTTAATACCACATGATTCATGCTAAGTGTGGGAAACATGAGGATGTGAAAGATTCATCAATGAACATTCATCCTCCCCTTTTGGTGGGGAAGGGATAACCCAAAGAAGAACATGACGGGGCGACCGTGCATGAGGGCATGGAGCGATGAACCATTCCATGTGAAATAGAATTAAAGGACATGCATATCATCCTCAAATGGTTGGGGACTTACCTCAATGGGAGGGCCCCATATCACATTCTTGGAAGGGGAGGAGTTTCATCCTAATCATAAAGAGAAGTGAACATTAATCCTTTAAATGATAAATATTCCTCATTGAATGGAAAAGCATGTGATCACCCTTAATCCCTAGAATAGGGAGGTTCACGTTGGTATACCAATGTTGGACTCCAAGTTACCATGGGAATGTAGACCCACAGGAAATCCTGAAGCCCAGACCATTGTGGGGAAATCCTTCGTGACTCTACTTACCGTGGGTATGTAGACTCAAAGGGGCTCATTGATGCTCCCGATGGTCTGATCATATGGGTCTGGTGGCTTTTGAGGTGGATTTGGCATGATGTTGGAGGACTGGTTAGCAGTGGAATTATGGAGGGCTGGAAGGTAATGGAAGGGTGAGGTTGGAACCAGAGGAAATGATAACTGAAAACACACCATTTCACGTACTGACTTCTTATGCGGGGTGGGGGAGGCTCCGCATACCATAGTGGTATGCAGGAAGAGGGGTCATCAACGCATCGATGCGGTACGCGAGAATGGGAATAGAGCACCACATATCATAATGTTATGCGGCTCACCACGTTGCTTTGGGATCCATCCACATATTGATATAGTACATGGTGCTAGGTTCAGTCCACGTAGCAGTGCACTATGCAGAGCACCATATTGAAGGAGGGTCTAGGGGATTACTATTTGCTGGAAATTCTTCCATGAGAGGTAAAAAGTTCACGTTTTACCAGTTAGGTTCACTATTATGTTATTTTTATTCAATTACCTTGTTTTATGTTTCATAGCCAGTTGTATTTGCGGAGGGTGGGCTCCATGATTCAGGATTCATCGGTGAATAGGGATAAAAGCTGGAGTCCTTTCAGAACTCTTTCATCCAACCTCTAATTCCCCATCTTTCTTCGTGATCCTCTTTTCGTACTTTTACTATGATCATTTTATAGATCATCAGGGAAATTTTATCTGTTGGGCATGTATCACCATTTTTGGAGGCCCACAAAGAAATATCATGACCCCTAGAATACTTGGTCAACTAGGCTTTGTAGGGGCTTTGGTTCGTGATAATGGTTTGTAAAACCCTCTTGGTTCACATCATCTGCGATATGATCCATTCACGATATGGTACATAGATGGTCTTCTCATGCATGGGTCCTTTGGTGACACGATTCACAGTGTTCCTTGTCCGTTAGTCATCACTCCCTGGGCCAATGGTTCGTGAATCGTCCCACATACTTGTAGGTTCGCGATTTAACTGGTCTACGTACCTTTCCTGGTGATAGTATGTGGGCCACATGAATTTATTTGAAAACATGAATTTCATTATGTTTTTGTTTAAAATTTGCAAATCAATTTGAGTCCATTCACCTTTCTAAACATATAGGAGTACTTACTTCCTTATGCAAAGCGATTGTGGGAGTATTTTTATCCCTTGGAGGAATTTTCAGGACTCTACACCCGCTTTTATGAATTCATTATATTTAGGTGTCATAAGATATTATACTTTTAAAGCATTTGTAATGGTCCATGGACATTAATATTAATATAAATACATTTAATGACTCACCAACATAGATATATTTTTGTAAACTATAGTCATAATAGTTAATGGTTTATTTGGGTACATTCGGTGTGTCATAAATGACCAGTTATTAATTAAAGAATAAAGGAAGGATTTTCGCTTTTATCTATATAAATTATTAAATATCAAAACATTGATTCAAATGAAACCATCTTAATAAATTCCATGGTAAGTATGTAATAATGAGTTTATTTTATGCATAAAAGAATGAAATATCATGAATATTTGATGATGAAAGGATTGTTAAACCCAATTGATTATATATTGGGTAAAAGTAAATATATTATATAGTAAGCACTCATATATGGTTTTTGAAATTACGAATATACCTTCTTTTGCTTGGGTTACATGACACATTGATAAAAAGTAATATCATACATTTAGAAGCCAAAAAAGTGAGGATGATAATGATTCCAATAAAGTAACATAATAAGTTATTTTATTGTTGTTAGATAAATTAAATAAGAATTTAATTATTGGAATTAATAATATTCCCAATACCAAGGAATAATTTCTGCTAGGTGTTATATATTTTAAAATATTTAATAAATATATATTCACTGAATTGTGAATTATATATTTATTTTATTTATATAATAATTAATAAAAAATATAGATAGTGAATAGAATATGTATTTATATATAAATATTTCATTAAATATTTATGTAGGAGTTAGATAAATGGTGAGAAGGATAAATAGACCATGATAAATTTTGGTTATATATATTAATGTACAAGTTAGTAATTTAATATTAATCATTGTAGTAGTTATTGCACGCTATAAAATAACATTATTTTTACATAAATATGGAATGGGGTAAAATTATGTTTAATATATTATTTAAAATTTTTGTGACATTAAATAGAATTTCAATAATAATCCTAACTCTAAAAATAGATGGTTATGCCAATTTTTATGATTAATCATGAATTGTGTATAATTGCACGCAAATGACATCTCTTTGGAATTCTTCCTCCTCTCTACTTATTATGAATGATCATAACTCCTTCAACCCTAAAGGAAATATAAGGGATCAAGATAGTCAACTTGAGATAATAGATCTACTATTCTAGAACCTGATGTTCTATCTATGTTTCTCAATGATCAAAGGAACACATGAGGATGACTGGTAATTGGATTCTAAACATGGTTCCTACCCATGAAAATAAGGTAATCTGAAAATGATTTTTATAATGGCTAAAAAAACCTTCAAAAAATATATATTGAAACATGAAGGTTTCATTTCTTCATATCAGAATTAATTTAATTATTAATTTAATGAAATAATGATCCTACATTATTTATAGGCATTAATATATTAATGTTTGATGGAATAATTTTTCCTAAAATTTAAATCTTTCACAACTGGGGAATAATCCACAAAATAAAATTACTACTTTATAGCCATGATCCTACCATGGTGATTCTGTTACACCTGGAAACAACATGTGTTATTAGAGGGGTAACTCTTTAAATTTATAATTATTTATTTTATTTTTAATATATTTTCCCGATCATAGATTGATCTTTCACTTTTAGATTATTCATTATTTAATTTAAAGCGTAATAATAAAGAATTTGAAATTTTAAATATTTTATTTCAGATTCAAATTTTCATAAAGGACTAATAATATATGATGAATGAACAAATATTTTGTTGAGAATTTCCAAGGATTATGGATAATTAGACTAAGTTACATGGCATGTAGTTGGAGTACATGATATTTACCCAATTGAATTGCACTTAGATATTCCATGGGATATATGAAATACCAAGAAGTAACTACACACTATGTAATTATTGAACACCATGTGAAGAAAAGAATATCAAGGAACATTACATGTTAGTATATATGGTGTGTAGAATGTGTATATATAGTGTACTCTATACTATTTATTGATGAAATTTACACTAACTATGTGGTCAGATACATGGGTTATTACCATATAAGATTGTTAGACTACATTATTAATAAAATAAATTATCTTTAGTTGGTGTGAATGACATTTAATTCAATAATTACCATGCATGAAATATGTGAGTAGTAATTCCATGGTTTTTGAGAACACACAGCTATCAGAACACATGACATGTAATTGGAGTACAAGTCATGTAGTCCCAAATCTAAAGAAGAAACTAGTCCTTTAGTGGGTTATATGGATTTATGGATAGTGTGATGTATGAAATTTATTGTATTAGTACATGTTTCATAGAATGGTTATGGTACACATTGAATCCATTGAAATTTATATTGGGTAAATAGAAGAAAAGGAACAATGAAGGTAGCTCTTAAGTATATGCCATGTAGTATCCCAGTAGAAAATTTTATATATTTAAATTAAAATATTTAATTATAGTATTAAATTTTAATTATGATGTTGGAAACATATGTGATTGAATATGGAATAATGGTTTTAAAAAAATATATAATACAATATTAAATTAATGTAATTATCTCTAATTATTTTCCATGCCATCTAATTTCCATGAATTTATTTATAATGGTTATCTCCATGAGAATTTTTGTTTCCATTAAGATGAAAGAAAAGTTAATTAATTAGTTAATTAATTAATGAAAGAACACTTCTCAAAATAATAAACAACGAATAGAAATAGATGTTATCTAGTGTACTTTTCATATTATTTTCATGTGTATGACCATTAAAGAGCTTGACCAGGACTTATGTATGCATTGGTTTTAATTAGTTTTAATTATGTCCTAATATTTAAATTATTTATTATTATATTAAATATTATGGGATATATATATTCCCTCCTGACATTATCATTATTTAAGACCGACACGTCCTGGTTGATTTAGGAAATTCCACATAACCATTCCTTTTTTCAATTTATATTTGGGTGAGTTATAAGAACACCCAATAAAAGGCGCATCCCAATGAACAAAGAGGTGGTTAAAGAAGAAACTAATATGATTCTGACACATGGGATACATAGGTGCATAGGTGGAATGTTACAAATCATGGCATGATAAACAAAATTTTTTTCCCTTATGATATAAGAATAATTATTTTCGAATAAATAAATAAACCATTAGATAAGATCGTGATCAGGTTATTTATTTAATTATTTATTTTTATCTTATGTATTATTCATTGTATTGATGCAAGATATTGATCAAATAAATAAATGGGTTAATATAAAAATGTTTGAATTTTTAATAAATTTATTCTAAGTAAATGTTTTATGAAAACATGAATAATAACTTAAGTAAAACTTTTATAATATAAATAGGACATGTAAAGAATAAAATTTGAAGTATTTTGGCATAATAATACATATCAATCAATTTAGTATTATTTCATTAATTTACCCATCATTTTAATTATGTTGAACATAATGTTAAAGGCTCAGTTCGACCTACGTTAGGTGTATTTTAATTTATTCAGAAGTCATAATTATGATAGTGGGTGAACGTGACCATTTATGAATTGGGATTAATGGACTACATATATCCAATAAATTTTTTAATTTATGTCTTGATTAAATCCATGTTAGACAATTAAATCCACTATTTAGATCAATGAGCTTCCAATTTTTAATTGTAATAACCTCCAACCTCAATATATTCTTGTACATTTCATGGCCAATGTTTGAATAATAAGAATTTAAATCAAGATATGTACCACTATATTTTATTTATTCATAGGAAATTATAATTTCAAGAGTGTGGGCCTTTGGGATTTGATAAAATATTAGTATATATAAATAAAATTAACTCATTATTTCACATAGAAATTATAATAAAATGAATTACTACTAATACAATCTTGTATAATTATGGTCAATCATTTAAAATATCCTTCAAATCAAAATTATATAATGAAAATATTCATACTATAAATAACTTCCAATAATAGATCATATGCCTGAAGTTATTATGACTCTAATGATGGAAATATTAAATTCTTCAGCCCTCACTTTCTGATCACCTTGTAATGTAGGTTAGTGGTGAATATCTTACTATGTATGACAAAACAGTGAGCGTCATGTTTAACATTCAATGTTTAATTAATTCATCATTATCTATAAAAATCATGAAATATTATTATGACATGGATTAATATAGTATACCCCACCATCCATTTTAACTGTATTAAGAGATAACTTGAATTCAATTGTTTGAGATATCCATGATGCTCTTTCAAATTAAGCTTGTAGATTGCATGCCATATGGGCCTCATAAAGTCAAAATCATTGGCTATATTTAGTTCCAAGAGGTTCTAGTGTTTAAATATCTTGAGGAAATTTTCATCAATATAAATAATACATCCATATATTATCCTCATTTATTTTATATTTCAACATAATAAACATTGTTATGTCTATTCCAAATCTACTAACACTAATTTCCCATGTTGGTAAGGATATTAATATTAAAAATAATTTTATATTTATAGTGAATAAAAGGAATGTCACTATGATGAGGTATAAGTCCAATGCTTTTACAAAACTCCCTTTCAACAATAGAATGATTAAAGAATAGTTAATAAAACAGGATTTTCTTTCCATGTGTAAAGAACAAACACTAGAAGTAAAACTAATCCCAGTATAATATGTATGGGGAAGATTCATGTTTTTTGTCAAAGGAAATTAATTTTTTACTATAAAATTTTTACTCGATATACATTTTTATTATCACATATAAATTCAAAAATATGATCTATCTAGAATCCATAATATTTATCAATGGGACATAAACCTATAATCATCCAATTAAGGTAGATTTGTTTTTGTGGCAATCAGATTCTACCACCTTACATTTCAGTATGAATTATCATGGTTTTAAAATATTTTAATTATGTTCCATTTGTAACAACAAAATCATTTTAGTATAAATAATTGATTGGGTGGATTTATATTCTTATTTAGTAAAAAATGATTCTTTTTTTATAAGGATATAATATTTTATAGTATGTAAAATTTAAATAATAGTATCTATGTTTTGTATTACATGAACCTTGCAATAAAAATCGATAACAAAATAACTTGACATGACATATAAATAACCAATTTTAGAATCACCATAAATATCATATAAATGTAAATTGTTTGACTAAATTTCAAAAATATGGATATTTACTTTAATTTTACCCAAATCCACTTAATTTTTATCAGACATGTTTAAATGGGAAATGACCAAATACCCATTTAGTGAAACATGTGAAAATTCCAATGTGCTTCTTTAATTAGTTCAAAATGATGTGTGTAGATCATTTACAATTGAAATAAGGGGTGGGTAGTAATACATTATAGCTTTGAGTGATTATATTTGTATATATGAATATGTAAACCTAATGTGGTATAATTTGTATTACATTCATAGATTCAAGGAATATAAGACAAATGTTGAGAACCATCTTGGTATGAAGATTAAGAAACACCACTCAGTCCGTGTTGGAGTACATGATAATTAACTCTTCATTTATTATTTATGGGAGTTTGGGATTCTATATCAAAATAAGCATCCATATACAAATCAATTGAATGGTGTAAGTGAATGTAGAAACAACACCTTGTGATTCATGGTGAGATAAATAATTAGTCACGTGAGTCCTTCAGAATACGTGTAGAGATACATGTTACAAATAAAAGCATATATAATAATTTGAGTGAAATTTGTCTCATCTTATAGTATTCTATATCAATTTTTATTGGAAGGAAACCCATTTTTTCATTCATACATTTTTGGGGATGTAAAGCATTTATTAAGTCTCATTATAATGAACCTTTCCCTATTAACCTAGGGTCAGTGGTTATATTATGATATTGGAGCTAGATAAAAGAGATCACATACCAATGGACTAGGAAGTTTTGTAGTCCTTGAAAACTAGATACATACTTTAATTCCATATTACATCTAAAAAAATAAAATACAACTTAGTAGGTTATTTAAGAAAAAAAATATTTATTCTATAAAACCCATTCATATAAGTCATAATACACATCCTTGAATCACGGGGAAATGAAATATAAGAAAGCGGTGATCTCATATTTTCTGAAACTATATTTTTTATGGTGGAAGTTTGTAAGGAATGAATATTATTTGAGTATTAAATGATATCCATATAATTCTAGATAAATAACAACATGACCTTGAAACTTATCCTAGGAAATCCTAAAAATTTAAATAATCAAATGGTTATCAATAATTGATTTCATAATTATGGAATACATAATATCTGACATAAAAAACATACTATTGATGAAATTAATATTATATAAATGAGAATGATATTATCCAAATAAAGAATCAATTTTCCCTCATGATACATACAAATTAATCAAACTTCCATGTAATTACTACCCCATCCATCAATTAATATGTCAATATAATTCCATATATGAATAAAAAACATAACATAATTACCATGCCTCAAAAATAAAAAACAATATATAATGAATGAACTTGCAGAGATAACATCAATAAATTAACCAGCCAAACTGATCATAACACATATAAATTATGTTTTATGGTATAATTAGAGTTTGAAATATGTAATTCATATGGTTAAATAAATAATATTGGCATAGATGAGAATACTATCAAAATATCTCTAGAAGATATCTAGGGGAATACCACATTTTCAAATTGAGATAACATATTTGAAATTAAAAATATTCCAAAAGGTTAGAGAATACAATATCTTGGGAATGAAAATTTTAAACATGTAAATTAGTATTTAAATGATTAAACATTCACGATTTATTGATATTTAATTATTTCTATATATGATAAAAAACATTCATTCCACACTTTTTTTGAAAAGGATAAATATTACATTGTATAGAAAATAACATAAATATTTTTATTGATGCATTTTGAAATAAGGAAAAAATGGTTAAAAATTATTTATCATAACATTTAATAATAAAAATAATAATTTTTTGAGAACTTCTATATAAATTATGGATATTGAAGAGAATGATTCTTAGCTGAGTGAAAAATTCCTGTTTAATTTTCCTTACAAATATTACATCAATATCTTTAGTACATAACGTGAGTGAAATGAAAAAATAGTAATTTATATCATTAATATATATAGAATAAAATTTATTGGGTTTTTAGATAAATATAAAATAATACCCACATCAGTGACTTAAACATAAAAAATGTCTAATAATGATGATATTGTGAAATAAACCCGTACCTTAGGCCCGACTTCATTTATATGTTTCCAAAACTCCTATATAATAAATAATGATTTATTAAAATCTATCCAGGAACAATAATAAAATATATCATACCAAATATGATTTTCTTATAACCCTTTTCCACAAATTTTTTAGCTATTATATTTTAAATCACTATTTTGAGTAATAACTAATTCATTTATCAAGTATAACTTGATTCAATATTTTCTATCCATGTACATTGATCATGGATCCATATTATTAAAAATGATAATAATGATATAAATATAATATAAATTCATTATATATGTAATTATATAAGTCCATAAAAGGCAATGATAGAAAAATGTATTGCCTCATTCATGATGATGGTACGTCATACGTACACATAATATTGGTTTCCCCTATTCAACAGATGAAACAAAAAATAGAAAATAATAAGTCATATTTCTAGAATATTTATTATTTCATATAAATCATATTTATTCATTAAATATGATCTTATTATAATTCAGGTACAAAGGAAATAAAAAATTAGTTTCATCACTTCATGGACGTGGTAGTCCACATGTATGCATGAGTGACATTGTCTTTTTCATTTGATAGAAAAGAGGGTCGATATTAGTTATCTCAAAATTATATTAAAATTATAGTATAATGAGTATAATAAATTTATCTTGTTTGATTAAAACCATAATATTAGATGAGGTAAATGAAAATAAAATAAAATAAAGTGGTCAGTTATGTAAATTAACTGTTCTCTGAAATAACACCTTTAGATCTCCTCTTAAAGGCTATAGGATTGGCCTTTTTTGGAATACCAAAACATATAGAACAGAGGTAAAGGTGTTAATAAGAAAAATGGATAGGAATTGGTTGAAATAAATTATCTATGTGGTGTAATAAAAATTGGGTAGGGCTTCCTCTTTTACGAGGGAATGTACACACTTTGAACTTTTAAAAATATTAAAATATAAATTATTCATTCTCTATCCAAATGCCTCCAAACAGAAATATATTTTAATATATGTTGTTTTATTGTTGATATAATTTTATAAAATAATTTTTTTTTGTTCTATGTGGTATTTTATACTATATAATTGTTTTAACACCTTAGTTAACCAATTTTACTCGATGACATTTTCAGTCCTGAAGGGCTAAAATTTTACTTATATGGTAAAAACTACTCCAAAAATGTAAAAGTGAATATTCATGGGGCCATATATTTTCCCCCTTTGTCAATTAAAATATTATTATGATTTTAAATAATTTAATGAAATATTTGTTCATAAAATATCATTAAGGTTTTTAAACAATTCATTTAATTTGGAATTAAAACAAATCAAGGAAAATTTGGAATTCAAATAAAAACTTTAAAAATATAACTTTTAGGTAATATTTTCAATAAATTTTATTTAACGCAAATATTCATTCAAATTCTATTACATATAATTTTTTATGATTTTTTTATTTTATTTCACAATTATTGGAATAAATTTTGTTTCATCATTATGTAATAATTTTAGGTAATTATATAGTCACTAAAATTTAGAAATAAATTTCCATCATAAATAAAATTTATTTATGTTAAATATGTTTTTTAACATTCATTTTGAACATATTATTATACCTATATTAATATTAAATAGATATTTAATATCAAGAGAGTGCATTTTGTATTTTTCTATACATAAAATAATATAAAGGATTATATAAATGAAAAATTGAACAATGTGGAAATATTTTAGAGACATGTATAGAAAATAGTAAATTCCATAGATCCAGTATAATAATGAAATCTTTTTGAAAAAATTTCAATCCTTATCACATCAGTTTTAAACTTATTACTTGATTTACCGTTTTCCGAGTTGATAGATCATACCAATGTTATTATTCATAGTGAAAATAATAAAAAGGGATTATTTAATTGAATTTAACCCCTAATTGAAAATATTTTATCCATTTTTTGACATTAAATCTTGATAAGTTGTGGAAATTAATTTCAAAATATTATTGAAATGTTGCATGAAATCTTATTCCATGAAAAATCAAGGTTTTAAGAAACAAAAATGATTAATAATTATCCCATTTATAAAAAAATATTAGAAAAATGATAAAGAATTATAGTGAATTTATAATATATAAATTTCCTTAAAATAAATCTCTAATAGTGAAAATTTTAATTCATTATGATAAAAAAATATTATGCGCATGAAAATCATATTTCTAGAAAAACGTATCTTTTACCTTAAAATAGTTTTATTTTCATTTAAAATCAATTTAAAATTGATGAAATCAATATAAACCATAATTTTTTCAGAAAAATGTTAGTATTATTTATACCTAAAATTCAAACATATAGGTTATAATGGCCACATTTAAGTGATATTTCAATAGTATAATGTAGTTTGTTTAAACACGCTGTTTCGTTCTATGCAAGCTTTCAAATAAATTAAATTTATATAAGAAGAAATATATCATAAAATATCATGGTGTTAAATCTGGCCCCCTTGTATAATTTTTTCCATGATATTACTTCACTCTGATATAAACAATTGGGGAAACTTCTATCTCATTGCACGCATGGGTCCCAACATAGCTACCTCAAATTTATTGTTTCATAGTAGATCTTCTACCAAATGGGTGGTCATGTTTTATACCACTTTCCCGATAAAATCCAAAATGTCCACAATTTATTCCATATGAGATTGAAATTTCTCCAATTGAATGACATTTGAGTTTTGTACATGTAAAATTTCAAGTATGTATACCCTCAAGAGAGATAAATTGAATTCATCATGAAATTGAGATAAATTTGGTTTAAACACTACATAATAAGCTTCCATCCTGATATGATCATGAATCTCGAAGGGGAAAATATACCTATGTTTCAAAATTCCCTTCTTTCTACGACTTATCACCTTATTTTGGGAAGATATTTTTAGAAATAAATCATCACTAACTTCAAAATATATATTTAATTGATGATTTCTGGAATTATATTTTTTTCTACTCTGAGATGTATATTTGAATGCATGGAAACTTCTCTACTATTTCCACAATAGGTCAAGTCCTAGTAGCTTTCTTTCTCTAACAACCCATAAATAATTAATGTCCTAAAATTACTACCAAAGTGGGATTCATAGTGGTTCATATACATAATTGATTGAAAGATATTATTTTAATATAATTCATCCAAATGAAGGTGTTGACACAACCACCTTGGAATTCCATTGAGAACTATATAAACATGTACTTTAGAGGCTTAATTGTATCTTCATACTGACTATAGTTCTAGGGATGAGAATAAGTAATAAAAATCAACTCTATATCTATAGCTTGTGGATGTATTTTCTACAAAATTGAGGGAAACCATGGATCCTGAGAAGGTACAAAAAATTGGGGTACATTAATAAAACATTACAAATCCTTATTGTATATTCTAGATATATGATCAAGTAGGAAATATTATGTAATAGTAATGAATTTTATTGAATTCATAAAGTGATTGACTAAAACTAATATAGAATAATCAACTTTTTATGTTTTGGGGATCATGTTGACGATATCAATGGTGATGTTTTTTCTATTTCCATTATGGTATGTGTAATGGTTATAATAGACCCTTATATTTTAGTATCTCACCCTTAATGATTTGATGTACCATGAACTGAGATACATACTCGATAATATCTCTCTTCATGTTATCCAACCATAAATACTCTTTTAGATTTCTATGTATCATTGTACTTTTTGAATGAATATAAATGATGAAGTATTAGGTTTATCCAAAATTTCCTTCTTCACGTCTGGTATAAATGGGACACGTACACAGTTCATGAAAATTTAGCAGTTCAACATCTTCTATATGTTACTTATTAATATTATTGTGGATTGATGGTTGAAAATTAAATGAGAAACCTGCTATCCTTCCTCTATCATCTTTATTTAAAGATAAATATTCTCCAAATCTGTAAATATAGGATCTCTATTAATCCTTATCATATAAAAACTAGCATGGTCATTTGGACATAGAGCCTCATCCATATTTTTTCCTTCTCATGGTGTTACTATATTAGAACGCCATAATATTTAATCAACTACAATCATATTCATTGGTTATTAATATATTCCTTCTATTTAAATATATACAAGAAATTTTTATGAAGTGTATATATACATATCACACTTTTTCATAAAAAGATAATCAATCATTATCTTCAATGGAAAAAATTACTATTCTAACTCCAAAAAATGGGTTGTGTAATTATTCTCCTGAAATTTTAATCAGTGAGATGAATATGCTATTAAATTGTCATTATACATGATACCACAACCTAGTACCATATTTTATGGTTCATGAAATATCACAAACCCTTATATAATATTGTGTCATGTATGAATATGCCCACTTACCAACTTTCTCATCAGTTATATGAAAATATCATAACATTCAACATTTCATAATAACATAACCCCATCCAACTCTACTTGGGAAGTTGTTTAAATATTATTGAGAAAAATCTCACAAATTATCAATAATATCAATCTAATTTAAAAAAAAACTATGGATTTTGATTACCTTGGTTGGTCTAATCAATTTCTCAATCCACCAATATACCATCACTTGAGATTATATGTCATAATAATGAATATATATGAAGGCAAAATTCACACTTAGTAATTTTATAAGACAAATTATCCTTCATTTGGATCATTAGAAGAATACTTAAAGGCTCTTAAGGGTCATCCATGATATTTCACGGTAATATCAAAGATAATTAATTATATAAATATATTTAACAATACCATTAGTCAGTCAAAATGGAATCAATATCATTTCTTAATTACCAAACCCCATACAAAAGTTTTTATTTGGTATATACTCTTTATTTAACCGATGGTGTTGATAACCATATCAAAAGAAATCTAAAAAATATAGATATCCTTATAATTGATAAAATAGATCATCAATACATTTAATAGGAAACCTTTTCTCAATTTGGATCTTGTTAAGATTAATGTAATCAATGAATTGATCATTGACCCATATTCCTTCATATATAAAATGAATAGGTGAAACCCATGGTGAATTACAAGGCTAAATGAATACCTTATCTCGATTTTACTTGAGTTTCACTTCAATTCATTCATAAAATTATGGTCTATTCTATATAGAATCTTTGAAATATATTTCGAACCATGTATGAGTTTTATTAGAAACTCCACATCAAAATTTTCAAAATGACTATTTACAAATTCTAGAAATACATAAGGATACATATGAACAAGAGTAACATTTTAAATATTGAGTTACTCCCAAACCATATGAGATAATTATTCATCATCAATAGGTTGTAAAACCAATAATATATAAGTAATTTTCATTCGGTGTTCAGATTCACTCTCATATATATAGATGATTGAAGGTTGATTTGGGATATCTAATATAACTTATATTCCTCATAAATATATATGGGATCGATACTAGTAGTGTCAATCCCTACCCAAAGATCCCTCAAATACAACTACATGATGAATAATAACATTCATAGGAATAAAACTGTCACAAAATTATACCAAAGAGGAGTTATGTTCATGAGATGAGGTAATCATACCATTACCATTTTTCACCACCTATAGAATATATAATCACTGAGGTGGTGATGTTATATCCTTATGAAATTGTATTCATATAAAATAATGGGTAGAACCAAAATCAATAATAACATTTAAAATCATGTATTCGATAATAATTGTACTATATACCACATCCATATGAACATCAAAATCTTATGTATCAATTTAATAAGATTATACTTCTCTTATTGGAATATATTATATTAAGTTCCCATAATGTTTTGGGATTTGGTTAGATTTGTTCCCCATATCCATCGAGTTAAATAATTATTCATTTATGGCTTTCACCTTAGAAATTCATTCATGACCATTGTGTACATTTTCTCTACAGATGAAGAAATTTTTTTTCCTTTTAAGAATATACAAAGGAGTTCCTTTCCATGGGTATAATTCACTGTACAAATCCACATTCAATTTAACCCAAAATCTATAATTTTTTTTCTTAATCTTATACTATTTCATCATTTTGATGTTGTAAGGCATTTTCATTTATTTCCCAGTCTTGATAGAACATAATATTATTTCATCATATGATGAGACTATTAGGGACACTAGATACCATTTAATTATTTGGTTATATCCATAAATGAAATTGACAATCATCCTTTTTATATTACATAGATAGTTTGAACGAGTCCATGATAAGAATGATGTTTTTTCATCATAATAGAAATATTTTTCTTATCCTATTTTCTGAGATTATATAATTGTATCTCTATCCCTGCTCATTGTTGGTGAAAAAAATATTTTTCCCTGAAATTTTCCATAAAAAAATCATTTATATTCATGATATTTATCACTCATACTTAGTATTTTCAATAAATTAACACCATTGATCTGCATCCCTTGAGAGGTGATAATAAACCATGAATACCTTCTCTCATTCATCACTTACAATGTCATAAATATCCTCTCAAAGGAACATATCCATTTCTCAACAAAAAATAGATTTATATACATATTGTTTGATAGAGATTTTTCATGGATTAACATTTACCAAATCATTACACCATGCCATGGATTAGTATGGTCTTCCAAATGGTATTGGTTGTCGGTCAAAACCTAACTCAGTTTCCCCAATATAGTTATAATTTATTTTTCTACAGCTCTAGAATCATTATCAGTTTATGAGGGTATTCCTTTTGGGATTATGTGCATTGGTATAGTTTCAATTCTATCTAATAAGAACGCTTCCTAAAACATTTAATGCATTATTATATCAAAACAATGTGAATCATAATGTATAATTTGAAAACTAGTGAGACATATAATATAAAATGAAAATTTTATTCATAACTAATCTCAAAATCACAAACAAGGTTTAATTGGGAATATTTTGATGTAATAAAAATATGTTCATATATTTCAAAATGGGTTTGAATGAAAATGTGAATTAACTCTAGAATATCTCCTAAGAGTGCCAAACTAGTTGCGATGTATGGGAACTCTCACTCTATACCATAATTATGTTCGATATTTATGAGGCAAATTTTTTTCATCGTTGTTACCCATAAATGAATCTGTAGAAAACCCACCTCCACTTGTAGTTTCTTTATAAATATTTATTAATAGTAAAAAATGTAATATTTAGAAAATAAAAACATTAGGATATTATCTAATAATTATAGTTGTCCTCAAAGTTTTTCATTGGGTTACGTTACCTAATATATGATTTCATAAATTCTATTCCCAAGGACCCTACTAAAACTCATCTGATACCAACTATAAATACATCGAACCTAGTATATTAAAGATAGTGGTAAAATTATAAAATTGGTACTCTATGAAAGATAGTGTATAAAAGAGGAATGAGTAGTTTAGTAGTCTTTTAAAACTATCAACATAATTGAATTTTTAATTAAATTAGTAATAAATAAATAAATAAAAAATATTATTAAAAATCTAACATTACATCAATTATATCCTTATATATCAATCATAATACATATCTTGGAATCCTAGAGAAATAAAACATATTAAATTGTTGAGCTTATATTCTTGGTAAAGGATTAAATAAAGCATGATCTATTTAGAATATAATAATATGGATCATTAAAAGTTAGTAAAATAATTCCATATAGACATTCACATGATCTTGAAGCTTATCCATGGATATAAAAAATATTCAAATAATAGCATGTACAATGATAACTGGTTTCATTTTGATGTAATACGTACTATTGGATATCTATAACATACCATCGAGGACTCATGCCAATACATCTTTCCTAAAAGTGTTTGACCTCTACAAAATACCCAATAAAGTTTGGATCATGAGTCATTATGATTTTTATAGGGTCTATGTAAATGAAACACCACCTATTATTTAATTATTCAAATGAATTCATTATAAAAATAAACAAAACAAATTCAACATTCTTTAAAATTCAATCACATCAAGTATTAGAAATGCTGTCATAAATAATATCAATATATTGTCTATTATAATTAATAATAAACCATATATATAAATATAGTGGATTTATTATTATATTGTTCCCTAATTTAATAATAATATTTTATATTGGATGTTTACATGGATAAAAATACTTTTAAAATATCAATATAAAATTTATTTCATTAATACCACATTTTGATAATAAAATCCAAAAAAATTATAAAATATTATATAAAATATTTTCTTTGAAAATATATTTTAAATATTAAAATTATAATTCCATGTAATTATTTATTATCAATGATGGAAATTATATTCAAGCCATGTTATTAAAAAGAATTAATTTCACAAATTTCAAAAAGGTAAAAATTATCACATTTTAATAACGGAAAGAATATTCCTTTTAAAAAATTTTAAAAAAATTGATGAAATTTAAAAAACATATTTACTACATCATTGGATAATTTATAAAAAAACCTCAATTTTTTTTAAATTTAAACATTGAATATAAATATTACCGACTGAGTATAAAATACAAGGATGGTTTTCCTGAAATGATTTTTTAGAATCATAAGTACATAAAGATGTGAATATGAATGGAAAATATTTTTTTATATATATAACCATATGAGAAAAAATATATTTGGTTGAAATATAAATATAGAATAATACCACCATAAAGACTTAAAATTAAAACAATTTTGAATAATGATGATATTGTGAAATAAGCCCTTACCTCAGGTTTGATTTCATTTATACGTGTATGGACCTCATGTATAATAAATATATATAAATTATAAAAATATTACAAAACCATAATCATAAATATTATACATTATTGGATTTACTTATAACCTGTATTCAAATATTTATTAACACTTCATTATTAAAATAGTTATTCTAGGTAAAAGTTCTTTATTTTTCATATATGTTATGATTCGATTATTTGGTTTTTTATTTTTTTGGTGGTGGTTTAATCATCGTCATATCATTAATATTTAAATAAATATCATAAATAATTAATCTATATTTATTTAGTGAAATCTATAAGATATATTTATAGAAAAACGAATTACACTATACATAAAGATTGTAAGTCGTATATACGGAAAATTAATTACATCACTTCTTGGAGATGGTAGTCAACACGTATTCATGAGTGACATTATCATTTTTTGTTTGATGGAAACAATGGGGATATTTGTAGCTTCAAAATAATAATAATATCATTTTATAATATTTATGAAATATAAGATATTGTTTTATAATAAATAAAAAATATTTGGAGGAGATACATGAATAATGATTAAAAGAACATTATCGGTTACGACTATTGCATCTTTGTTAAAGGAACTCCTTTAGACATCTTCTTAAGAACCCTGGTTGTGGTATTTAAGGAAGATAAAAAACAATAAATCATGGAAAATGATTTTAATAACTAAAATTTGAAGGTGAATTTTGATATAGGTTTTTAAAATTGGTTTGAATAAGATAGGGAAGGATGTCCTTATGTAAGGGAGGGAAAGGATACAATTGAAAATATTAAAAAGATTAAAATATAACAAACTCATTACCATAAAAAAATGGTTTAAAATGGATATATATTCAAATATTAGTTAATATAATTTTTTAAATATCATCAATCAATAAGATTGGGTATGATTTATGTTTTATTGTAAACATTATCTTTTGGTTTAACCCCTTAGTTAACCTATTTTAACCTTAATAATGGTATTTATGTTTTCCATCATAAAGGTTTATAATTTTACATATAAGAGAAAAATTGGACCATAAATGGATAATGGAAGATATTTAGGACCTTATATTATCACTTTTACCTTTTCAAAACATTTTATGATTTTTAAATAATTTAATAAAACAATTGTTTCATAAAATATCATTAATGTTATTTTTTACACCACTAATATAATATGACCCTAAATATATCAGTAAAAATATGGAATTTGATTATAAAAAATTTTAAAATACTTAATATTGTATATTTATGTACAATATTTGTGGAAAAAAATAATTAAACTGATTAAAATTACTTATTTTTATTTTAAAAATCTGTTATTTTATGAACATCTTATTTGAATAAATATTGTGTCGATATTGAATATGTATTTTATATAATTACATAATTTATAAAAATTATAAATAAATAAATCACAAACATTATTTCATTGTGAAAAAAATAAATGTTAATATTCATCAAAAACATCTATTTATCCCTATATGAACGCAGAATGGATGTTTGAAGTCAAGAGAGTAACATATTCTTTTTTTCTATACGTAAAATTATATAAAGGTAAGTTTAAAATAAAATTGGAATGAATTGGAAATATTTCCATGGAATGGATTGCAATCATTGATATTAAATCAGAAAATATGATATATTTATGTGTTAGACAATGTTTAAATCCATATTTCCTTGTTTTTCAACCTTAATTACAATATTTACCTTTCATTGAGGATATTAATTTCACAAATGATTTTATTCATACCAAACAAAAATAAACGGGGAATATTTACCAAATTTGAACCTCCTAATTTAAAATATGGTATCCAATTTTCAATATTAAATAATTATAAGTGGTGGAAAATACATTTTATTTATGTTCAAAAAATGGGATGAAATCTACTCTTAGAAAAACAAATAAAATGTATTTTCCACCACTTATAAATATTTAATATTGAAAATTGGATACCATATAGGTTATTGAAATTTCAATTTGATGAAATCGATAAAAGAATAGATTTAGGGTATATTATTGGGATCAAAATCCATATTTATATATCAAAGAGGATACACATATTAATTCAACATACATATATTTACATGATACAAAATACATTTTTTATGGAACATTCCAGGAGGGAATTGTTTACAATGTCACATGTCCATTATATTTTAATGAAAATGTATCCCCATTCATTGAGGAATGAAAAAGGATGGAAAATATTCCTCTTGTGCTAGTGACTTGGCTAGTTATATATAATATTCTATGAACAATAGTAGATGTTGTCTATTATTTGAGTGTAGTGGGAATATTCCAAGCTAACCAAGTAGTCAAATATTTTATGGAATTAAAATTTATCCTTTAGTATTTGTGGTATACTAGAAATATTTTCTTATTTTATAGAGTATAAAACTAAATAATCATAGAGGATATTCAGCGGTGTTTCTCTAAATAGATCAAGATGATTTGAAATCATTGATGGGATACAACCTCACTCTCAAGAGAGTTTTTATGAGTTTGAAGAGATCAATCAAAGCTAGGATGGTAGATTCTATAGTGGAATACTAATATATTAAATATTATGAGGTAGATAAAGAATAATTTTGGACATATTAATTCACCCAATAATATGATGTGGTACCTAGAAATAATGATCATATAACACTGTATTTTGATTATGTAGTATTAGTGGGTATTGCAATTGATCCAAAGTCACTTTAGAATAAAAATCATATACAATAGATGTACAATCTATTGAGTGAGTTTTATCGAAGAGGATAATTAAAATTTAGAAGATTATCCATGGAAGATACAAGGGAGAACCCTTGATTAAGGCCTTAAATTAGTTGAAACATGATAATCATGTGAGGTCTATCAAGAAAAATGTCATAGAAATTTAGCTATGGTATAAGGGGAGTTTGATATAGTTAGTGTTATAGAATAAACTACTTTTAAAATGGATTACATATATATTTTATTATTTTAAAATTAATAATGTTTCTTGTTACATATTTTTCATTGTTCTATGTTCCTTTAACGTAATAATTTTATATAGTATTTTCAACAATAATACAGTCATAGCACTTCTTTACTATGTTGTGAACCATCAAATTCCATAATTGTAATCATAAATATAGTACCATATTTATTTTTAATACTATAATGGTATACATAGAATGATGACTTCCATGTGTGGGTACTGGTAGGAAGATTAGACTTCTTCACATGATTTTTAAACTTATTAATCCATATGTAAGAATACCATTAGAACTGAACCACCTACATTAATTCTACATGTTTATGTACAATTATATATTCAAATTTATTGAAATTTTTTAATGTTCATTAGACACTTATATTTTTATAAATGCATGAAATGACTTTTGTACTTAAATATATTATTATAAACCATAGTGATGAAAATTCAGGGATAAATTTATTTTGTTGTGTGCATCAAGAATGAAGTATTATTAATCAATCAATAGTGGAAGGATATTTCATTTATTTCTTTATGGTTGATGGAAATGTCAACCCTTTGATTGAAATGGATCTATTATAATAAATTTCATGGCCACATATTTATGATGAGTTTATTTTAGATAGTAAAAGAATGGTGTATCAAGAATAAAGGTTGATAACACATATGTAAAACCTTCTTGATGAGTAGTTGTGATAAAGTTATTATATTAAACAACACATATATGTATATCATTTATGATGTTGTATCCTTATGTTATTTCATGTGGGTTCCTAGACTCGTTACTAGAGAGTAATCATGGACATTACACAAGCTCTCTTAATGACAACATGAAATAATCCTAAACGTTAACACACAAAGTGTTTCAATTTATCATGTATAAATTATATTATAATTTAATTATTATAAAAATATAATTTTTAAGATTGAGAAATAATTTTATTTGTTTTTTATTGATCCCAAACACATAAAAAAATATTTATTCACCACATTTGTATAATATATTTATTTTACTTACAAAATATATATTTTATATTAATTTTTTATACTTTCAATATAATATATATTTACGGATAAAAATTTTATGAAATATTTATTTATGAATTTGATAAAATTATGATAATTGAGAACATACTCAGATCATGTTGGGTGATAAATGTTATTCTAAAAGTCTGTAAAATAATTTTTATCATTACATCAATTAGAAAATTCTATTAAATAATATTACTATTATAAAAATATTTCATGGCATATGATTATGTTTATTATATAATTTAAATATAATTATGAAAATAAATAATATGTTAACATAATCCATGACACTATAAATATATAGTTAATATTATTTTTTATGTTTAATAGAGAATTGATAATTGTTTTACACAATAGACATCTCTTTGGATTTCCTTCTTCTCTCCTATCAAAAACTTGATGAATGCATTCAAGATTGAAGGTACAAGAAGAAATCAAGGTTATAAAATCACAATGATAGATTAATCATACTACCATACAAATTTATTTTGGTGTTTCTCATAGATAAAATAAGAATTAGTGGATTTCTTCTAGAAAGATCATACTCTTAGATCCAAATAGCTCAATGATGGTAATTTGAAAATTGTTTTTATAAAATCACCAAAACCTTCAAAGAAAGATTCTATGATCAAGGTAAAATTTCTTTAAATATGATTTAAATTAATTTTAAATTTAATATGTTAAATATCTTCTAATTGTTCTTTAATACTCTATGTCAATATTCATTAGAAATTTTTCATTGGTCATGACATTTATGTACTGCAAAATTGGATAATGATCCATCCTATATGAGAAAATATAGATAAACCCCTACTAGTTCACTTTCAAAATGCATTGAACTTTCATTTTTTTATCAATGGATAAATGAAGGTAATTTTTATGTCATATTTTTAATGTATTTTTAATTTTTTATAATTGAATCAGATTTTGTGGATATAATGGATATATAGAAGGAGATTTTTTGGTTGATATGAGGTGTTGAAATGGTATAGATTTATTCAATTATAATCAAGAATTAATTCAATTATCTTTGAATGCGGTTTATTATATGATGATAAGTCATATTGACCTGAAATACCACATATTTTCCTCACCACATTAGTTAAAGGATTTGGAATTTTGGAAGATTTGATGAATCCTAAATTTTGGAAACATGTTTATAAAAGTGTTCTTCTATGATATTATAAGGAAAATTAGGCCTCAGTTTGACTTTGTTTGATGGAAAGTAAAATTAAAACACTAATTTCCTTATTTTTAAGTTAAAATAAAAGGATTTTTGATAGTATTGATGAGTTTCCAAAGGTTATTAGAAGTTGCATTAATGTGGGATTTATTTGGGATGTGAAGTTCACTATGGTCCATCAGATGAATATAGTTATATGAAATAGAGTCATATAGTACATCAATTTTAAGACTTATAAAGTGTACAAAAATATATATAAGGGGATAGTATAGAGTTATAGAATCAATAAAATAAAATGGATTTTTTAATGGGTGATTTTTTGAACACTTATAATATTTAGTGGAAAAGGAAAAGTTTAACTTCAATTTTTAACTGAAAAAATGTATAGGTTCAGAATTATATTTTGGATCAATATTCACCATTAGAAATGGACATACCTCCATAGATATATATTATAGTTGCATCCTAAATATCCAATAGGATACTTCTATAAAAGGTATGTGGGGAGCTTGTGCACAATGACATACATAATGATTTTGATCTGATTATTTATCAGAGACTTATAGGGGAATAAATATATATAATTATAATTACTAATTTTTTTTGGCTGATGACACAATCCTTGTAATGTCCCATTATACTAAAAATGGAATAAATATTTCTCTGATAAATGTAAGACACACTATCTAAACTAATGAATTTGTATGTATATTCTATTGATTTTTTTAACTTTAAGGTTTGTGAGGTGTGATTTCTCTTGAGTATTATTTCTGTATATTCGTAGTGTAGTGAGTAGTGTTCCACAATTCATTTATTCTTGTATATATAGCAGAGGTAGTTTATTTGGATGACCTATTTTATCTTCTGTATATCTTCTCGTTGTATTAATCCCAAAATTTAATGCTTAGACAAAATCCAAAAAAGAAAATGAATTTTTTTGCCAAATCTTATAATATAATTACTAGGTTTATGGAAGTTTATGATCTTTATAGAGTGTTTCATGAAATGTAAAATGATTCATGGATTAATTATGTGGTTATATAATAACTATGAGATAATACGTTTGAAGCTCAGATGCCTAGAGTTTCTCAAGTGTTTCAGTTTGTGGGATGTTATCCTATTTGAAGAATTTATTTCAATTGTTAGTGTATAAAAATATTATAATTTTAAATTCCAAAAATTTAATGGTATAATGAAATATTCATGGATTTAGGGGTGTGATTCATATTCATAGTGTGCTAGAAGTAGGATTTTTGTAGTACGTTAGTGTAGTGGCCTATTGGAAATAATATTACACATATGATACATTATAATGTCTATGAAATTGATAAAAATAAAAATTAAATTATATAATACTTTGAGTAATCTATAGGAATGAGGTGTATCTATGTTTTATGAATATCATTAAACTAGGATTGTTGTAGGAATGATAATTACTAGTAGGATATTTGGAATTGGAATTTACATCAGGTCTCACTAACTAGTATTTTTCTTTTGAGATTAAAATATAGATTATCATGGATAGTAAGTGTATAGTAGAAAAATATTTACACCCTATTTATTTTGAGACAAATAATTTTTTTTATTTTTTCAAAAATAATATTCATTTAGTAATATTTTTTTTCTTTTGTGGATTTGGATGTTTTATTTTTTATTATAGCCAAAATAATATTATAATGATGGAATTATACCTTCATATGAATGCATAATTTATATTTACGAGTAATTTATTTAAATCATCACATCATGATGAATATTCTCACATTGTATGTTCTAATGTGATAGTAGGTTTTTGATATCAAGGATGTGTCACACTATAAAAGTATGGAATCGATCAATGAAGCCTAATATCATGTCACATTATGTGTATCCTTCTTATTAGATCATATTTTGTTAATGATAGTTTTACAATGTAGTTCAAGTTCACATTATAGTGGTACACATGGACCATTTTCCGATACTTTAGATTAATATTTCTACCATGAAGTATATAGAGACATGGAAATATTCCTTCATGCATTTAATGGGATTCCATAGGTAGTACCATAAGTCTATAAAGTATATGGTCACATGAAAGAAAAAAATATATTTTTTAAAATGATTAAAATATAAGATCGGTTTAGCATTTTTGGGTTCATTCTATAGTAAAGAGTGAATATTCTTCCCCTTGGAACCACCCCCCCCATAAATCTACTAATTTTAATAGTGGAGGTTTTAATCATGTTGATTAACATATATTGGTTACATTAAACCATTTCTTCTCCTCTATCATATTTTTTCTCTACTCTAGTTTTAAAGACCCAACTTTTGGAAAAAGGCTTCTATTCCCCAAAAGAAGGTGGAATCGATCTAGAACAAAGGGCCATTTTATCTTCATGGAAAGTGGATTCCAAGATTGGATAGTTAGATGTGATAGGTTACAGTTTTATTTTAGGTGATTCAATATATTATTTTATTTCTAGATTTATTTATGTTATAATAATTTGGATTATTAATTAGTTTCATTTGATATTTATTTTTTCGATATAGACCGAGGGAGTGTGTTGATGACAAAATAGTACCTCATTTCTTAAGCATTTTCTGATGACACAACAAATGATAAGTTCTACCTCAATTATTCCTAAATAAAAAGTATATAATTGGTTTATTTTTTTCATTTTTATTTTATTGTAGATCTTCCTCGATGAGTTAGATGACTTTTTGATAATGATGGTACTTTATTATTTCTTTGTTTTGGATTGATTGGTAATTGATTGACTGGTTAAATAAGTTATGAAATTAAGTGTTTATAAATATCACATCATTATATATCCATGGTCACATTGTGTGGATTGTAATAATGGGTAAATGTGAATGAGTAGTGTAATATGGAACCAGTGGTGAGTTTGATTATGTGAGGCACGGATTTAAATTTTTTATAAACTATAAAATGTACTCAGGTGTTATGTACAATTGGAGTTTTGAAAAGGCTATGTTTTCCTTATAGGGTCTTTTTGGATGTGAAAATGGAGTTGAATTTGGGTTTCCATTATTGATAAATGGCTCAAAAAACCATGTAATTTATTATTTGATATATAATTCTAACCAACAACAATTGTTATGGGTGATATTATAGATTTTTCTTCTATTTACAATAAGATATATTAGATTTTTTGACTTGTGTGAAATATAGGATTGTATCCTATAGTTATTTATTTATTTATAATGTATATACCAAAGAACATTAATTAAATTAGTAGTTATTCATGTGTTTTAATTATTCACTCTGGTCACTAATGAATGTTGGATTGAACTAATGTGTTAGGGACCATATACATGATACCCAATGTGGCATTCTAATTAGGTAATTAAATGTACAATATTTTAAACCTAATACATATTTTTTACATTTTTATATTGGTTTTAAACTTATAATTTAATCATCTGTAATTAAACTATAAATATTATTTATATACAATAATAAATTTAAAAAGCCTCATTTTATTAAATTGTCTTTATTTCCATTGAAAAATATCAGTTTTGTATTTCTACTATAACATTATATAAACTAATAAAAATGAAAAACTATTTGTTTCTGATTATATTGTTATTTGTATTAATTTAATTCAGATCTTTTATACTCTAAATCCATCCATAGGAGGCCCAAATTAAGCATATATCTGGGGGAAATCTACCCTTAGTTTTCATATCATTAGTAATGGGACCATATCAACAAAATATCTAATTCAAAACAACTCATAGTTTTTAAGTAGATATATAAAACATATAAAAATAACTGAATTAATTATAGATACTCATGATTTAGTAGCATTAAATGACATAAGTTCTTTAGAAATTGAATCATTATAATTCAAATATTATTAGAATTCAAAAAAATATAATTTTTAAATAGAATCCTAATATTTACTAAATTTTCCAAAAAGAGTTAATTTTTTTTGTGAGAATATTTAATTTGTATCTAAAAAATCATAAAAGCTTATGATATATGATTATTTCATTAAATAATAAAAAATAATCTATATTCATAGGATTAAATTATATTTAAATATTTCTTTCTCTCTTTCTTATAAATATGTACCTCCACTTAAATTCATGAATTATTAAAATTTTGAAGCTAAATTGAATGTTTTTCTTTTATAATGGTCTTATAAATTATTGATATATTTTAATTCCCTATTTTTATCTCTAAAACATATATATTTTCCCATTATATGCTTCTATATTTTCCATGATCTTTGAGAACTGACCATAATTATTTTCCATGGGATCGAACATTTTGAGTAAATTTTGATTTAATGTATTATTGTTATTTTATTATATGATTTTAGAATAGTTAAACTGATATATGTTCTCGTTGTCCCTAATTTCTCTATTGTTTTCCTCTCATTTTTCACATATATTTTATCCTATTACTATACAATAAATTCATTTTTTTGATTTTTTTAATACAGTTTTATTTAGTAAATATGTATTCTAGATGACTTTAAGAATAATTTTATCCAGCACAATAAGATATAAATATATGGAAATATTAATTTCAACAATAATATTATAATTTGAATGATTTGATCTCAATATTCAATAGGATAATTAGACAATTTTATAAAAATAATGATAGTGACATTGTGTTCTCCTAATAAATAGAGTTTCTACTCACTAGCTTGTTTGTGTTTTTTTATCATTTATATTATCTTTTATTCATTCAAATATTTGTATATTAATATATTTTATATCATTTAAAAACAAACAATATTTAATTTATCGTTTATATTATATTTTCTATTATATATATTTAATATTATAGAATATTTTTTTTTAATTTTCCATTCTTATAATTCCACCTAGGTTGTGACATATAATCGATATATAATTAAATAAGAATTTATTGTTATGAAATAAAAAAATATATTCCATAAATATTTCAACATTTATGTACATGTGAATATATCTCACTGAACATTTAAAAAAACCAAAAAAATTATTAAAATTGAATCTCAAATATGAAACATTATTTCCTACCCTTTTTTCTTATGTAAGAGATTAAAATTCATGGCGATTTATGTTATTCTTGGTCCATTAACGAATGGATGTGTATATAAGGGAGGAATCATCAAATATTTATGTGGTGAATTTTTTTTAATTCATTATTATGTTATAATGGAAATGAATATCCTTCCCAATTATTTGAATGAAATATAATTATTGATGGTGAAAAAACAATAAAAAAATGAAAAATAATAAATATTCTTTACCCAACATTACATATTTAATAACCTTAGGTGGCCATGACATAAAATATTAAATATCTATAATATGACCTCTCTCAAAAACTGGTAAAAGTCGTTCTGTATGAAAAATTTCTAGTTGAAAAACATGTTAAAGATAAGATTTATTTTAATGATTATTGGTCCTATTTTTTATGAAGTTATATTCTAAGTGATTATTAGATATATAATAATTTAAAATCATCACCTTTCGAGAAAGTTATAAGGACATGAAATTTAAGTTATATAATTTGAAAAAATGAAAGTGGATATTAAATAACCACCGCTAGATATGACAAACTACCTACATGAGGCACTATGATGAAAAGACCAAATAATTTTAATATATAGATATAATAATATCTTTAATTTATTCCTACAATATTTTATTAAAATTTGATTGAGTATTACAAAAAAATATTTCAAAGAAAAAAAATATTAAGGTTCTCTACACGAGTAAACTTTATCCTCTTCGTCAATATTAATATCATATAATAGAGGTAATTCTAAAATATAACATAGAACCACTATATATTTTATTCTTCCAATATTTCACTTCCATTTCTCTCCTTATTCTTTTTTTTGGTGTTATAAAATTTATTTCATTTTTTGGAGATTACTGACATTGATATCCACATATATAAGTTGGTATAGGTAACATTTAGTGGTTTCTGACCATGAAACCTCATGCCACATTTGATTATAGATAAACCTATAGTCACTAACTAACTATGAGATATTAGAAACTATCGCAAACTTGTCATTTCAAAACATTTATTCCTTTCTTTCATTTTCATTTAATTTTTTTTATTTAAATAATGTTCAAATTTTTGGATATTTCATTTAATTTGTTATTTCATTATTATTTTTTATTTTGGAGATTAAATCAATATTATAACCACCCAAATGTTCCAGGATGTATTTCTCATTCTCTTTAGTATTGGTTTCCCTCTCATTTTATTTTTTATTTGACTTGAATTTACTAGTTATCTAAATATAGGTGTGGGAGGAGTTTTAACATGTTACATGTTATTTTCTATGTTTTATCATTTTTCATATTTAGGAACTTTACACTCCAATTAATATTCATAATCATTTTCACTATTGATTTGATATTGAGAGAGTTCAATTTATTTTTAAGGAAATTTATCTTTAAATGATTGTTGAAATGGAGTTATCTTCATAAAATTTTAGTTTATTTAATTATTATGTTGGGGAATTTTAAATTTTTTCCATGATTGAGAAACAATAACACAAATTAATATTACAATCATATGAATTTTTATAAACCCATTTTTAAATATTCATCGTAATACATATAATTTATTAAGATAAACATTGATATTTGGGGAAACCATTTCTTTTGATTATTTCTATTCTAACAAATTTGATTTCAAAAAAATTTATTTATATAAACTATTAATTAATTTTATATCACAAAATTTTAGCTTATGCCCTACCTTTATATAATCCCATGTTTATCCATTATAATCCATGAATTTTCTTTCTTTTTTAAACCAAATTATAAACCAATTTTTCCTAAAGATCCTTTACCCTTAATATTTTTATGGGTATTTTATGTTTGAGGGTGGGGACGTACGTTTTGTGTTCTAATTTTTAATTAGTTAATTTTAGGGTGTTGTTATGAGTGTGACACTTTTCTGGGAAGTGTAGTGAGAAAAAATTTCATAATACATTTCTTAGTACACTTAAATTTTACCATGTTTTTTTATTAAAAAGAAAGAAATAAAAAAATAGTTATGATATTGAATTCTTAATTGTTATTAGTTCCATGATTATTCTATTATTTTCTAAATTTTTATCATTTCATATTATATGTAAAATAAATTGAAAAAAATGGTAGTATTTTGATGATATCCATATTTCCATTCATTTTTTGAATTTTTTTATACCATTCAAAAAAGCAAGTTTTTGTTTCAAATTTATAAATTGAACTTAGTGGGTTAGTTTTCCTTTTTAACATGAATATTCAATGTATTTTATTTAGGAGTTCAAAAACTTATTTTATATAATAAATTATTAATTGTTTTTACCAACTATTAATAGCCATAATCTTATCTTGAAAATGACAGCATGATTAAAAATTATTTTTTATGTCTCTCAATATATATAGATGATAATTTTGACTAGTATGTGGTCAGACAATCATTTTAAATTTTTGAGAAAAATTATTGATTAAGTTTTTATTGAGAGAAGTGTAATCCAAATATCCATGTGACCTATGATGTGATTGGGTCATGGATTGCTTTTTGATGTTGAGAAAATTATATTATGAGAGAAAAACACATATATGAATGTTTTTAGTTTTCCATACATGAAAAATTATATGTTGGAAAAGATCATTGAAATTCCATTTTTATTATATTTTATTTATATTAGATATAGATATTAGATTATTTTTTACCAAGACTAGAAAACAATATGTATGAGGGTGTAATCATGTAGTGTCCAATTGATCCATTATCAAATAGTATTTAACATTTTATTGTCCTATTATCTTATAATTTAATACTTTTTTATATAACTTTCGTTTTTCATTCCCTATATAAAAATTCATTGAGTGGGAAATTATTTAATTGTTTTATTTTTTCTATACAAAACATCAGTTTGGTATTTTAATCAAAAGATTACCCAATATAATCCTATTTGAGAACATTCATTTTTTTATTTCATGGTAGTGGGATTCATTTAGGACAATTGGACAAATTTATAAATTCAACCGTTGGAGGTTCAAATAAATAATATTTATAGTGTAAAGAAATATTCCCATATTTTTCATGAATTTTAATGATGGGACCACATCTCCCAATATTCTAGGATAAATGAGTTCATATTTTTTTATATCGATAAATAATATTCCATTTAAAAAATTCAATAATGAATTCTTATGACTAAATGAATTTCAAGGATGAAAATACAACATAAAATGGATTACATAAATTTAAAGAATCTATTTGGATAGAAAATTCAAAAATTGTATTGTAGAACTAGTTGTTTCTACAAATGTATAATAAGATAAATTTTTTTGTTAAAATATATATGATATATACAAATATATTCCCCAAATATAATTTTTTTAGATTCATCCATTTAATGGCCCAATAAATTAATGAACATTTAGAAGAAAAACATATTCAGAAAGATGACCACTTATATATAATATTAATATGTACCCATGCTTCTATTAAAGATTTATCTATTTTTAGATTCTAGGGAGAAAGTTTGATTTTATAATAGAAATATGGATTCTTAATGTATATGTATATATGTAATTTTATTTTTTTCTTTCATTCATTTGTCATTCATGATTAATCCTCTCTGATTCTCATTTTACAAAGTTTATAGAGAACTAATACTTTTATTTATTTAAAGGGGATATGGGATTTGTTCATTTCCTTGAACATAAAATTATTATTGTAATTTTATTCTAATAATTCAGAGATAGTTAAAATGAATAGGTATTTATGTCAGACCCATTCCCTACTATTTTATTCTTATTCCTAACACATGTTTATAACATATCATTAGTAATTAAGCCATTCATATGGTTTATTGTTTCATTGATAGTGTCTTTCATAAAGTTTTTTATTGGATAATTTCATAATGATTATTATCCTCTATGAATAGTTCTAAGTGAAGGTAAATTAATATTCAAAATATATATATTTTAGTGATAAAACATGTTGTTAAAATTGGAATAGGATTATGAAAATATATTTATGTAACAATGATATATTTACATTGAAATCCTTAAAACAAAACATTTATTTCTCTACAATAATATCGTTTTGAGTCATTCAAATTTTATTATGAATGTATATATATATATGTTTATAAATATATAACACACATTTTATAAACCACCACTATTTATGTTATTATTTATAGTATATATTAGATTATACATTGCCATAATAGGAGAATTTTTTTGAGTGGCCTCTTTGATAGATTTTACAAGGGTTTGAACTATAATACATATTTAGGTAAATAATATTTTATTAATTATGATTCATAAATAACTCCACCCATCTCAACCGTTATGTTATATAATGATGTGGTAGACCTTGATAGGTTTATTTCACCTCATTTGTTCTGGGTTGTTCAATAAATGATATGATTATTTTGTCTTTCTTAATGTTTTTTGTATTATAATTACATTGTTGTCAATTGGATTAAATTTTTGTGTTATATATGTATAATTTTTATGCCCTTGATATTCCTTGAAATTAGTGGAAGTAGTTTGTATATGGATGTTGAGGAAGGATTTTGATTGGAATACCAAACCCTTAATAGAGTTAAGTATGAGCACAATGTTGTGATTATATTATAATAAATTGTCAGTGACGTCATATATTGATTTTTATATTATAACATTAAAATACTATTTTAATGGGAATGTATTTCCTAATGTACTGAAATTGACAAGATCTTGATCGATATTCCTTATGGTAGATATTGTCATTGACATGGGATTCTATATCAATTTCTATTTAAATTATCTTAATTAGGAATCAATATTCCTAACAAATAATATTAATATATATATATATATGTATGTATGTATGGGTTAAAATTATCATTTTTCATTATATTACTATTTTTAGGGATCATGGTGATAAATGAAAAATATCATTATAAACCTGATCATAGATTCTAATTAAAATTTATATTTTTCTGATAAAAAATTGAGATTCTTAAAAGATGAGAGTGGAATTCATATGGCATGGCTTTCCAGTTTTTCTTTATCTTTTAGCATGATGGTATCAAGATTCTAATGAGATTAGTTCATTAGAGACATGATACACATTTCATATTCATGTTTATATTATTCTATAGAATGATCAAGATTCTTAAAGAATTAGATGGGGGTTTACAGGGTCTGACTTTTCTATTTTTTTTATATTATTTCCAGTAATATTCATGATTACCTATATGGAAAATCATTATAGACATGGTTTTCCTTTCCAATGCGTTTTATTATTGGATGAAGTGGGGTTGATCTATCTTAGGGGTGAGAACAATATAGAAACGGAATACCAATATCAGTTATTTTATTTTTATTCTAAACACTTTCCAAAATTCCCTTAGGCATGAGAACATTTTAGTAATGGTAACATACATACCCAATGGACTTATGATATTATAGAGGTATGTTCTAACATATTACTCTATAAGAAAAAGTAGGTATGTGTCAAATAATAGTGTTTCGTACAGTGTACTGAAGGTTTTGTTGATGTATAGATTTGAGGTGTTTAAGGAATAATTTTTTGTAAATACATACATCCCCTATAATAACCTATAATAATATATTATTTCTATTTTTAAATAAATTTAATCTTTTTGATAGAATATATTCACAGAGCACTAGGCTTAGACAAACTCTAAAATACTATTATTTTAACATGACCACTATATCCAAGCCATTGTATTGGATTGAGCGAATAATATTAAACAAATTATGAAATATATAAATATGCAAATCATTTTTAAATTTTTTTAAAAAATCCACATAATTCTAATTAATGTCATTTTTCCTTAAAATATATGTTTTCATTGAAAACAATCTATATTTCTTTCATTGAGAAAATAAATATAATTAATTTTTTAGACTTTTAGAAAATTTATTTTATAAAAGTAACATATTTTTTGGATTAATCATGTAAAATTTATTATACAACTAATTTTTAATAATTTATTAAAAAGAATAATTTTTCACTGAACAGTGAAAGATATCAATGTTTTTAAAAAATATTATTTATTTTTAATAAATTAAACAATTTAAAAGTCTTCATATTTTATGGAAAATATTTAAAGTTAAATAGGTAGTATTTATTTATACTTATTCACATTAATTCTTTTCAAAGAACATTAAATTTTATTTTAGAATAATTTTATTTTTATTTTTAAAAATTGGTTTTTTTATAAATTGTTTTTAATGTACATAATGATTCTCCTTTTTGATTTATTAAAATTAACCATCATAACTATTTTTTTTAATTTATATTTATATACTATGTATCATTAATTTTTTTTTCTTTAGCCTTATTAAATGATTATTATTTGATATAGAATTCATATAAAATCATCTGTTTCTTGAAAATAGCTGTCTCGACCACCCACATTTTGGTCACATCTATGGATTATGTTTTAAATATAATATTCCTAATTCTATCACATTTCATTGTAAAAATTTATTCCATATGTGTTATCATAAATTAAAAATTAGTTAACAAGTTCATTTTAATTTTTAAGCATAAAAATTATACTGTTGTAAAAACAATTATGACGATATAGGTAAAAGGATGAATTCAAACATATATGAAAATTAAAAATTAAATGGGTCATTGAATTTTTTTTAACATAAAAATGATTTAAAAAATTAATTATAATTATAATTTTTTCAAAATAATTCCACCCAAAATTTGGTTGGCCTTAAATATAGAATAATCGTTATTTAATCTCATAAAATAATCCCTCATCATGTATAAATAAAATTGCACCCCCATTCTACTAAAAATCATAGAATATCATAAAATATATTCCAAAACCACTAACACCAACTCTCCCCATGTCCTTGTGCTGATTATCTCACCATTATACCAGTTACAAGATCATTAAGTGGTCCTTTTGGGAGGTGACCTTCTAGAGGTAATGTTCTAAAAAAACTTCTATTTATTTCGTTACATTTTCAACCATCCATTCACCTCATTAACCCATCAAACCATAACAACACCAAAATAATTTAAATTATGTAATATTATGTTTCAAATGGAGTATATTGTATTCATATAATAAAAGGTTGTTATATTATACACAAATTAAGGTTGTTTACATTATTAACTAATGATATGTGGTTCTGTGAAAATCCAATGACTGGTGGTAACATTATAAAATCCAATGCATTGGGTACTTTGGAGTTGGAGGTTTTCTATATTGGTTACTCCATTTATAAGTGTGATATGGAAAATGATTTTCCAAGATAATTATTTATATTTTATTTTGTTTGAAATGAGTCTTTATTGATGTCTATTTATTTAAAGTGGCAATATAATGATCATTTTTTAAAAGATGATTCTTTTTAAGGTGAAAAGGATTATTTTTAAGAAAATGTTTTTATGGGTTTTCACTAGGATATGAATATCCATTCCTTATGAACCTCACTAACCATTTTTTAATCATAAAATGTTTCAAAAAAAATTCATATTTTTTATGGATTATTAGGGATATATATGTTATCAATGGTAAAATTTTAAATATTTTTCATGAAGAGAAGTAATGTTTTATTTTTAAAAATAATTGTTTGATGAAAAAATGGATACAGGGTATAAGTGTATATTTGTGATTTATTTATTATTATATAATCATTTCTGATAGTTTTCAAAAACAATAAATCTGAAATATCTTTTGGAAAATAAGAAATAGACCTCCTATTTCAAATCAAATTAATATTTATTGCTTAATGGTGGGTCCTTAAAGTTAGTATCAAAGAATTGTTTAGAATGATTTAAAGGTTATGATGTTATTTAAGAATAAGTTAAATTTCATATAAAACCAAAATTGTCTGCATGGTAGGGATATTAACAATTTTATTATAAATTTAATGAGTTTTAGATAACATGAATAAGAATATTTTAGTATTTATCTGCCCTGTGAGATGGTATAATATGATTTTATTGATTTCATCACTCTAACTATTTCGGTATTAGTAAATGGATAGATCATGAAGGCAATAATGAAAAAATGGTTGCGATGTAAAATATAGTGGTTTTTATAATGACAAACTTACTGAAAATAGAGATACAATCATAATAATTGTAGTTATTCTAAAATAGATATCCAAATTAATTATTAAGAAATTAAACCATTGTGAGTTTTAAAATGAATTACATATGATATAAATGAAGATCTATGGACGGTTAGGTGAAAAATATAAAAAAGTAAATTTATTCAAAGAAATATGTATTAAGATTATAGATTTTAGAACATATAAAACTATATTAAAAGGAATGGAAGATATTTTATATTTCCTAAAAGAGGTAATGAAAAATATTACTCCTTGAAAAAGTAAAAATTCAGTTATTTATTTGATGGGGAATGATGTTCTAACTGAAATATCAATTTAATGTTTTAGTTTTGGGAAGTTTGGTCATTTTGAAAATCACTGACCAAGAATGATGAATCTTGAATTAGCTATGTAGTACAGTAAAAATATATGTTTAGAAATTCCTAGTTCAATTTAAATTGAAGATTAATAAACTCAAAATTTTATACAAAAGGTATCAATTATCCCTCGTAACATATTTTGACATTGTTGAGTATTATGAGATAAATCATATTTCAATTTATAAGAATGAAATATTTTGGAATGGGATGGAAAATCATGGGTAAGGATTTATGAACAACACTGAATCATTAATATATCAATATATAAGGGATTTTTGAGTTACCGTATATTTTTGCATGGTGAAATTTAGAAATTTATTATTAATATTTTGATGATGGGTGTACTTTGGGAGGTTAATATTTAGATTAATTTATATGTAATACTTATGTTTATTATTTCAAAATTATATTTAAATAGGATTTATATTTTAATTTTTTGGAAATAATTTAACTCGTATGGTTAACCATTAGTGATTACACGACTATTCATGTTGAGGTAATTATGCATCCATATTTTTTGTGATGAAAAATCGAATGTAGGGGATAACCTATAAGGATACAAAATTTTATTAATCTTGAATATATTAGGGGTATTTTTAACTATATTTCTCACATTTGAGAAATTTATAAGTTTTTTATTAATATATATTTTGAAAAGGGATAAACCACATAATGGGTGACAACCCATCACATCTGGAAAAGCCGTGGGAATATGACCTACAACATAAATATGATAGTGGTAAATTTTTTACCACTATCCTACATGATTTCTTAGTTATTATTAGTTTTTTAACTGAGAGATAAAGGATATGTTCAATTTTTAGATATATGTTTTTTGTATTGGTTACCAGGGGATTGGAATTTGAGTTGGTGATTAAGTGATCAATGTTATTTTGGACAACATTCACAATTTTTGGAACCCTATATGATTAAGATAAAAAGAATATTCTATATTTTTATTTGAGAAATTACAATTGTATTATCATTTGAATAATATATTATATTAATTTAACATTATGTTTGTTCATGTGATTTATGAAAAACATTATTATAATGTGATTTAAGAAATTACAATTTTTTGGTTTGGGACATTAAGAGTTATTGATGTTATTTTTAGGTAAATGTTAAATTTTTTCCTTGGATGAATATCTGGTAAAATTATTTTAATTTTTTTGTTTCAATTTATTACTACAATTATATTTGTAATATTAAGGTTAATTATATTTAGAAAAATATATGTTAGATATTTGGTATTACTATTAAATTTTAGAGATTAAAGTATTTTTTCATAGTATGCAGGTTTAATAAATTTAGGGAAATATTTTTTCAAGTATGAACCTTTTTGTATTTAAATAATTCCTATATACATATTGAATAGATAATTATCCTTTTATTCATGAATTTTTTTAACTATATAAATTTATTCTAATTCTTCTCGTATGAGAATTCATCTTGAATACTCATCGTTTTGAGAAAAAATGAGTTTTTAGTGGTAATTGATTAAAAGATGAAACTCTACATATTAAGTAAGTATATTTACATATGTTAATATTCTTGGAATTAAATATTTCCTCAACAATAGGAAAATTATTTTATAACCAAAATGTTACCCCTTTACTTTTCTTAGTAAGAAATCAATAGCCTTTTTATTAATAACAGATATACGATTTTGTGGTTTTTGACTTTCTAATGAGCAAGTTACATATCATTCTTAATTAGAGCATGATAGATAGAATTCCCAACCTGTTCCATATTTTCACATTCAAGTAATGTTCTCCTAATCAAAATCCTTATTTTATTGGCGACCTCTTCCTTTTATATTCCCACAGTTTAAGATGATGTTTGTTCAACGCTTTTATGATGTGGATTTTACAAAAAAGAATTTTAAAATAATCATCATTTATTTTCTATGATAAATTTAAAATTTTGAGGATTCATTTTTTTGGAAATTAATTATTATATAAGGACTTTATGTTATCATTAATCTCTTCTACTTAATCTTTATTTTGTTCATGACGTATTCCATGAATCTATTTAGAAAAAGTATATACTTGAATCCTTCACATGTTCTATACTCAAAGGTCATACCAATAAAGAAATATATTTTTTGTGAGTAAAAAATATTAATTAAATTAGATCATAGAGATAGAGTTCTACCAAATAAGACCACTCACATATGTAATGATTTTTTTGAAAGCACTAATTTGAGGGAGCTGTGTGAGAACTTAATGATGTGATGAGGGAGTATCCCCATCATTCTATATTGAAACACTGAATATTAAGGCAGAAATTAATTAATGGGTGGGGGGTAAATTTAACACCCCATTATTTTATATTATTTCAATTTATAAATAAATTTAATCTCTTCTATATATTATGTTTCACATAACAACGAGCTTAAATAAACACTAAATTAATATGATTTTTACACTACCATTAAAAACTAGACATACATTTTTTTTGAATTAATATTATTAATCAAGTTATTAAATATATATGTTTTGTATCATAATAATTTTATTCATTGTTAAAATGGACATAATTTTTTATAATGTCATTTTTAATTCAAATATATATTCCCTTCAAGAATATATTAATTTTTTTAAATGTCTATAAGAACACAAATACAATCTAATTTTTAAAATCTTATATAATTATTTTGATAAAATGAAATCATTTTTGGATTCATAATTTCATTATTATATTACTATGGTTTTTTCTAAATGTTCAAAAAATATTAATTTTACAGTGAATAGTTAAAGTATTGTTTTTATAAAAATATCAAGTTATTTTAATAAATTAAAAAATTTATAAGTCTAATTATATATTGAATTTTATTTAAAGATACATTGAATTTTTTTTTATTTCATATGCTAAAATTATTTTGAATCTTATTTATATAAAAATTTATAATAGTATTATCTTTGTTTTAAAAAATGGGTTTTTTCTAAAAACCGCCTTAAAGAACATAATATTTATCACTTTAAATATTTAATATGATAACTAAGGGTGTATTTTTAAAACTAAATATATATATTATATATAATAAAATATTAATTGAGATTCATATAATGATTATTTTAATTCATATATTAAAAATAATCATATTTTTCTTATAAATACACTTATTGTAAATTGTTTTTTCATTATGTCGGTGGGTTTTATTTTAAATTCCTTTTTTCAAATTATATGAACTTATTTTTCCAAAATAGATTACATAATTTTATTAATATATTCAAAATTATTTAGTAATAAAAATTTTCTTTTTAGTCGTAAAAAAGTTATCGGGTAAATATAATATTTCTTACAGTAAAGGTAAAATAGTGAAATATATTAAAGTTAAAAGGTAAAATCATAAAATAAATATGAATTGAAATTTTAAATGGGTGTCTTAGGTTTTTCTAAACCATTAAAAACATTTAAAAAAATATTTATCATCCAAATTTACTTTAATTAATCACACTTAAATGTGTATGGATACAAATATAAAATGTTCAATATTTAATCACATATAACCACCCTCCTCAAGTATAAATACAACACCTCACCACCCATTTTATCCTAAAAATCCATAAATGTATTCTAACAATTTACAACCCTCTCCTACCCACCCTACATAATTTCATGTTCTTATCATCTCACAAAAATACCAATTCCAATATCCTTAATGGGTCTTTCAACTATGTGATATTCAAGAGGAAATTTTCATAAAGAACATCTCTTAGTTTTTTATTTTTCTACCTTCTCTTCACATCATTCATACATAAAATAATAAAAAATATAGTATAATGTATATATTATAATTTTATGTTTATAATTTAAAAAATTATATCCTACTATTGTATTTTATCATTGTTTTCAAAGAAACAAAACCTTTGTCAAAATTGTGAAAGGTAACTATCTACATATATAATGATTTCTTGATTTTTATTACTCCCTTCATGTATGGTCGTAAAACTATTATTTTTGGTAATTAATATTTTTAATATGTATATAAAGTCATTAATCATGTTATATAACTAATATATACACTATACTAAATAAAATGAAACTAGTTTTTTATTGTTGGAAAAGACACCAAAATAATTTAGCCATTTTTTCTTTATATGTTTTACCAATTGAATCATCAACATTTTAAAATAAAATGATATATATGAACATTTATAGTTATATATGATCATTAATAACATTTCATTACAAAAGTTAATATAATGATATTTTCTAAAAATATGATTCCTTTATCATAGTGAAAATGATTGTTTTTATGAAAATGTTTTTATAGATTTTCACTGGATAAACAATTACTATTTTTTATATACCTTACTGAGAATTTTTTCATAATCCCAAATATTAAATTATTTATCATATGGTTAAATAAATATTAGGGACACTGAAGATGTCAATGGAACATTTATGAATATTTTTCATAATGAAAAACCTCATATTATTTTTTAAAAATAATAGTTTGGTGAGAAAACAGGAAATTATGTATAGGATTACACTAGTATTGTACGGGGTTATTATGTAATAGTTTTTCATAATTTATAAAACACTAATAATAAAATATTTTTATGAATAAATAAAATATAATTCTATATTTTAGTCACTAGAATGTGTAATGTTTATTGGTGGGTGCCTACATGAAAACATATATTGGTTTTTATTGGGGGAACTATAGATGGTGGACAACTATTTTTTATGCTCAAAATCTACATAGGGACTCTAGTCTATATTAAAAATTTATAGTTGACATGAATATTTTGGATATCTCCATACTATAGGTGGAGATTTGTTTTTGGATCACAACTAGTTTTGGCCATAAGTTTGAGGTTAGGCTTGGTAAGGAGGTTTGGTCACCATGTGTTTTGATTTTTATTTATATTTTTCTATTTATGATCATCCATTTATGTGATATTACTATTACGATAGACTATAATAGCTGGGAGAATACTTTTAATAGTATAATTTTTTTTATATTTTTCTTCCCACTATAATTCTATATATTACACTCTGAAATGATATAAGGCATTGATTTTTTCGTTATTTTTTTTTATTTTTTGTAATGATACAAGATATTATAGTATCTTTATATACCTATCAAAGCATTTTCTAATTGATAGTATTTGAAATATAGATATTTTTTCATGATGACACCTGGTTACCCAACATGGGATAGTGGTCATCGATCGATTTGAGTATTTTACAACCTAACCGTATTATATGTTTCCCATGTGCACAACCATTCATTCTATAAATCCCACACTACCTAATTGGATTTGATTTATGATATCAATAATTTTTACAAATGTCCACCATTAAATGAATATCACATCACTATAAATCATATCCATCACATAAAATACCATCCACTACGAAATTACATTTTCTATAAAAGATGGTGTGTGATTGTTAAGGTCTATGCCAGATTGAATCCCACATTTAAATGGATAGTAAAAAATTATATAACCTTTACTATAATACTGTGAACACACATATAAATTTTCATATGGTATAACATGAAAACTCATTATCCATTTAAAAAGGATTTATCTATAAACTATGAGAAACTTATAAGTAATATATAACTATTCATGAGTTGAAGTCTACGCAAAATAGATAAATAAAATATATGCCATTAGTATAAAAATGATTTTATCCAATAGTAATACCCAAAATAAACAAGCTACAATAATATATTTTTTAATATTAGAAAATTATTGTATGTAACAAAATAAATACTCATTTATAAACCTAGATAAATCAATAACAATATATATAGAAATGAACCATTTCTAAAAAAATAAATAAGGTCTTCTCACAATCAGTATTAATAAAAATTAATGACATAGAAAATGATTATCTCAAGTAAATAATATCCATGTACGATAAATAACATGATTTATATAAATATAAAAAACCAAATTAGTATTTTATGTCTAAAATCATTTCTATTATTACAATTAAGAAAAGTATTTTAAATGATAAAAAAACTAACTTGTATGGATCCATTACATTATATTGATATATACATTAATAAATCAGGTAAATAAATATAAATGAACTTCAATATATAGATAATTAATCACTCAATGTTTAGGTAGGTCATGTTCTTGTTTAGGTAACCCAGTTAATCATTTATCAATGAATTATTCTTATCCATAATACTATAGTTTGATCACGCTATTCACCCCTCTCCATAAACCATTCATCTAAACTTCTAAGAGGTCACCCCTTCTGGAAACACAAGGTTATGTGAAACCTAAGAAAATATATATCACTCCACATAAAATAATTTATCTATGGTATTAACTCTTTGTTAATGAAAATATACCATTTTAACTTCAAACCATACCATACAGTAACTCATCGACCACCAAAGACCCAAAAAACCGTACTAAGGACCAAATTTAAATGTCCAAATCTCATAAAACCAGTTCCTTAAGAACTATCATAATTTATAAAATAATTCAAATATAAGAAGAAAAATTTAAACATAAAACATATATATATATATATATATATATATATTTATAATATATTGGAATATATTTACACCCTAGATTAGTAGTTTTATACTATTTAACTAAATCATAGAATGTTAATAAAAACTCAATTCAATTTTTGACACATGATAAGAGATAAAAAATAAAACTAGAATCCCTCAAACTATTTAATTTTCCATAAACACTATTGAATAAATGATTACCCATAACTGACATTTTATACTATATCCTTATGGCCCTTGAGAAATACACATAATCGCCAAATTATCGATATTCCAAATCCCAGGTGACACACAATTCAGTACTGCATCTTATATCACATCATACATAAAAAAGAATATAACAAGGGATAATGAAACATAATTACACATACTGACCCGCTTGAGTAGGCTCACTTATTATATTCGATCAATTAACCTTAAAAGACATAAAATTAATAAGAAAAACCCCAAAATAAGTACATAAAAAGACACACCAATATATGTAATGAGATTTAATAATGAAATGTAAGTAGAAATAAATTATCATCAAGAGGATTATAATTTCATCAATAAATACTTATTTATTGGTCATCTTATAAAGGATGTGGAATATAGATAAGAGGTTGGATGAGATGGATACATTAGGCCCCTAGACTACATTGCCTGTAATTAGAAATAAAGGGTATGAGAGTTTATAATTTAATTATTTTTAATTATTTGATAGATTAATTATAATTTAAACGATATTAAATTTTCAATTCCCATGTTCCATGTTTAATTATAATATATACATGGTTGTCTTATTTGGGAACCTCATATTTAGAAACTGAAATGATTTCCTAGTCAACCTCTACTGAGTAATTATTGGAAAATATACAGAAAAACATCTTTATACGTATCTTTTTACCATCCCCAAGATCTACTAACCATGAATAAACTATTAAAAATATGTAAAAAATTTAAATTTTCCTCTTCAATTATAAAATTATTATTTTAAAATTAAACTAAAAAATAACCATTCCTTGAGATTATTTGACCTATGATCAAATATGTTCTACTAATATTTCAATAAATGGGTCATAGTTGGTTGAATAGTGGTCCTTATTCTTTGTGTGGGTCAAATTGTTTAGACTCCATTACCAGTATTGCATTTTCCTTCACTTTCTTCCTAAAATTCAACATTTCTAAATTCTAAAGTAGTGTAATGCATATCATTCATAAAACTCCATATGATATTTGTAATTTTTAACTAATGACAAGGATAATTTGATTAGTCATATTTTAATTAGATGAGGATATCTCATATCAACTTGGTTAAACAAATCCTATTTCATTATTATTACAAAATTTTGTACTCATAAATATAAAAATACAAGTGAATTATTTTTATATTATTTCATCAAATCCACATTTTGTACTATTTCATTTATTAAATAATATAGAAGAAATATCTTTTTTGTTTCCCAATTGTTCTTTACACTTCCTATTGATTTAATAAATAAATCGTCAATCTTAAACCTTTATAGTTTGATACTTATAAAAACATTTACTTTTATAATTTATATTTAAAAATTAAGAAAGTAATAATTATTTTTTTCTTCTAAAATCACGAATTTATTATTTTTATTATCTAAATATTATTAAATGGAATATTTTTAGAAATATTCATTACACAATTTTCAAATTTGTATATTAATTTAAACATCGATGGAATTTATTTATCAATCTTACAGTTTCCCATTTTCTAATTATTGGTACCATTTAATGCAAGACTCACTAATAATTCTATAATGTGTTCCTGCAAAACTAAATCCCTTAAAACCATACATATTTTGAAACATTTCTCTATTTTTTTAAATTAATAATTTTTTAATGTTTATAGAGTTTGTATAGTTTTCCATAACCGTTAATATTTCCCATTCAAAAACTATTTTACAACAAATCAATTTTTATAGTACCTTATATATATATCATTATTATGTTCTTATAACTATATACATATATAAATTTTAATGAAAATTTAAATTTCACATAAATACCACCTCTATTGATATAAGAAATTATATTAATATAAAAATTGTATAAATTATAATATATTTTCTATTAGGACTGTATTGAAAACAATTTATCACCAAGACATTGGAAAATATAATTTCATTAAAAATAACTAAGTTTATTTCCCAGAATACTATAAAAGTAAGGATGATTTCCAAATATATCCATTTTTTCTATATTTTAAATTATTCACAATGTTTAAATTTTATACTAGAGGCTTATTATTCATTTTTTTTCATTCTTCTCTTTAACTATCATTACATCACTCTTTATTTCTATTACCTTAATAATTTTTATTATAGAATATTTCTTCATCTATATTGTTTAAATATTATATCCATATCACCTTTAATATTTCCATGTTTTTAATGTGTTGTAGTACATTTATAAAGAAATTAAAATATTTTTTAAAATAAAAATAAATTTTATTTCATTATAAAAAAATCTTACAATGTTTTCAAATTTCCAATAAATCTATAAGGACTTTAAATTATGAAAATAATTTTATATTCACATATTTTTATCTTTAATGTCACTTTATATCTTATAAAAATCAATATATTATTTTTAATCATTCTACTATTTACTTATGTGTTATACATGGGTATATAAATTTTTAATCCTAATATTGTAAATTTCAAGATGATTATTCATCAATAACATACATCAATCTTATTTTATTTTTAATTAACATTGAATTTATTCTCAATTTTTCTTATCTTCTAATTATATTAGTTAAGATAGTACTGTAAATTTATATCATATCCCTCGCTTGATTTACACATTCATTACACATTGATTACCACCAGTTAGTAAAATATTCATGCACAATACATAACCTTCTAAACAAGTTATCCAAAAAATATATTTTCTTGGTTTTAATTATAATTCAACCATATAAATTATACACCGATCATTATTGTTTAGTCTTATTATCAATCATTCATACATTATTTAATGTGATAGAATCACCTTATTTGTGACTAAAATTTGTATCACGTAGCCTTGTGAACATAAAAATGTTTTTATATCCATTTTCACTTTATTTATAAATGTATAAATTCATAATGAAATAAATAAATTCTAGTTATTTATATAATATAATATTATATAAAATAAATTAATATTTATTCTTAATATATATAAATGATTACAACATCATATAACCCCTGAGTTTAATATAATACTAAAATATATATATTACTACTCGTTATTAATGAATCTAATGTTGAAATATTATAAAAATAAAAATACATTCTTTATTTTCCATATTTTTCAATATATTTTATGCCATATTGAAATAGGTTCATTCACATGTATAGATCACTACTCAAAAATGACATTTTTTTCAAATTAAAATTTATACAAACTGATAAAATATAATGCATTCAATTTCGTTGTATAGAGATTTCATTAAATATTTATGAAATGTAAGTTATAGGATTTAAGATTATAATTTATCTTTTTTGTAATGGAATATATATGTGGTGTATTTTCCATTTCATTCGTCTCTATATCAAACTGATCAGGGGTTGAACCTCTGACATCCACTTATTTTATGGTATTTTTTAAATTGTATTGTAGCATGTATTTTTGAAGTGTTGTAATCTTTGTATTGTAGTAGGAATTGTTTCAACATGATGTACTATAGAAGTTTCTATAAAAGATTATTATTTTTGTAGTATTGTACAATAGAAACTATACTATTCATTATAAATGAATCTTTTGCAATAAAAATTACATTAATATCCACTAATATGTTGTGCCTTTGGATAACTCAAAATTACAAAGATCTTACATCAATATGGTATTATATTTGAGGAGAATTATGTCTAATAAATGTTGTACCAACATGTGAATATGTATTTTATTTTCTTTATAACTTGTACACCAATTGATAAATGTAAATTTATATTAGCATTTTCAAGACCCCTACCTTCATTGGGTCCCATCCTAGGTCATTCGTAAAGTAAAAGAGTTTCCAATGAGTCCAAAAACAAATGGAAATCCAGTTAATGACTGGAATAATGGGTATGAAAAACTAAAATGGGATTAATTACCCTCAATATACCTGGATCATAACATAAAACCCCCAAAAATTTATTTTGATATATAAGATATAAACTAAAATCCCATAAAATAAATATTCCATATTCATGAATATAAAATAGATAAAAACATCTATATATATGATTAAATACCAAAAGAAATTTAATTATTGTTGAAAAAACTAAAAAAAGCATAGATCAGAGAATTTACTATACAATATGATCACCATATCCCTCTTCGGAACAACAAAATATATTTATATATACATCTTTGGATCATAACATGTATACTCAGTATGATCATACACAATATGTAACACTATAAGTTTTTATGAACTTTTGTTCTCAAATAAATTAAATTTCATAGATTAATTACATTACACTCTACACCAATCCAATATTTTTTTAAATTGAACCTTTTTTTATCTTTTGCTACAGACAAAATTCGGTTATGTTATGTCACACATGACATTGAATTTTAATAAAATCAGGACATATTATTATATGGTTATTTAAATGCATCAATTGTAACATATATGTTATACATAAAAAAGTTAATACTAATAACTACTTTTTACATATTAACTATAACCAGTTTACATAATGGATTCATATTGATAATAAAATATATATTTTTTCATAGTCATTATATGTTTTGAAAATACTATTTTCAAAAAAATATTCTTTCAATGTCTTTTGTGAAAAAAAAATTAATTTTTTAAATATTTAGAAATTTATTATAATAAAAGAAACATCATTTTGGAATTCCTAAAGTCAAAATTATAATAGTTTAAATTGTTGTTATTTTACTAAAAATAGTTTTTATTTTTTGTTCAATGGTTTAGAATAATAAAATTTAATTATAAAAATTATAGTTAGTTTAATTTATTTAGATATTTTTTTAAGTATAATTAGTTTAATTATAAAAATAATAATCCAGTTTAGGTCATTGGAGTAAACTACATTTTGATATTGAATATATAAAAACATTATAAACTTTCCATCTTTTCTCTTTAAGAATCCTCTTTCTTAACATGTCTACATGATTAATTTTTAATTACTTTTATTTCACTCATTTTTTATAATATTGAAAACTATATTCCACATTTGGAATCATAATTATTTATTATTTATGGGAAGGTCAACATAGTTTTTTTACTAATGTGATTAGTGAAAGAATATAAAATTTAATTACAAGGATTAATGGGAAAACAAAAATACTTAGTGGTTAAAAATAGAAAATATGGTGTAAAAACAACCAAATAAATATCAAAGACACATTTTATGGACATATTTTTATCTTATCATGTTTAATACTTGATTTTTTTCCATTTGTGATACATTTTCCATATTAAACACGTTCATGGAATTCACTCATTCAAAAATTTACATGTTCATCACTTACCTCCCTTATAAAAGGAAATCCCCACTTCCACTCAATTTACACCTATAAATACATTTGGATCGAATATTACCTATGAAAATATATTCCAATATTTCCTATACTAAACATATAATCAATTATTTGGGAATAAACCCATCTAAAGAAGATCTTTGGTGAAAACCAAAATGAGATACCTGAAGAGAAGGTAACATTAATCAATGATTGTTTTTGTTTTATTTCATTATAAAACCCCTTAAATTCATCTTATATAAATCTTGAATAATACCCTATGTATCAATAATATAATTATTATTTTTTAATTTATTTTTATACTTTAAAAAAACACAATTATATTAAATGTGTTATGAAATTAGCCTTCATGTGTACGGAAGACAACTGCCTCGTGAACTGATGTCGTTCATTTTTCCATTACCACTTATCACGATTGGGAATAATGAAAGAAAAAATATTTCTATATGATATAATTTTTTTAATAATGTTATTATAATTCTTAAATTTTTATATCACACATAACATCATTCTTTCCATTTATTCAGAATCAGATAACATCATTCGTGTGTACGGAGGACTATCATCCCATGAAGTGTTATGATTAGTTAAAAATTTACATGGAATGTATTAATAACAGTTTTAATTAAAATATGTGATATATATGACAGAATTGTTTTTAATTAATTACAATATATCATATAATTTTCTTTTATTCAATCCATAAATTTAATGGAAACATTGTTCTAGCATATGTGTGACCTTATATCTCCATGAATGTTATATTTCACATCCTTTATTCTATATATTAGATATTTTTATAAATATAAATATATATAATAAATGTTTTCCTACTATATATTTAATGCAAAACAATCATGTATAATTATGTTATATGGCGTTTCATTATGTTTAATTATGTTTACTCATTTTTACTTATCATCCTAATCTATTCTGTTAGTGTTTCATATCATAAGAAAGGTTGATAATTGTTGACTATGTATGAGTCACCGTTATGGAAGACTCATGGATGGACATCATAATGATGACAGGAAAAAATCTTAGTATAAGGTACCATTGGTATGGACAAACCGATAAAAGGTATCATCGTCAACTATCTCACTGTCAGAACAAACACTGAATTATAACAAAAGATGAGACATCGTCAATTATGCTACTGATGCACTGAGTTACCATTTCTCCACATACCAATATCTGAACACAAATTTTTCAAAATGTATGAGACATAAATGTATCAATTCACTACTAGATTCAACATCTTCTCATAGTTTTCACAAAGGACAAGACATCGTCGTATTTAGCCACTGATAGCACGAGTCACTGTCAGAGTGACCTACCTTTCCTAAGCCATTGCTACAAAACTCAATGTTCCACATTCTAGAATATTCTATATCTAAGTCAAAAATTATATAATACCCATACATGATATAACATTCATGAGACACCATCCACTCTTATTTTCTCATATAAATTCAAATTTAGTCTAGCGGTCCTATTTTTGAAACATGGTGCTATTATTTATTTTAATAACTTTTTATGTATTTCGTAAATAAAATTAATATCAATCTCAGAGACTAGAATGTGGTATGAGGTACCAGATAATATTCTCCTTGTTATCTATAGTGTATAAAAAATATCCAATAAATAAACTAGGAAAAGTGTTTTATTTCTCGTGCGCCTGATAAAAACTCAATTGAAAACATTACAATCAAGAATATACGTCTGAGAGATAAAATCAAAGAAAATATTTCAATGAAAATAAAAATACAGGAGAATCAATAATTGATTAAACTTATACCTCATAGGAAACAATTTATATATTCTCATACAATGATAATTTTTTTGTCTATTTCAGGAAATTGTCTCAAGTTGCATTTTAATAGTACATCGATGAGTCGCATACTATATTAAAAATAATAAAAATCCTTCTAACTCTTTTATCATCATTTTTTATTTATTTGTGATATTTTATTATATTACAAGTAGTTTATTTTCCATTGTTTCACAAACACATACTAACTCCTGTGAAAAACTGGATGATACATAGATATCACCATAAAACACTTTTTTTACTTCATACACTCCCTCAAATAACAGTGTATTTATTCCTTATGTGGCATATTTGTTTCGGTACTCCCCTGAAATTTATGGAAGAGATATTTTAAACATAGACATTGTGTATATTATTTTTTACCCTAATCCAGGGTGTGGATCATAGTTTATTTATAAAAACTTCTTGGTTGTAGGTGATCACCATATAGAGAGAATTCGATCTCTACTTGAGACTGAACCTTTTGTTTTAAATTATAATATGTTATTTTGATTTTATTTTTTCTCTAATTGTATTGATTTCTATCAAAAAACTCTACATTACATTGATAGTTAATATTAAGTAGTGTTTATATTAGAATTTTATTTAGTAGATGGATTTCAATATTTACAACAATAATCTATATTTTTTTTTAAAATAAAAATTAATTAATCTTCAAAAATAATTTTGAAATATAAAATATTTTATAAATATTCTACTTTTCATATGTTGGATTTTTTTATTTCAAATTTAGTTTATTTTAAATCAATAATGTAGATAATTTTTTATAGGAACTCAATTCAACCCCTCTTGAGTGTCCTACTCCAACCAACATTTTTTGTGATTGGTTTTCTTAATTTATGTGCTTCAATGTTTTCAATGTTTTTAAATATATTCAACTACGATTTTAGTTGAGGTTTAATGGTCACAAAAGTTTTTCCAGTTCAAAATTTTTAGTTCTTTAAAAAATGTTTTTATTATTTAATATGGAAAATATATGGGAAGGTTCTGCTACTAATAGACCTCCTTATTTTAATAGCACAAATTTTGCTCAATAGAAAATTAAAATGAAAAATACTATAGAAATCATGGGATTTGAAATATGTTCTGCTACAGTTTATGAATATAAGAATCATACTACTACTATAAATACATGGTATGATGCCACTAAGGCTGCCTATAATAAACAATACAATGCTATCAATGCCTTATATTGTGATTTAGGTGATGCAAAAAATCAATAGGATTTCTTCATTTTAACATCCTTTGAAATTTGGAATACTTTATTTGTTTCACATGAAGAAACCAAAAATGTTAATGAAATGATGATTAACACATATATTATTAAATATGGTAACATTAAAATGAATCCTGATGAACCTATTTCTGTTATGTATCTAAGGATCAATGAAATTGTCAATATAATGAGTACTCTAGGAAATCTAGTTGATGGTAAGGAAAAAATCATGTAGATACACAGATTTTTACTAGAAAAGTGGAGAGGAACCTCAACATTAATAAGAGAATATTGTGCTATAAGTATGTTTCTAGTAAAGTAACTGATATGTAAACTTATGATGTATGAGGAAGAAATTAAGGTCAACAAAGAAGAAGAAGATAGTCCTAAAATAAAGTCAGTGACTTTAAAAACTACTGCATCCCAAAAAAAAAGAAAAAAAATAAAATTTCTTACTAAGATTTCTAGTGGTGAAGGCTCATAAAGTAACCGTGATGAGGAAATGGCTCAAAAATCTAAGAGATTTATAAAATTTTATAGAAAGAATAAGTTCATTAGAAACCATGACTACATATAGAGGTATGATAGAAAATGTAATTAGAAAAAGGGTTGGAAAAGAAGTCAGAATACCCATGAGATAATCTTCTATGAATGAAATAAAAAGGTACATGTGAAAGGATAACTTTCAAAAAACTAATGTATAAGGATAAATATTTGGAAAAGAATATAAATTATAAGAAGGAAATGACAGCTACCTAGAGCGCATCTAAGGATAGATCCACTGAGTCTGAATCATCTCATAATAAAATGGGTGACGATGCCATCATGTGTTTTATGGGAAACACATACTAGGAAACCAATGAATAAAATATGGGATCTTAATTCATGAGTTAATAATATTACTAGATGCAAGAAAATATAGGCACCAAAGTCTTTTCTTACATAAACTATTTTTTTCAGAAAGTTGTTTGAAGAGTTCATGTAAGAGTTTATGGTACATAAATAGTAGATATTCAAGAAACATGGTAGGGGAATAATAAAGTTTCAAAAACACATAAAGGTTTATGGTGGATATGTCAACTTTAGAGACAATGAAAATGGAATAATTATGGGCCTTTTCCAAATTAATAACTCTAACTAAATTTTAATTTATAAAGTTATTTATGTTGATGGTCGTAAGTACATTCTTCTTAGCATTTCAAATTTATGTTCTATTAGATTTTATGTTAAATTTTAAAATGATTCTTGTAATGTTCTCATTTAAAATAATGGTTTAGTCATCACTACCATTAGAAAATAAAATATCTATGCTATAAATATGTATTCTTTAGTCTCATATAGTGATTCATGCTTATGTACCTTAATTACATAAAGGGTATGGTCTCTAGCATACAATACTAGCCCACTATAGTCTTCAATATCTTATAAACAATACTAAAAAACAATTAGTCTAGGATATAACCAAAATAAATTTTCCAAATGATAATTTTTGTAATCCTTTCCAAAAAGGAAGACATCATAATATATCTATCAAACCAATGATGGAATTTTCCACTTCCCAACCTCTTGTGTTGGTCCATAGGTATTTGTTTAGACCTTCTATAGATTCATGTTTAAATGGGAAGCACTATGTATATATTCTAGTATATGACATCTCTAGGTATAATCAAAAATTATTTTTAGCTAAAAAGTAAGGATTTTATTTTTTTCATCATGTTTTCTAGACTTGTAGAAAACATAAGTGGACTTAAGATTAAAACCTTAAGAAGTGACCATGACTGTGAGTTTGAAAATCATGAATTAGAATCTTGTTGCTAAAAAAATGTCTATAGTCATAACTTCTCTACTCCTATGACACCCCAGCAAATTAGAGTTGTAGAAAAGATAAATAAAACATTAAAATAAATAGCCCAGACTATGCTTAGTTAATATGATATACCTTTTTTCTTTTGGGAAGAATTAGTGAATATAGATTTTTTTATAATAAATAGAGTTTTAATTGGACATATCCTAAAAAAGACCCCCTATGAGTAGTAGAACAATAGATATCTGATGGTTAATTACTTCAATGTTTTTGGTTGCAATGTCATTATTCATAATAAAAAATATAATATTGACAAAATTTTTCCAATATTAATGAATGGATTTTCATAGGTTATTCAGCCTCTAGTAAATTCTATAGAGTATACAATAAAATACCCATGTGTGTGTAAGAATATGTTCATGTCATGTTTGATTAAACAATTCCACATGATTACAAAACCTCCCTAGAAAATCATGAGGATAACATGTCCTGTCTAGAAATAAATACTATTCCTTAAGATTTTGTTACTAAACAATAAAGAAAAAACCCTATTCTAGAAACTCTCCATATTTTGAAAATAAACGCTAACCGGTAGATAAACACAAAGTGACTACTCTTTCATTTATTAGGATTCTTGGAACCCTTAAAACCACCAATTAGATGCTTTAGTTGGAGATGTAGACAATGGAACACCGATTCAATATTCTCTATAAATCTAGGTTCAATATCATGTCTTTTTTTGTCATAGCATGAACCTCATAACATCATTGATGAAATCAATGATGAATTTTGGATCATTGATATATAGGAATAATTAAACTATTTTGAAAGAGACAAGGTATAGAAACTTGTTGATAGACCCAAAGACACCATTACAAATTTTTTCCCAACTCGATGCCATTAGAATAATATTAGCTTATTTAGAAACTCGTAATTTGAATATTTATCAAATGCATGTAAAACATTAATTCCTTAGTAGTTATATAGTTGAGTTTGTTATTTTTGAAGAAACCCTAGGTTTTAAAAATTGCCATTTTCCAAATCATGTTTTTAAATTAACAAAATCATTGTATGGTTAAATATTGGCTTTAGGAGATTGGTATGATTGGCTCATCACTTTTCCCATTTGTAAATAATTTTTTAAATGTATAGATAATCCGACACTTTTCATAAAAATAATTACAAATGATTTTTTATTTGTTCAAATATATGTTTATGAAAATATCATTGGATATTGAAAAAATAATTTATGTGTTGGTTTTTCAAAAATGAATCAAAATTAGTTTGAAATGAGATTAATTGGTTAACACAAATTCTTTAATGGATTTTGAATTATTCAAAACAAGTAAGGTATTATTTTAAATCAAGGTAAATATACTAAATATATATTAATATGTTTTAATCTATATATAACTAAAATTAGTGACACTCTTTTGTGTACCACCTATAAATTGGATCTTCATGATGATGGAAAATCATTAGATCAAACCAGTAACATCAGTATGATAAGAAACCTTCTTTATTTGAATTATAGTTGACTAGATATTATGATTAGTGTGTGTATTTGTGCTCATTCTCAAGAAAATCCTAAATAGTTACATTTAAATGATGTTAAAAGAGTTTTCAAATACCTAAAATATACTAAAAACATAGGAACATTCTACCATAGAGGTCAACCATTTGTATTAGTTAGCTTTTCTGATACTGATTTCAGTGGTTTCATGTTAGATAGAAAACGTACCTCTAAAACATGTCACTTTTTAGGAAAATATTTAGTTTCATGGTGTATTAGAAAAAAAACTACTTTTTCATTGTGTACTTATGAAGCTTAATATATGGAATCTAGTAGTTGTTTTGCTCAAATTTTGTTGATGAAACACACTTTACTAGAATATGGATATAAATTTAAGCATGTCCCTACAATGTGAGATAACAAAAGTACTATTAAAATTTCTATGAATACAATTTATTATTCTAGGAAAAATCATATTAATATAAGACATCGCTTTTTGAGAGATCATCAATAAAAAAGGTGAAATAATTCTTCAATTAATTGGTACTGAGCATCAGATTCCTGATATTTTCACTAGGGATTTAAATTCTAAGAGAATGGACTACATAAAATATGAGTTAGGGATGATAAATTTTGAGCGACTCAGTATTGATGACTCAAAGTTAATGACTCTCCATTTATGACTCACCTTTGATGACTCACTATTGATGACTAATCATTGATGACTCACTATTGATAAAAAAAAATTCATGACTCATTGTTGATGACTCACCCTTGATGAATCACCCATGGTGAATCACCATTGATGAATCATAGATGACAACTCACCATTAAAACTCACAATTGTGACTTGCTGTTCTTTACTTGGTAATTTATATAGATCAAAATAAATGATTCAATTTTATTTATTTTATTTTATTTTATACCGCCTTTCCTATTTAAAATTCTAAAATACCTAAATGATAAATACAGAACTGATCCAAAATAATTTCCAACTCACTCACTCACCAATAACCAAATATTTATCTCTCAAACTTTAAATCCCTTCCTCCTCAAACTAAACCTTTTGAGTTCTTCTAAATGAATCGAGTGAAGTGAAAATCTATGATGTCTCCCAACGATCCTCATTCATCAAAGAAGAAAAAGGGTGAATCAATTTTTCCTAAAACCAAACCTATTAACCCTGATATTTACAAAGGAATAATAATAATTTAAAAGGAAGTACACAAATATTGGATATTGTCATGTAAGTCTTTGTATTGAGAGTGTTATAAGAATAACAGATTGGTTATCAAAAAATAATTGGCCTCTCAATCTAAAACTGGTGAATTAATTTTACATTTATATTGAGATTATTCTTTAGGAAATAGAAGAATTATGAATTATGTAGAGAATAAAATTAAAATCAATTTCTTTTCTTCTACACAGTGGGGTGATTGTTTAAAGGTACATCAAGAAGGTATTTTTTAGGATTACTAATGTAGTCCTCCTCCTCCAAGTGATATTTTCTATTATGAAATAACTATAACAGAGTTTTCAAGTGACTGAATCTGAAGAATACCTATATAAAATGAGCTATAATTTGAATTTAGGTAGTTATTTATGTTTATCTAGAATCAATAGTTTCCCAAGAAACATGAATTTTCTTCCAAGAAATATCAATATCTTTATTTTTTATATCATATAAATGGGAGGCAAAGAAATAAATTATTGCATATACCTCATTGTCAAGATGATTGATTTGATTAAACATCATCCCAAGTCAAATTACCTATTTTATTTTATGCTGATTTCAGAAATGATGAACGCTAAAGGAGTTGAAAACGAATGAGAAGAAACTGTGATTGACTATTATTGTTTTTTCATTACCAAAGATATGTGAAAAAATAATTCTTATTATTGGGAATCACAGGATGAGGTAGTGGGTTGAGGATAAAGATACAATTTAGGAAATTTATATTCTTATTTAAAAAAATCCATGATCAAAAGATATGGTCGATCATGGTCTAGGACCAGATGATGTGGGAGAGTATTCTGACGAGGAAGAAGAAATAGTTGTGGTAGTGAAAGAAATAAGATCTCTTATTCATGATAGAAGTGATTCAGATATTACTAGAAGCCCATAAGGAATTTCTTTTGGATATCCCAGCCCTCCAAAAAGGCTTCCAACTAAATAACCTCTCTTAGATGATGATTCCGATGAAGAGATAGAGGAATCTGAGGAAGTTGAGTATTATAATAGAAGTGGAAGTGAATAGTAAGAAGAGACTAGTGATGAATAGGAAGAAAATGAGGATGAGGAAAAGGACAAAGGGGAAGAAGAAGATAATGATGAAGCTAATGCAGAATATGAAGAAAAACAATGTGAAGAGGATGATTAAGAAACTGGTAGTGAATGTGATAAAAATAAAGAAGATGAAAAAGATGAAGGAGGTAATGTTGGTGATGAAACTGGTGGTGAAGCTGACCCTCCTATTAAGGATAAAGGCCCCATTTTAGATCCTACATATCTTGATGAAATTTTTTAGTAGAAAAGGAATAATTGGTGAAATCTCAAAAGTCTCTTGAGTTAGATCTATTTGAGGAATAAGCTTTAGTTTCTCATGTAAAAGAACTTTTTTATACTAGAATGAAATCACATATTGGGAGGGGAGCATCTCTTGAGGTGGAGAAATAGTCTAAGAGTGTTGGAGGTTACACTCTCACTTCTTTTGATATAACTGTAGTGTCTAGAAGGGAAAATTACCCAGGTTATGTCACGTTAGGCTTAGATTATTCCAATTCAGATGATGTGGAATCAAATCCAATGGGTTTTATGGTTGATGTAGTAGGTCATGCTCCAAAAGTTTATATTTAAATCACTCCAAAAGCATCACCTACTATTGTTCCTCCATTTGAACCTATGCCTGTAGACTATGTGACATATCATGACCTCAATGCTTTTAAAGAGGAATTTTTTTCAGTGGTTAGAGAAATTATCTACCATCAACTTGTACGTATGGCCAATCATAGTGAAAATGAGTCTAGTATTCTTGTAGAGAGAGTTATCTCCTAGATTCCACTACATATTATTTCAGGACTTGAAGTAGTATAATTTGAAAATAAGAGGCTAAGTAATGAGTTGGATATACATATTCTTATTGAGATAGTGATTTAATTTCACATTGAAAAGTCCTTGGAAAAAGTTGAAAACATCTTGATGATACAACTTCTGTGGATCGTACTCCTCCTCCTCCAAACCTTGATTTGAATAGTTTGAGATCAGTAGTCAAAGATATTGTAAATAAATCCTCAATCTATGCTTCTCCTGATTCTCAATCATCTAAGAGTGGTATGATCAGATTAGTGATTAGGGAAGAGATTCAGTCATTGTTGGGTAGTTCATATCAGGAGTCCCTAATAAAAATAAAACAAAACAATGACCATATACATGACATGGTACTATTTTACATGAATGTGGATAATTTTTCATAATAAGGGATTACAATGAAGGTATATTTATATTTTAAAAAGATTTATACAAAAAATAAATTATATATTCAATTTAATTACATCGTTTAAAATCACATGATACCACCTATTACACAAGAATTTAAAGAACAAGTGAAACAAATTAAGGAGCTTAAACCATCTCTTTAGATGTTTATGGAAAATAAATATGATTTTATAAAGGCTATGGAAAAAGGATGTCAGATAATCATTGATTTTATAAACCCTGTTAATTCTTTCCTACATCATCAAAGGAGAGCTATTGTAGCACCAGCTGCATTCCCAATTCGACCAGTGATTATGAATTTTACTTCAGGATAAATATATCAATCTATAAGTCCTTAATTAAGATCTAACATGAATTGAAATCTAGTTTTTCCTCTTCATGTAACCCTTAAACCATTTCCCATGTTTGTAGTGCCAGCTCTTAGTCATATAGGGCATATGATTTATAGGGAACTTACAACCCCTTCATCTTCTACTCAACGTATTGCACCTATATTACCCTCTAGAGTTCCCATTCACTAGATTTACATATCCGCTCCTTTTGTACCTTATGTCCCACAACCTAATGTTTCAAACAAAGGAGAACCCGTCATAGATATTTCACTAGATATGTATTGATTTTTGTATTTATCCTTGCTAGGGATGTATTTTTTGGATTTTTTCACATCCAATGTACTTTGTTTTAATCATGTAATGAATTATCAATTTTTCTATATAATATGTCTTTTATCATTTCCTATTTTTTCACATTATGATAGTCCCATTAGGGGGAGAAATATGTGATGATATTTAATTTTATTTCATAAATTTTTATCTTATAATTTACTTTGATCATTATGAGTGGACTACTAATTACATGATTTGTTATCATCAAAAAGGGAGATATTATTTGCCTCCTCTATTTTTATTTCTCATTAATCAGGCATAATTATGTTACATCATGTTTCATTATGATTAATTTTGTTTACTCATGTATACTTATCCACATAATATATTCTGTTAGTGTTTCATATCCTAAGATATGTTTCCAATATTTTCCTAATTATGAGTCACTATTAAGGTGGCATCACATTGTGACATCCTACAGATAACCGAAAAAATGGATAAGTATGAGATTACATTGGTATACACCTACTGATATTATGTATTATGATCTACTATCTCATTATCATCACATACAATGAATTCTAACAATGGATGAGACATCATCACTCAAGCTACTGATGCACGATGTTATCGTTATTCATCTATGGACATCTTAACTCATAAATTCTACAAAGGAAAAGACACTGTCAAAGTGAGGCATGACTAGACTGAACATCAACTTAGAATTTTTACAAAGGAAAAGACACCATCACATTGAGATACTGATAGAATGATTTACCATAAAGTGTACCTATGGTTAGAGTGACCTACCAATCCTAAGTCCCCACTACCTGACTCACTCTTCCCGATTGCATAATTTTCTATTTTTGAGACACTGATTCTAAGACACCACTAACTTACCTTCCATTCACGAGCCACCATCAACTCTTAATCTTTAAATTAAATTCAAATTTATTCTAACAATCATATTTGTGAAACTTAGTGCTGTTATCTATTTTAATAAAATTTTATATATTTTTTTAGAAAGAATCAATATCAATGTCCAAGACCAGTATGGGTGACGAGGTCCTAGAGAGCATGCACTTTTTCTGATTGAATGTAGAAAGGGAATATCTGATCAAAAATATATGAGAAGCTTTGAACTACTCATGCACATGAGAAACAAATGAGAAATGAATACTATATAATCAGTAAGATACTACTGAGATTTAAAAAATAATAATAACTTTTAGTAACAAAACATAATATAGGAGAATCACTATTGATAAAACTTCCACATCACTCGAAACAGTAGAAAGAATGTCTCACTACACTCTGTTTTATAGTCCATTTCTAGAAATTGACTAAAGCTACATATCAACACAACTTCGAGGAGTCACAAACTGCATTAATAATCACACAAAACCTTCTAACTATTTCTCATTAATTTTCCTCTATTTGTGAACTGTTTTTATATTACAAGGAGTGTTTGTATCTATTTTATAAAAACAAACTAAATCCTATGAAAAATTGGAAAATACAAATATATCATCACAAAACACCTATTTTAATTCTTATAATCAAATAGATAACACGGGAAGAGGTCTACGAATGGCGTGGTTTTTTCAATCCCACCAAAACTGTGGAAGAGGAATTGTTGGCCTGGATAGTCTGTATACTGTTGTTTAGCAAAATATAGGGTGTAGAAAATAGTTTATTTATATAATCTCCATAGTGGAATGTGATCACCGATTATAGAGGATTATGTCTCAACTTGAGACCGAACCAATTTTTTTTAAATTCTATTGTATTCTTATATGTTTTATTTTTCTCTAATTTTATTTTTTTAATCAAAAAAATATACATTACTTTGATAGTTAATTATAGATTGTATTTATATTAGAATTGGATTTAGATGATTTATTTTAAAAGTTAAAATAATAATTCATATTTTTTATACTGAGAACTATTCACTACTTGAGAATTCCTTTAATTTATCCAAATATTTATAAATCTGATACATTTGTTAACTGGGCTATTTTATATTTCCAATTGGGGATCTATCAAATAAATCTTTCTAACATAAATTTTAATAGGAACTAAATTAAACCTCCTCTTGATTGTCAGACTCATACTATCATTTAATATATATGATATTTATACCATTATTATCATAATGAATATTAAAATTTCATGATTTAGTAAAGATATAAAAAAATATAACGAATTAAACAATTTATTATGAACAAAGCGGTTATTACCAGAAATGTAACATTAACATGGCGTTATTAAAATAATAGTAATTTAAAGTCATATGTAAATCATAAATGGAATTATATACATGAATATGGTTCAATTATTATTTTATAATATACTTATGTTTATTATATAGTTTTTTTGATGTGTATGAAAGAAGGAAAGGCCTAAGGTAAGGGATATAATTATCACTTTTTACTTTAACGAGACACAAGCTATATTCAGCACCTCTTTCTTATATCTGTTGTATATAATTCCCATGAATATATATTATGATCCTTATACATAAAATTTGTTCTATATTAATATCTATTTGATGATATATATTTCATGGTTTTACAGATCTAATGATAAAAAAGTGATAATGGAATTTTTCTCAATTTACCCTCTTTGATACACATGTTGATATTCACCTATATTATTTTAAGATGTGTATGTACAACCCCTTTTGATATGTTATGTCATGAATATCCTTATTTTCATGATATCTTAATCTTAATTCAATGTTATTCCCTCATGGGTGTTTTGATTAAATGTTACCAATTAAGAATAAGTTTATTTCATCAATCCCATCATTTATCAGGATTGTTTACAATTACGCTTCCATTAATGAAGTATAATTATCTATATATCTTGAATTCTCTTGAAAATGTTTATCTTATAGATATTTATTATATTTTTTTGTAATTGTACCATTTCTTCACTAATTTTTACTTATGATAATTATGAATATGATATTTATAATATCTAAAATTATTTCTCACTTCGATCGGTAATTACTTTTTTTAAACTATGTTTTATAAAATGGTTTTCAAACCTATTTTCACAAATGTTTTTAAAAATTTTATGTTATTTTTTTCTTCCCTCTTATAGTATTTTAAATACATTTTTTCCTATTCTTTACTTGTCACGACCCATCCTCAGGGCCCGTGCCGTGACTACCCCAAGCCCGCCTTCCATAGGCCAGGGGCTGGCGACTAGCACCAAGGCGTAAATCCCGGTAAAAAGGGAAGGCATTGCCTTTGTAAAGTAAACAAGAACCTCAGAGTAAACAAGTGGAAAAGTAAACACTAAGTAAAAAGTTGGTACAACAGTAATTGCGGAAAAGTAAATGGTCCAGTATACAAACCCAAACTGAAAGTAAAGTACAACTCGAAAAGGAAAACAACAACTGAAAAGTAAAAGCTTCTACGCTGAGCTGTCCACTGGAAATCCCACCTGAAGGGTGGGTACAGATAGCTCCACTGCTCCTCGGGTCCCGCCGTCCACTCCGAGTACGTCCCGCCCAGTGGTCCACCTCCAGGTACTGTCCTGCTCTGCAAGCCTCAACCACGATCAACGCTACCCGTCGTCTGCAACCAACACAACGTAGTTCAGGCATAGCCCGTGCAGGGGTGAGTATAAGCTACTCAGTAGGGACCTCGAGACCCCCGAAGGTCTCCCAAAATCCACAAAGGATAAACCACAAAGGAAATATACAATCACGAAGTATCAACCGACACTTATTAGGTATATTCCCATACATATACCTAAGTCATCAATTCCAATACGCTCCAACCTCCGAGCCCAAGTACAACTCAGTCCACACAGGATAGTAAACGTATTCCACACAGAAAAGCAAAACGTAATCCACACAGGATAGCACAACTCAATCCACACAGGAAAGAAAACAGGATTCAGCTCACATAGGTATACTTCTTCGAAAGACGATAGAGATGATCACTGATCCATCTAAGTCATCAGACCCACAAAGGATCGATAGGTACTAACCCCGCAAAAACCCACACAGGATCGGTAGGAAACTAACCCCCGCAAAGACCCACACAGGATCGGACCCACACAGGATCAGTAGCACTGATCCACATAGGATCGCTGAGAGCTGTAGTCGTCGTCATCGAATCCACTGAGGATCTCTGCACAGTCGTCGTCGCAGTCACTGTAGCAAACGAAGCCAGCTCTAGGGTTCCCACACACAACAAGCTCGTTCGGGAGGGTCCGCTCCACGAGCCGAGAGGCTGATACATTAACTGTCACATAGAATAGAGTTAATGTATCCAAAAGTTCCGTATTTTCAACAGGAACTCAACGTCACAGACGGCGCGTCGATCGGACGCCCGGTCTGAGAGTTATAGGCTTTTTCGTCCTAGGGGCCCGGTTGGTTTTTAAGGAAAAACCAACCCGACCGTACTCCACCTGCGTCCAAACCTCGGGTGGAGTATTCCAAAAGATCCGTCTCACTGAGAGGAACTCAACAAAGTCGACGACACATCAATCGGATGTTCGTAGCTCAAGATATGAGCGTTTCCGCTCTGAGGGCCCGGTTGGTTTCGTGTACGAACCAACCCGGCCGAACTCAAAGTATTCCGAAACCTTGAGTGCAATATACCAAAACGAACGTCTTGATCCAAGGATCGCATCGCCGCTGACGGTGCGTCGTTTGGAGGTCCGTAACCCGAGTTATGGGCATTTGAACCCAAACAGTCCGATAACGGGGGTTTCGGGCCCGGACCGACCCAGCCCGAGACCCCCCGGTCAGCCCGAACCGGGTCAACCCACCCCGAACCGGGTCGACCCGCCCCAGGTCCGGGTCGACCCGGCCCGGCCCGGCACTGCCCGGCCTGGCGGACCGGCTGGGCACAACGTGCCCAGCGCGCTGCCTGCTTGGCTCGTGGCCGAGCCGTTTCTGCAAAGGGGGGGCGCCTGCCCCCCTGTGTAACCGCGGCCCCCCCTCATTTATGGGGGGCCATTGAAGCTCGCTGGGGGAATTTAATTCCCCCGAATTTCCCCTTTCCGGCCGGCCCGACCAGGCCGGCCGACTCCTTCTCAACGGGACCGGTGGTGGCCGGTCCCCTTCCGGCTCCGACACCGGCGGCCCGGCTGGCCGCCGGTCACCATGCTCCGCTGCGGCCCGGAACCAGCCGCGACCCTTGTCGTCCGGCACGGTGCGATGGCACCGTGCCCCTCCGCCGTAACTCCGATCCGGCCGCGACGCCTTCGACTTCCTTCGACGCGGCGCGACGGCGTCGTGTTCTTGTTCGACTTCTCGGCGTGGCGCGACGGCGTCGCGTAATACTTGCCGAGCGATTCTCGCGTGGTGCGACAACACCACGCCATCCCGTTCCATTCACAAAGAAACAATCATGAACATAGGAGGGGGTTAGGCCGTGTTTGTGTGGTCCGCCCCCCTCTCGTTAAACGATAAATTTTAGTCGATTAACCATGAAGTTCAACATGCTAGAATCAAGAACGGAAATAATTTAATAAAATGACAAAAATCCCCTACCTTGGTTCAAGAACGATGTTCATTAACGACCCGCGGAAGACGAGCGTCGCGGAGGTCGAGCGTCGCGGGGAAAGAACGTCGACGTCGCGAAGCGAGGATTCGAAGTCGTTGATGGCGATTTCGTCACGGAAAACTGTCACGGAAGAGACGACGTGGAAGAAGAACGCCGCATCGCGGATACAGCATCGCAGAAGAACCGTGTTCTTCGACAGAGAAGTTCTTCATTGAAGAACGATGTTCTTCGCGTTCTTCGTCGAGGAAGAAGGTGTTCCTTATCTTTTTCTCCAAAAAGCTCTCAACAACCCAACACCAACCCTTAATAAAATAAGTTCTAAACTTATTTTATTAACACAACAAAGCATTTGAAATTCAATTGTTTGAATTACAAAAACTTACATGTAAATCACCAAATTAATTACAACAAGTTGTCAAATATTAATGAAGGTGAGTTAGTGGGGAGTTAGGAATGTGAGGGGTTAAGAGGGGTTAGGGAGTTAGGAAAAAAATTGAAAAGGCGGGGGGTTCGTGTGGGACCCACCCTTTTAATTATCCACACATGGGAAGTTGGGTGGATGTGGGCCCCACCACCAACTTCCCATGAGAGAAACTAACCACTTTGAAAAGAAATAAAATTGATTTAACGATTTTATTTACTTTTTAATTAAACCCCATTAATTAACTTCTTCTCCTGCACAAACGCAACTACGGTAAAGGTTCCCTTAAGCGATTACCGGCGTTGCGAGTTAATCGGTGCCATCAGATTTAAATTCCGAGCACCGGTTCAAAAGATAGGAAAACCCGCTCTTTTGTTCACTAAACGTACCCAAGCCAAACTTCGGAAATTGATTTCGGGAACACCGGGCCTCAGAATCAGGTTCCGTCAGAAACCGCATTCTTGTAAAATTTCAAAGAAAATTAAGAAAAAATTTCCCTTGAATTTTACAGGTCTTTACATTACTCCCACCTCAGGGATTTACGTCCCCGTAAAGATACATCAAAACTAGGGAAACAAATGATGGTACTGAGCACGCATCTGAGCCTCCCACTCCCAAGTGCTCTCATGGAGGTTCCCGTGCTGCCATCAGATGCGCACTAGAGGAATCGACCGTCTACGTAGGACCAGCTCCTTTCGATCCTCGATCTCCACCGGGACCTCCGTAAAAGTCTCCCCATCGTCAATGTCAAGCTCCCCATGGTCAATGATGTGCGTCGGGTCGTGCACGTATCTCCTCAGCTGAGATACGTGGAAGACGTAGTGCACCCGGTGCAACTGAGGTGGTAGAGCCAGACGATAAGCCACCTCGCCAATCCTGCTGAGGACCTGGAAGGGTCCAATGAAGCGTGGAGATAACTTGCCGCCTCGGCCAAATCTCCGTAATCCACGTCGAGGTGAGACACGTAAGAAGACGTGGTCGCCATCCTCGAACTCTAGTGTCCTCCACCTTCTATCAGCGTATGACTTCTACCGGCTCTGAGCTGTCCTCATCCGCTCCTGGATGACCTGGACCTTCTCTGTCATGGAATGGACCTTCTCCGGCCCCACAAGTGCTGACTCCCCAGGGTCTGTCCAGCACAAAGAAGATCTACATGGTCGGCCGTACAACGCCTCGTACGGTGCCATCCTGATGGTGGAGTGGTAGCTGTTGTTGTACGCGAACTCTAACAAGGGTAGGTGGTCCTCCCAGCTACGAAAAAAGTCGAGGACACATGCGCGGAGCATGTCCTCGAGAGTCTGAAGGGTCCTCTCCGTCTGACCATCTTTCTGAGGGAGAAAGGTTGTTCTCAGACGTAGCTACATCCCAAACGCCTCCTGTAATCCCTTCCATAGCCGGGAAGTAAAACGAGTATCTCGATCAGAGATGATAGATGATCGAACACCGTGAAGCCGCACAATCTCCTGAACGTAAAGTTGTCCAAAGCTCTCCACTGAGCCCTGCTCTCTGATGGGTAAGAAGTGATCCGACTTAGTGAGTCGGTAGACAATCACCCAAATGGAGTCGTGACCTCTAGAAGTGCGTGGAAGTACAGTCACGAAGTCCATAGATATGCCGTACCACTTCCACTCTAGAACCTCTAAGGGCTGTACCAAGCCTGCTGGTACCTGGTGCTCAGCCTTCACCTGCTGGCAAGTGAGGCATCGAGAAACGAACTCTGCCACAACCTTCTTCATGCCCGGCCACCAGTGCTGTCGTCTGAGATCCTGGTACATCTTCGCCACTCCGGGATGTACCGCCAAAGGAGAAGTGTGAAACTCTCTCAGCACCTCCTCCCGTAAAGCAACTGGTACAAAGGTACATCCTCTGAAAATGATGTCGTGATCTGCTCCAAAGGAGAAACCATCAGGTGCCTGTCCTGAGGATATCTGTGCACGCCGAGTCTCACAGTCAGCGTCCCCATACTGTGCCTCTATGAACTGCTGTAGTAGTGGAGGGGTGACTGTGAGAGACTGAAGAAAGGCTGCCCCATCTCTATCCACAAAGGATAATTGCAAAGCGGCTAGCTGCTCTTTCGCCTCCTCAAGTAGCTGAATGCCCGTCCTCCCGCTGAGGGCATCGACTAATACGTTCCCCTTCCCAGGAGTATAGACTATCTCAAAGTCATAGTCCTGGAGGAACATGAGCCATCGCCACTGTCTCAGATTTAGATCCTTCTGAGAGAAGATATACCTGAGACTCTGGTGGTCAGAAAAGACTGTAAAGCGCTCGCCCATCAGATAGTGCCGCCACGTCTTCAGGGTGAAGACCACTGCTGCTAACTCCAGATCATGGGTAGCGTAGTTCTGCTCATGCGGCCTCAACTGACGTGATCCATAGGCGATCACCGCCCGCTCCTACATCAGGACACATCCGAGTCCAGTCCCTGATGCATCACAATAGACTACGTACCCTACTCCCTCCTCAGTCAACCTCAAGATAGGTGCGCTGGTCAATCTCTGTCTCAGCTCCTGGAAGCTCTGCTGACATCTGTCTGACCACACGAAGGGTTTCCCCTTCTTCGTCAAACCAGAGAGTGGTGCCGCAACTCTAGAGAAGTCTGGCATGAATCTCCGGTAGTATCCAGCTATTCCCAAGAAACTCCGCACCTCTATCACGCTCCTGGGTGGCTCCCAAGCTAACACTGCCTCGATCTTCGCAGGATCCACTGCAACTCCCGCCTCAGAGATGACGTGTCCCAAGAAGTGGACCTCACGTATCCAGAACTGGTACTTCGAGAGCATACCATAAAGCTGGTGCTCTCGGAGTGTGTCTAGTACAACCCGTAAGTGGTAGGCGTGCTCCTCCTCAGTCGTCGAGTAAATCAAAATGTCGTCGATGAAGACCACGACAAATCAATCGAGGTATGGCTGAAAGATCCTATTCATGAGGGCCATGAACACTGCTGGAGCATTGGTTACACCGAAAGGCATAACCAAGAACTCATAGTGTCTATACCGACATCTGAAGGCCGTCTTCTGCACGTCCTCATCTCTAACTCTGAGCTGATGATAGCCTGACCTGAGGTCTATCTTCGAGAACCACCGTGATCCCTTGAGCTGATCAAAGAGGTCATCAATCCTCGGTAGTGGATATTTGTTCCTCACTGTCACCTGGTTCAGGCAACGATAGTTGACACATAGTTGCAAGCTCCCGTTCGCCTTCTTGGCGAACAATATCGAGGAAGCCCAGGGTGAAACACTGGGTCGGATGAATCGCTTGCCCTGCAAGTCCTCCAACTGTACCCGTAGATCTAGAAGCTCAGAGGGGGCCATCCGATATGCTGGATTGGATATCAGGGCTGTCCCGGGGTACGTATCAATATAAAAGTCTACCTCTCTGCGAGGAGGTAGTCCTGGAACGTCGTCGGGAAAGACGTCCGCATACTGATCCACCACTGCAGGAAAACTAGGACTCCGCACGCCAACTGCTCCTAGGACGAGGCTAGCCAACTGATGAGTGATGGGATGTCCTCTCCTCCGCAGAAGTCCATCCTGTGCTGTAAAGGCTCCCTTCTCACCGGTGAAGGTGAACCTGCTCCCGTCGGTGCATACACATCGCACCTTGCGCCTAAAACAGTCAATATGTGCATGGACCGTAGACAACCAATCCATGCCCAAGATGACGTCGTAAGGCCTCGAAGCCGCTACAAGAAGATCCCAGCCGAAGCTCTCACCTCCTAGAGTAAGCTCACACTGCTAGCACCAGTGCGTAATCATCGAGTCTGCTCCTGTAGGAGTCTCCAGCCTTAAGGATCGAGCCAACGGCTCTGTCGGAATCTCTGAGCTCCGAACAAGGGCAGCGACTATGAAAGAGTGACTCGCTCCTGTGTCTATAAGTACTGCAGCAAGGGTGGAATAGACACAGATAGTACCTCGAATCATCTCGGGCATGCCGTGGTCGTAGGCCTCCACTGCCTGGAGCTGTGCCTATCTCTGCCCGCCATCTCCCTATGGTTGGGGTGGACCTCCTGGTGGTGGTGGTGGTAGAGCCTCAAAGCGTCGCCCACCACCTGCTGCTCGGCTAGCTCCTATGCCTCGTCCGCCTCCTCCCTGTGGACCACCACGGTCGACCCTCTGCCTCTGCCTCGATGGTCCCTTAACCGTCTGCTGCTCATCAGCACGGCGGGTTGGGCAATCACGAGCCATGTGGCCCTGCCCGCCGCATGAGTAGCACTGCCTGCCTCTCGAAAGACTGGCTCCACGCTGTGTGCCCCGCACTACTGAGCCAGTGTCCTAAGGTCGTCTGCCTGATGGTCTGGTCTTCCTGGACCCCTGAGTCATCCGTCGACTGCCTGCTGCAGAAGACTCTGCTACGTGACGCCCTGTGGTGGGTCTCGACACTGGTGTAGACTCAACAAGAAAGCTCTCGATCAAAAGGGCTCACTCCAGTACTCCTATCTGAGTCAGAATGCTGAGGGAGATCAACGATGCCCTGATATCGTGTCTCAATCCCTGCTCAAAGGTCCGGGCCCGGAAGAATAAGTCCCGTACCATGTCAGTCGAGTAGCGCGAGAGATCGGTAAATCTCGTCGAGTACTGAGCGACCGTCATGCTGCCCTGCCGCAGATGAAGAAGCTCCTGAATGCGCACCGCTCAGAGGGTGGATGGAACAAACTCTGAGCGGAAGAGGCTCTCAAAGTCTGACCAAAGTAGAGATGCCTCATCGTGCACCTGGAGCATCAAGCTCCACCATCGGCCCGCTGCTGCGTGCAGTAGGCTCGCCGCGAGGATCACCATGAGGTCTGCTGGTGTCCTCACTAGCCTGAAAACTCGAACGACTGCCTCCAGCCAGTCCTCGGCTGCCTGGGGGTCCGTTTCCCTCGCAGAACCTGGGCGGTCGCTGGTGTTGCAACTCATGCAGTGCGCTGAGGCGACATGCATCATCAGCGGGTGGGGCTGGAAGCATCGGTGGCTCGGCGGGTAGAGCTACCACCGGTGCCACTGCTGACAAAGGGCCCTGCACTGAGGCCTCGTCGCTCGCTGGGCTGTCGTCACGCTCGACTTTCGGAACCCTAGCTGGCTGCCATCGTGGGTCCATCTTGAAAAGGAAATAGGTGCGCCACGGTCAGAACAGTATACCCGGTGAGCTGAAATAAAGTAATCACAAAGAAAACTTTGAAACACACATGAAATCAATGTTGTTCTGCATTAAGTCAGAAATCAGAAGTCAGGCTCCTGGTGTAAGGATACGTCGGCCGCCACACCAACACTGGACTCCCTGGACTGATAACCACACTCAATACGCTAAACACTATTGCTTCACATAGAAAAGATCAGAGTTCGTGGTAGAACCGAACTCCTCTGATACCAATTTGTCACGACCCGTCCTCGGGGCCCGTGCCGTGACTACCCCAAGCCCGCCTTCCATAGGCCAGGGGCTGGCGACTAGCACCAAGGCGTAAATCCCGGTAAAAAGGGAAGGCATTGCCTTTGTAAAGTAAACAAGCACCTCAGAGTAAACAAGCGGAAAAGTAAACACTAAGTAAAAAGCTGGTACAACAGTAAGTGCAGAAAAGTAAATGGGCCAGTATACAAACCCAAACTAAAAGTAAAGTACAACTCGAAAAGGAAAACAACAACTGAAAAGTAAAAGCTGCTACGCCGAGCTGTTCACCGGAAATCCCACCTGAAGGGTGGGTATAGATAGCTACACTGCTCCTCGGGTCCCGCCATCCGCTCTGAGTACGTCCCGCCCAGTGGTCCACCTCCAGGTACCGTCCTGCTCTGCAAGCCTCAACCACGATCAATGCTGTCCGTCGTCTGTAACCAACACAATGTAGTGCGGGCATAGCCCGTGCTGGGGTGAGTATAAGCTACTCAGTAGGGACCCGAGACCCCCGAAGGTCTCCCAAAATCCACAAAGGATAAACCACAAAGGAAAGATACAATCACGAAGTATCAACTGACACTGCTTAGGTATATGCCCATACATATACCTAAGTCATCAATTCCAATACGCTCCAACCTCCGAGCCCAAGTACAACTCAGTCCACACAGGAAAGTAAATGTATTCCACATAGGAAATTAAAACGTAATCCACATAGGATAGCACAACTCAATCCACACAGGAAAGCAAACAGGATTCAGCTCACATAGGTATACTTCTTCGAAAGACGATAGAGATGATCACTGATCCATCTAAGTCGTCGGACCCACAAAGGATCGATAGGTACTAACCCCGCAAAGATCCACACAGGATTGGTAGGAAACTAACCCCCGCAAAGACCCACACAGGATCGGACCCACACAGGATCAGTAGCACTGATCCACATAGGATCGTTGAGTGCTGTAGTCGTCATCGTCGAATCCACTGAGGATCTTTGCACAGTCGTCGTCGCAGTCACTGTAGCAAACTGCAGCCAGCTCTAGGGTTCCCGCACACAGCAAGATCATTCGGGAGGGTCCACTCCACGAGCCGAGAGGCTGATACATCAACTGTCACATAGACCAGAGTTGATGTATCCAAAAGTTCCGTATTGTCAACAGGAACTCAACGTCGCAGACGGTGCGTCGATCGGATGCCCGGTCTGAGAGTTATTGGCCTTTTCATCCCAGGGGCCCGGTTGGTTTTTAAGGCAAAACCAACCCTAACGTACTCCACCTGTGTCCAAACCTCGGGCGGAGTATTCTAAAAGATCCGTCTCACTGAGAGGAACTCAACAAAATCGACGACACGTCAATCGGACGTTCGTAGCTCAAGATATGAGCGTTTCCACTCCGATGGCCCGATTGGTTACGTGTACGAACCAACCCAGCCAAACTCAAAGTATTCATAAACCTTGAGTGAGATATACTGAAACGACCGTCTCGATCCAAGGATTGCATCACCGCTGACGGCGCGTCGTTTGGAGGTTCGTAGCCCGAGTTATGGACATTTGAACCCAAATAGTCTGATAACGGGGGTTTTGGGCCCGGACCGACCCAGCCCGAGACCCCCCGCTCACCCGAACCGGGTCGACCAGCCCTGGTTCCGGGTCGGCCAGGCCTGGACCGGCGCGGCCTGGCCCGACGCGGCCTGGGCGCGGCCCAGCCTGGCGGACCGGCTGGGCACAGTGCGCCCAGTGCGCTGCCGGCTCGGCTCGTGGCCGAGCCGTTTTGGCAAAGGGGGGGGGGGGGGGGGGGGGGGCGCTTGCCCCCCTATGTAACCGCGCCCCCCCTCATTTATGGGGGGCCGTTGAAGCTGGCCGGGGGAATTTAATTCCCCCGGATTTCCCCTTTCCGACCGACCTGGCCGGCCGGCTCCTTCTCAATGGGACCGACGGTGGCCGGTCCCCTTCCGGCTCCGACACCGGCGGCTTGGCTGGCCGCGATCACCATGCTCTGCCGCAGCCCGGAACCGGCCGCGACCCTTGTCGTCTGGCACGGTGCGACGACACCGCACCCCTCCGCCGTGGCTCCGCTCCGGCCGCGACGCCTTCGACTTCCTTCGACGCGGCGCGACGACATCGCGTTCTTGTTCGACTTCTCGGCGTGGCGCGACAGCGTCGCGTAATACTTGCTGAGAGATTCTCGCGTGGTGCGATAGCACCACGCCATCCCGTTCCATTCACAAAGAAACAATCATGAACATAGGAGGGGGTTAGGCCATGTTTGTGCGGTCCGGCCCCCTCTCGTTAAACGATAACTTTTAGTCGATTAACCATGACGTTGGACATGCTAGAATCAAGAATGGAAATAATTTAATAAAATGACAAAAATACCCTACCTCGGTTCAGGAACGGTGTTCGTTAACAACCCGCGAAAGATGAGCGTCGCGGAGGTTGGGCGTCGCGGGGAAAGAACGTCGACGTCGCGAAGCGAGGATTCGAAGTCGTTGACGACGATTTCGTCGCGGAAAACTGTCGCGGAAGAGACGACGTGGAAGAAGAATGTCGCGTCGAGGATACGGCGTCGCGAAAGAACCGTGTTCTTCGGCAGAGAAGTTCTTCGTTGAAGAACGGTGTTCTTCGCGTTCTTCGTCGAGGAAGAAGGTGTTCCTTAGATTTTTCTCCAAAAAGCTCTCAACAACCCAACACTAACCCCTAATAAAATAAGTTCTAAACTTATTTTATTAACACAACAAAGCATTTGAAATTCAATTGTTTGAATTACAAAAACTTACATGTAACTCACCAAATTAATTACAACAAGTTGTCAAATATTAATGAAGGTGAGTTAATGGGGAGTTAGGAATGTGAGGGGTTAAGAGGGGTTAGGGAGTTAGGGAAAAAATTGAAAAGGTGGGGGGTTTGTGTGGGCCCCACCCTTTTAATTATCTACACCTGGGAAGTTGGGTAGATGTGGGCCCCACCACCAACTTCCCATGGGAGAAACTAACCACTTTGAAAAGAAATAAAATTGATTTAACAATTTTATTTACTTTTTAATTAAACCCCATTAATTAACTTCTTCTCCCGCACAAACGGAACTACGGTAAAGGTTCCCTTAAGCGATTACCGGCGTTGCGAGTTCATCGGTGCCATCAGATTTCAATTCCGAGCACCGGTTCAAAAGATAGGAAAACCCGCTCGTTCGTTCACTGAACGTACCCGAGCCAAACTTCAGAAATTGATTCCGGGCACACCGGGCCTCGGAATCAGGTGCCGTCAGAAACCGCGTTCTTGTAAAATTCCAAAGAAAATTAAAAAAAAATTTCCCTTGAATTTTACGGGTCTTTACATTACTTGTTACAAATTGTTTTTGAAAGAATCTTTATGTTTCAACCCAAAACAATTCCCAACTGTATTTTACCAGAAATGTGAAATAAACATTTATATTTACATATGTGATATCCAAATAATATTATAAATTCATGAAAAATAATTTTTTGAAGCTTCTTATATATGTTTTAGAAGTTAATTTCAATGAAAAATGTTTTCAAATAGTTTTATTTAAAAATAACATTTTCCCTACAGAAAGTATAATTTCATAAATAAATGTTTTATATAATCCTTACAAAATTATTTTAAATTTAAGGTGACATATATTATTGTTTATCATTCCTTGTTGGAGATATTATCTCTAAATACCATTTATATTAATTGGATGAATGGTTTATTTTTTTACAGAATTATTTTTTATGAAACTATTGTCTCCCCCATGGGTTATATGCTTTTGGAGCCCACTACTTTTCACGAGTGATTCTATAATTATATGGTTATGAAACCTTTCTATTTTCCACATGTTATGATATGATGAAATTTTTATGATACCCATTTGACTTCATGGGTAATGAAATAATGAATTTTTATGATTTTTTTGATTGCCAAAATATTGTTTTCTTATGATATGGGAGTGAACTATATATCCCTTCAATTAATTTATAAAGATTTATATCTACAATGATATATATGACTAACTGGAAGCTAAATCAATTTAGTGACATAGTGATGGAATGAGAAGTCAACCTCATTTAGTAATATAGGTATGTAAAAGGGAGTGAACTCAGTTCAGTAATGGATATTTTCTATGAGAATGGACTTGGTAGTGAGCCTTTACTAATACGAAATGATTTTCTATGCTTATGTGTATGCTAAAAATTACAAGTCTTATTACAATGATATTCTCTCATATATCATGTTATTTTATTTCTATATGATTAATGTCTTATGAACATATAATATTTATGACATGATTCATGATTATGATCTTTGATTTGAGGGGTATCCTTTTTAGTTTTATGGTAATGTTCTCATACCCTTGTTCTCATTTTATTCTTATCTATCTCCATTATTTACCCTTTCAGAGCATATGAGATCACCCATTATTTGGTTTTTCTTCCCTAGTATATAATGATATATGTCTTGTATATTATATCAAATAAGGGATCTATTTATGAAGGATATAGTGGAATATGTTCTGGTTCACCCATGAATATGTGTTTATGTTTCCATGTTTCAAAATAACATAAACTATTATGGTCCTCATGCATTAGTTTCTGTTATGTAATAATATTCCCACATAAATTATGTAATTTTTATATATGTAAATCATGGGTCATTAATGTTAATATAAAATGGAGATTTAGTAGATCTTTGTAAACTTGTATGGGAAAACCATGTTGAGATCCCTACGAACATGTCTATGGATAAGTCTAAGGATGAGTCAGCGAGTATGAAAATTACTTAGAATTTTTTTAAAGGTTAGAGAGATTGGTTTCTATGAAATACATCCATATATGGATACAACAAGTTGATTTGACATTAACACATATGTTCCTAGTTGTAACAACCCTAGAAACACCATATTGAGTGAGACTCAAAAAGGAACTAGTAGATGACAATGTTATTTGCAACACACATATATTGACAGAACCATGGGACATGGCTATGGAAACTTACACACTATTTATTAACCATCATGCATGATTTAAATTTAATATGGATATGAGTGACCTAGGATAAGCCTATGATTTCATAGACTAAATTTGGTGTCATAATTTATACATCATATAAGTAATTTTCATGATTATGTGGTTTCACACTATGAATATTTTTTCTTACTCAATGTTTTTTGGTTCTGGGTAGTGGGTGAAACCTAAAGGAACTGTGTTAATGATAATTTCAATAGAAAATGATAATATTTTCCTCCTAGGAACCTAAATGTTTGGTGATAAAGAATAACATATCTAATTTATATGCACAAACAAATTTTACATGCTATGAATCATACTGGAAATCAAAATGATAAAATTAGGAAACAACATTATGTTGATTCATTTATGATGTAGTGTCCACTTTCATTGGGAGGGTATTCAGATCAACTATTTTATGAACAATGGAATCATAGCAGAAAAAATATTTTTTACCTTCTCCAATCATTGGAACATGAAAAGGTAATTTTTTTAATATTCCATTTGAAGGTAGAGTGGATCAATTGTGGACTCCTATCAATAATATATGGTAATGTTAATAAATTGCCTCTATGTATTTTGATGAGTTCAAGAAATTATATTTCAATATGTACATTCCTTTTATTCTTTATATGAAGATGAGGAAATAGTTCCTCGAGCTATGAGAAAAGGATGATGAACTTATTTATTCATAAGAGGATAATTGGACAAGACATTTTTTTTATTCTATTATTACCATCCAACCTAAAAGTATTGATGATAGATTATTTAATGTCATAAACCATCTCTCTAAAGGGTATAATCAATAATATAATTTAGTAGATATGATGAGATTGCTGGATTTACAATCATGGTGGAAAATGATGTTAGAGCTACATATCATTATAATGTTTTTGATATAAAGAGGAAGACAAGGTTAAATTGGAAATATAACAACCATGGTTAGAATATTTTTTTCTTTCTATTATTCAAAAAGTGTATGACAAAAATGATGGAACTTTATTTAAAGGAATAATAAATGTTTTATGTGTAGAAGGGAAGATCGATGGAAAAATGATTATCAAAGTGATCATAAGAAGTATACAAATAATTTGATTATAAAGAAAGCTACATAGAATTAACCTCTCCCAGTTCATTACATCAACAATAAGGAGAATGAAAATTATTCTTAACATTTCCCAAACTCTAGTGTTAATGATGATGAATAGCATCAGAAACAATGTATGACATGGGATAAGGGGAAATATCATGCGATAATTGTTTCAAACAATGGGAGAGTTATGGAAATTGTGAAAGTTACACATACCATAAAATCTAAAACAACTAATGAATTAATTGACTCTGGATTTACCCATTCTATCATATCAAATTTAACTCTTGGACCCCATAATTTTGGTGCCATTGCCATACTTTATTACATTAGAAAAGGTAAAAGTTTAAAATCCCAAGGGACTATATATTTTGGTATTTTATAAAAACCATATTACATAAATGATACCCATATTACATTTGGGAATAGAAAAAACATTATATATACAATAATGAAATAAACTACATCCTTATAAGCTCATTCAAATATTTCTTATTCATATGTTGGAGAATGTAAAAAACTAAGGGTGAGATCAAATGATTAGTAATGGTAAGTACATCATAAGAAATAATTATTCAATAATAAATATAATAATATAAAGGTAAATAAATAGGTAAAAATTTCTGATAAATATCTTGATAAGTCATAATAAATATGGAATAAAATATAACGGATAAAAATTTATCTAATTAATAATTTGATAATGAGAGGAATCCATAAATATGTCAAATTATAAATCTCATGGATAATAATAATAACTGAATTCCAAATAATTTAAATTATTTATTATTTTAATTCATGTTTCTCATGGACATGATATCATTATGATCATTATTTATTCTCAAAAAAATTTAAAGTATTCTAAATTTTCCAACTGATTGATCTTGTGAGACAATTGATTTATTGTTGGGCATTCATTAACTGGTCCCCAAAATGTATGTATTGCATTAAATAATACCAAAACCATGTTTTTCATGTCCTAATAAGTCATCATATATTTACTAATTGAAATAATTAATTAACAACATGCATTATAAAATATCTATATTGAATGTAATATATGGATTTATTTATAATTCCCATGTTAATCAAATAACAATAAATCCAAACAACATTTGTAATAACCGGTATATGGTTTATAAAATATTAATATTGATTCAATGAGATTAAAAATAATTAATATAAATGTAATTTATAATAAACATGATCAAAAGTAAGTGATTTTCTGAAGATAAACATAATAATCAAACAAGAAAGTTATATTGTAATGATAACTTCTACCACTTTGTATTTTTCAAGCCAAACCAATTGAATGAGATAGTTCAATGTGAAGATTAAAATTCCATTTAGTATGATTTAATCATGATATTAAATGAACAATAGGTAGTATATACACCACATTATTGTGAATTGGTGTATAATAACATATAAGTCTCAGTGAAACATAAATTGAGATGCAATCTATTCCATTGCATTTCCTTTGGGTTGAAAATAATTTAACTTCTTATATAAGAATTATTATAATGATAAAAAACTATAAGAGAAAAATAATAATATTTATAAAATCATATATTAAATTTCTATAATATATTATTACTCGTTTTCTTACAGTATTTCAATATTTTTACTATTTTGGGTGTTAATTACCCTGTTTTTCGAGTATGTTTTCACTTTTTAGAGGTTTTTTGGATTAATTAGGTCATTATTTAATAATCTAAAAAATCTAAACCATGGTTTAAATATCATATATATTTATTATATATTTATTTATAATAATACATAAAACTTTTAGATTACAAATGAAATGCACTGTTCATGGTGACTGTAGACTGTACTTGTGCATGAACGTTACATCCATTCTGTTATTATATTGAAAGAATAAAAAGTAAATGGCTTATTTTTAAATCAGAATTAAATAATAATTTCAATTTCTTATATGTCACATGTTTTTATTAAAATTATACTTAATACATTCAATGTGTAGTATGAATGAATCACATCTCTTTAAATAGGTGGTAGTCCACACATCCATAAATGATTTATCATATCCTCCACAATATGAAATACATGAAGGTAGGTGTTATATAAAAAATAATTTATAAAAAAAAAATTATAAATATAATATATATCTTATATAAACTTTTAATAATTCATTATTTACATCCTCTAAAGGTTGTAAATAGTGTAACGAATGACATGGGTTTGGGAGGAGGTAGTTTGACTTACACACAAATAATGACTGTGTATCCCATTTGTTTGAGGAGTTTGAAAGTGTTGGTAAAAATCATATCATAATATATTTATAGTATATTATGGGTATATATTTTGTTATATATTATTGATATAAGTTGAAATTATGTGGGGGGTAATTAAATCAAATGAAAGCGATTGTTGGAGAATATTACTACCTTTTCGGGTAACTCCATTTGGTTTGTACAAAATGACTTCTTGGATGGATTTTGGACCAAGTAAAGGATTATAGTGTGAGTGTAATAATGATTCAGGATTATTATATTAGAGTGTGGAAAATCAAAAGTGTTTGAGACATGTGAATTTTTTGGAGTGGTGGGTGCCTTTTTATAGTGGAGGAGTTGTGTAATTGTAGTAAATTTTTTGAAAGGGAATTCCACCAATGTTTTTTCCATTTAAGGTGGATAAAATAATGGTCCCTAATATATCCATGTTAGGATAGGATATATATAAGGCCATAAAATGGATTTTGGGCAGGTTTAATTGTAATTTACATACTTAAGATTTTGTTTTAGTCCTTTGTTAAACTAATTCTTCTCTTAATCATTATAATTAATTTTAATCACATTCACTAATATTTTTGGTCAAAAAATAATTGAACATATTATGTGTTATAATATTTTCAGATTCAAAATATTTAAATCATTTTTTTAAATTCCAATAACATATTATGATGAAATTACTTTAAAATTTATCACACAAAAGGGATGGCAATGCAGGTTTTTAATGTAAAAAAAGTTCCCAAGTTTTCTATGTTTTTATATCCAATTTCATTGTAAAATTAATTTTAATAAACTAAATTGGATTAATTAATATTTAATTAGAATAATTTTATTTTTTAAAAAATATAAATATTATTTATCCTTATAATTAAATTAGATGAAGAAGTTATTTTCAATTAAAATTCAGTATTTTTAACATTTCATCATGAAATGAAACATCACAAGAAAATAACAATAATTAACCCTAATATAATTTTTCAATTAGGAATCCAAAAAGGAATTTAATGTTGAAATATAATATATATATATATATATATATATATTCCAAAATTTATATTTAAAATAGGTTCTCCATTAAAAGGTGTTAAAACATATTTCATAAAAAATACAGGTTTCTATGTGTAAAATTATGTTTTTCCCATATTATTCAAATGAAATAAATATTATGAATACCATAATATTTGATTTAATATATAATATAAATATTTAATTAACATCAAAAACTAAAATTAATTAATTAATTTTATTTTAAAAAAAATCCCTTTGGAATAATGAAATTATTTTTTTATAAATACATTTACTATATGTTCAATAGTTCATTATATTATTTTATATTTTGTTTCTATAAAATTATTTCAACAACATATTCCCATAATTAATTTAATCTTATACATAAAAATTAATTTATTTTCTATAATTTATCATTTTATATTAATTAATTAACATCATAATAATATATTGTTGTTCGGTAAAAATCGGTCTTACAGGTAATCCATACTACCGAACAATGTTGCAAACTAACTAAATATTGCATGAATTATGAGATATAGGATAGATTTATTTAAAATTTATAATATATTATAAAGTCTTAGGATGCTATATTTCATTCTACTCTTAGGGTTTCATGCCAGACATGCTATAAAATGTTCATAGTATAGAATTTTAGGGTGTTAGATTCTCCCCACCTTAATTAAATCACATCCTTGCAATTTAATATTAATTTCCATATTTGATGGTTTGATATTTTAAAATAATATTTCTGAAAACCTAATATCATAAATAGGTTTAATAAAATATATTTGTTTTAATTATTTCAATTTAATTGTACTTTCTAGTGACCCCTCTATTCTGAATTATAATGAACTCCCAATCCTCTAAAATATTTCCAGGGGTGATTCATTCCATAGTTAGAACATGTGGGCAATAACTCTTTTCTATTCCCCCCCTTTTTTTATTATTTTCTCCCTTGTCATCTTCTTATCTTCCTTTCCTTTCATTCTATAAGATATGGGGAATTATTTTTATCTATTGAGAGCACATCAATTTATTTCATTACATGAAGAAAATTTTTCACCCACCAGCATCGTTCATTGGAATGGATTATGTCCTTCAATGAAATGATAAATAATGCATTTCACATTTTATAGAAAATATGTATAATACCTATCAAACCTAGTAATGGTCTATTCAAACTCTGTATCACTTTATTCTACATTTTTTAAAAAATTATTATTTTTTTATTCATCTTATTTTGTTGTTCACAGAGTAAATATTTGTCAAAAAATTCCTTAAAAGATTCATTTTCCATAAGTTATATTCCCTCTTCCTCTAAAGTATTATGAATCAAATTAAACCATTGATCTACATCATCATGGATACAATAAAAATCAATTTTAACAGTTTCCTTTTTACTACATCCCAATTCCATGAATATCTTCTTGACTAACATAATCCATCATGTAGACACAATTGGGTTAGTAGTCCCACAAAATGTTGGGGCCCTCTTCTGCATAAAGTGATCTAAAATCAGACAATCACACTATGCAATAAGTTGAAATATAATGGAAATGATATGTGTTATAAACTGATTAAGCTGCCCAAATATATACCCAACTTGATCAGTTACAATACAAACTATATCATCATTATTAGTAGGGAAAAATCTATATTTTCTGTGAGTATTGATAACATTTATAGTTCCAGATTAAATTTCTAAAAAATTTAATATACTGGATTGATTTATAACAGTATTTAACATAATGTATAATTACTAAACTAGTGAAATACATAACATAAATGGAAAATTTTATGTCAATCTAATCTCATAATCATAAACATGTCTTCTTTCGAGAAATCATTACTTTATAAACCTTAATAATTGTTTCTAAAGAAATATTAATTATTCAAATTGTATCCCTCATGGGGGTGAATGAAGGTGCATATTAATGCCCATTTTCATATACTAGGTTACACTTGAGTTTGGACCAATACACTATATTGGAGTTTTTACCCTGAGGTATATCTATTCTAGGACCACATCCACTTGTACTATGTAGACATGGATGTATTTCTAGTATTACCCACATAATTTATACCTTACCAAAATTCTAGGATTTTATTCTATACTTATCCCCAATATCTATATTAAGGTTAAATTCTCTACTCTACATTTTATAAATCTAGTTTCCATATTTATTGTTAAAACATATCTAATACCAACTGTAACTCCGCAACACCATAAGCCAATAGCCAGTGCCTTACTCCATTACATTTGTGTAGATACAATCATAAAATCTAATGGGATCTAATAGTTTAGTTGTTTTGAAAAATGATAATACATAAATAATTCTCATGTTACATTTTGTAAAATAAAACAAAACATGATACATAATAAAATTAAATGAAATACATCCTTGAATGCTCATTTAGATATTTTTTCTTCATATCCTAGAGAAAATAATCAAAATAAGGGTGAGGTAAAATGGTTATTAAGGTTAAGAAAAGAGGAACAAACAATAAATCAATGAGAAAAATCTAAATTGAAAGGTAAATAATTGTGTACAAATTCCAAATAAATATATCAGTAGGGGAAAATCAATATGGCATTGTAGATAATTGAATCAAATTCTATTTAATTAATAAAATTAGAATGGAATGAATCCATTGATACGAATAAGAAAAAATATAAAGGATATAAATAATAAATGAATTCATAGTAATTTAAATTCTTAATTATAGGATTTCATGTTTACCAAGAACATGATACCTTTACCAACATGATTTATTCTCAAGATAATTAAAACTATTATAATTTGGCCAACTGATTCATCTCATGAGACTATTAATGCATCATGAGGCTTCCATTAACAAGTCCCAAATCTTTAGGGATTGTATTAAATGTTTTAAAACCCATTTATTTTTTTCCAAATCATTCCTAATATATTGAGAAATCGATTTAATTAATGAACAAAATGACTTATCAAATATTTTTATTGAAAAAAGATGGTCATTTATCAATAATTCCATTGTCAATAAAATGTTTTTCAAAGTGAAAACCACATGATAAAATATTTTTTTTGTTTTAGAAATTATAATATCCATTGAATTATAATGTAAATATTAAAGATAAATGTAATTTATAACTAGAATAATCATAAGGAAGTGATTATTTGATGCGAATGTTGTCAATCACAAACTAATTTGATATTGAAAAGATAACATTTACAACATTGTAATTTTCAAGACTAAACCACTCGAATGATATAGTTCTATGTGAAATTTAAAATACTATGAATTATGAGTGAGTATTTATATTAAATGAAAAAGGGTCAGTATATACACCACATTAATGTGAAGCGGTGTATAATAACAAATAGGTCTCAATAGAATATAAATTGATACAAAATCCCTTAACTTGTATTTCATTTTTGATTAACATACTATAAACTCATGTATAAGGGTTTGAATAATGTTAACAACATATAAAAAATCAATACTATTATTAATTATATCATATATTATCTTCTTATAACATCTTATTACTCATTTTCAAACAATAGTTCATTATTTTAACAATTTTGGGTGTTAATTGATGAGTTTGTTTAGTATGTTTCAACATGTTACAAATTAATTTAAATTAGATCATGATTTAATAATATATGTAATTTAAACCAAGAATTAAATACCATATATATTTTATATATATATTTTTAAAATAATCCATAACATTTAGATATTGGAAATGAAATGCCCCATTTATGGAGACGGTTGGACATACATACGCCTGAATACTACTCCCTTTTATTTGTCATGTTTAAATAATGGAAATTTAATTATATTTAAGTTTATTATAGTTAAATTATCATATATATTTCATATATGTCACATATATTTAATAAAATAATCAGTAATACATTCTATGTATAGTGTGAATGAATTACATCACTTTGAGGAGGCGGTAGTCCAGATTCCACAAATGATGTTATCGCATCCCACAATGTTTAACACCTGAAGGTATCAGTTTTATAAAAATTACATAATCATAAATTTATTATAAATATCATATATATCATATATAATCAATAAATCTTTCATTATTTCCTTCATAGAAACTATGTAAATGGAAGAACAAACGACATCTGTTCACAAGGTGGTAGTTCGTTGTATGCACGAACGATGATTGTGTATCTGATTTGTTTGATTTGTGTGAAAGTGTACGTCAAATATTTATCATAATAAAATTATATTATATTAAGGATATGTATTTTATTAAATAGTAAATATATAAAATAAATTTATGGGAGGTTAATGAAATGAAACCACAGTGATCTTTGGATAATGTTACATTTTTTCGTTTAACACCTTTTGGATTATAACAAAATACTTCCTTAAGTGGACTTATATTCAATATTAGGATTTTTTGATTCGGTGAGGGATGTTGGGAGATTAATTTTTTCAAATTTTGGATGAGACAAAGGGATTGAGAGGTGTGAATAAGTGGAATAGTTGAGTGCATTTGTTTTTAGTGGAGGAGGAGCGACATTCTTGTAAATTTTATAAAATGATATTCCACCCACACTTTTTCTTTCTAAAGCATATCAAATAATATTCAACAATATATTAAATAAATTATTGGGTCTAAATATGGCCATAAAATATCTTTTTTAATGTTTATAGGTCATTTGGGGCCTTATGATTATGGTTTAGTCTATTGTTAAGATAAATTTTCTCTTCATCGATTTAATTAATTTTTATTACATTCAATAATATTTTTTGTAAAAAAGGTTAAATTATAATAAATTATACAATTTTATTATTCCAGATATGAGAACCATTTTAAAAAATTCTAATTTCATAACTAGTTAAAATTATTTTAATATTAATCCCATATATGGGACGACAATGATGGTTTCTAAGTAAACCAAATCAAAAGTTAGCTAATATTTTATATCCATTTTTCATATAAAATTGATTTAAATTACATAAATTTTATTAATTTATTTATAATGGATATAATATCACTTTAAATAGAATTAAACATAATATATATTTTTATAAATAAATTATTCTAAGAAGTATTTTTACATCCCAATTATGTATTTTTCATATTCATCAAAAAATAAAACATCATAAAAATGCCCAAAATTCACCATAAGATAATTTTTACATTAAAAATTAAAAATTAAATTTTATTTTGACATATTAAAATTATAAAATTTCAAAAAATTATATTCCAAATAAGTCGACCATTAAATGGTGGGAAACACTTTTTATAAAAATATAGGTTTTATATGTAAAATTGGTTTTATTGTTATATTATTCTTCTCAGATATAATGGATTAATATGAAAAATATTTTATTGAATATATAATGTATATACTTAATTAATATCATTAACTAATAGAAATTAATTTAATTTATTATAATAAAAATCCTTTAAAATCATTAAAATAGTTCTTTATAAGAACATTTCCAATCTATTCAATTGATTTGAAATTGATTTTTAATTAGCTGCTAAAGAATTAATAAAACAATAAAATTAAAAAAGTTAGTTAATTATATTCACAACCATCTATTTAATAGCTATTTCTTAACTTATTATAAAAGATAATTAATATCTTAATAATGTATTATTAGATGGTAAAACTTGGTATTGAAAGTAATGAAAAAAACTAAACAAAGTCATAAGGAAACCCAAATTTTCTCCCATTAAAATATATATAATAGATTAATTTAATTTATTAAATATATAATAAATCCTTGGGATGTTATATTCCTTTTCAAGCTTGGTTTTGGGTGGCATACATGTTATAAATTTTTTTTTCTTTATTATTTTAGGGTGTTATATCAAATGAGTTTTCTTAGAGTATCATGATTACACCCAAATGATTAGATATGGAATCCGATGTAAAAAACCATAATGTTATAATTATCAAATCATACATCTATGATTTATCTATGATTTTTATTAGTGGGAATGTTTTTACATCCAATCTTGTAATTATTCCTCTGGTTGAATTTGATATAATCCTATGCATGGATTACAATTCATTGAATAAATACCACATCAATTGTTATGGAAGGGAAGTTCATTTTGATATTCCAAAAAACCTATTATAATATATTAATGTGATGATAAGTATTTCCTTTCAATTATGATTAAATACACTGATTGGGTCTTCATTCCCATTAATATGTGAAGTTTATCAAATTTTCTAGGGGATAAACATGACATCGATGATATGGTTGATATTTGTAATTTATTAATATCTTTCTAGGATGGTTTCATATCCTTCTAGAAGAACTTGAAGTGGATTTATCAGTAGAACTCATTCATAGAGGCACACTAATTCCAAATAAACCCTATATAATGTCCCGAATTTAGTTTCTATAATTAAAGTATCAACTCCAGGAAATCCTTTAAAAGTGATTCATCCAGCAAAGTATGTCACCTTAGGTTGCACTAGTTCATTTTGTGAAAAATAATTATGGATCAGTAAAACTGTTCATTGATTATTGACTACAAAAAAGATCAAAATTAAGAACAAGTATCATATTTCTCATATTAATTACTTGTTTGATCAACTATGTGTTGGTTAATATATTTTCCTGATTTACCTTCATTCATGATATCATCGATTGAGGGTTAAAAATGATGATATACCCAAGAAAGCATTTACTACAAGGTTTAGAAACTATGAATATATAGTGATTCCTTTCAGTCTTAATAATTCTCATGCTATATACATTGATTTAATGAATAGAACCTTTATAAATTACCTTTATTAGAATATAGTTGTATTTATAGATGATACTCATATCTATTAATATAGAAATGAAGTGAATGAATAAATCATTAGAATTTTACTATGAACCATAATCAAAAAAATATCTGCCATATTTTTATTGTGTGAAATTTTTCTGTAAATGGTATTATTTTTGTGTCACATAATCTCAAGAGTGGGTATATTAGTACATCAATTAGTTATTGAGGATATTAAATGTTTTCCCGAGACAACAATAGTGACTAAGATATATATTATTCTTTGTTCAACTAGATATCATTAAATTTTTTTATTAAATTTCTCAGGATTTTCTAATCTATGAAAATGTTAACTCGGGAGGGAATAATGTTCCTCCAAAAAAATTAATGTGGGGAAAATTTCTGGGAACTAAGGAGAAATTCAATTAGTGAACCTATTCATAAATTACCCTATAGTGGATAATGGTTTTTAATAAATATTGATTAATAAAATAATGGATTGAGATTAATTATTATGTAGAGGGGTATACTTATTGCTTATGCCTCATCAATATTGAAGGTTCGTGAGTAAAATTACCCAACACTTAATTTGAAGTTATGTGTAGAAATTTTTTCATTAATGATATAGTTGAATTATATTTATTTGGAAGAGTGTAATATATATACCTTCCATTAAGTTTTGAAATATATAATGACATAAGAGGAGTTGACCATTCTTTAAATAATATGGTTAGAGATGACAAAATATTATGAATCTTAATAATAGAACAAGGTGGTTTCTGATTTAATTCAAAAGGATCATGCTATCTTATCCATGATGATGATAATATAATATCCAATATTTTTTATATTCAATTAATAGTTCTATAAATATAGAATGAATGGTATGATTATTTACATGATCAATTGAATGATTTACCTTCTATGTGAATAGAGGATAAATTTGTGTATAAGGAAGATGTAAATCTTCCAAAAAATATTATAAATGTTCATGAATTTATAATTGGCCATAATTCTATGATAAGGTTGAAGAATCATGTATGGGTTTTATCCAAAACAAATTTGATGAATTATTTTTTAGAGTAATCTCATACCTTTTCATTCTCTATTCGTAATGTAAGTACGAATATGTATAGAGATTTGAAAGAATAGTTATGGTGGGATTTAATGAAGAGATATATTTTTTAGTTTTTATCTTAGTCCTTAGTATGCTCTAAATTTTAGCATGAAAGACAAAATAGTATCAGGATTTTTCATCCATTAGCCATACCAAAATGGAAATCGGAGAAGATCACTATGGAGTTCAACATTAGAATCCTGAAAACATCAAAAGGGAATAATTCTATATGGGTTGTAGTCAATAACCATGCATTGTTGGAACACATTATAACTTTTAGAGAATAAATATCTGTGGATCATCCTTCCATGATATATATAACCAAAGCGGTAATGTTACATGGAGTACAACATTCCATTTTATATGATCAGGATCCAAGTATTGTCACAAAGTTCAAGATAATTATTCTGTGATCTATTGAAATGGAATTTAGTTTTTGAACTTCTAATCATCCTCAAATGGATGGATAGACAAAATAGAAAATTCAAAACCTATAGGTTACATTGAGATATCATTATTTTGATTTCAAAGAATCTTGGTATCAAAACTTTGAACTAATTGAGTTTTATTAAAAAAATATATAGCACTCAATAATTAAGATCTCTCTATAGAAATCCTTATGTAGAGTGAAATGTAAATAATAGACATGATATAATGATCGAGGAGAATTAAATCTATTGATAAATTACATAGGTGAAGAAATATAAGATATTTTTAGTGGCATTCAATAGAATATCAAGTCAGATCAAAGTCGAAAGAACTGTTATGTTGATAATTGTCAACATGATCTGGAATTTGAATTTTCTAATAATGAATTTCTAATAATTTCTACATAAAATAAGGTTATGATAATAAAGAGAAAAGATAAATAAATTCTGAGTTATATCTATCCCTTTTTAAATTCATTCTCATTTCAGGATAGTAACATATTTCATGGTGCTTCCACCAAACCACTCTCAAGTCCAAAATCTATTCCATGTAAATCTCTGGAGAAATTTCTTACCTAACAATTCACATTTACTCAACTCAATGTTTATACCATTGGATCTAGACTATTCTTATAAGGAATAATTGGAAGATTACATGGATCATATAGAGAATGTTCTAAGAAACAATAAAACTCACCTAGTAATGGTTTTAAAACAAAACCACCCATTTGAAAAAGTTATGTGGGAACTTCAAGATGTGATGATATAGAATTATCCTCACTTGCTCTTATAATAGTGAAAATATTCCAAGGTGAAATTCATTTAAAGGGGGTAGAATTTTACACCCAGTGTTTTTTTAAAATTTTATTCAAATTAATTAAATTCAATTGATGTCTTATGTTAAATTCTACCTTAATTTGAGTTTGTGTTACACAAAAGCATTGGTTATCATGCACTAAATGCACCACTTGGTTAGATTGTGAGACATATGACACCGAGTTTTCACAAAACCTCATCATTTTAATAATTTAGTTATTTAAACATGAATATTATAAACTATCCATTAGATATAGGAAATTGAATATTAATTTATAACTTTTAAAAATTAATTATAATATTCTTACATTGAGGAAAATATTGACAATAAAATATATTATTTTTCTTAAAGTCTTCATATGTTTCGAAAATATTATTTTCAAAAAAATATGCTTTTTATTCCTTTTGTCATCAATAATAAAATTAATTTTTTACACATTTACCAATTTAATTTTATAAAAAAACATCATTTCATAATTTAAAAATTCAAAACCAGCTTGGTGTAAAAATTTTGGATTTTTCTAAACAATTATATTTTTGTATTAATTGTTAAATATAATAAATTTTAATTAAAAAAATGCAATTTTGATTAATATATTTAGATATTTAAATTATATTTTAATTTGATTTTAAATTATATTTAGTTTATTTATATATATTTTTATTATTTAGATCCTTTTAATAAATATAATTTTGAAATTGAAAATAAAAATATCAAATCCTTTTGATTTTTCTTTCAATAAAAACCTCCATTCTAGACACATCTATGAGATTAACATTAAATTAATTTTTTCCACTTTTGAGATTATAATTTATTAAATGGATTACATATTTTAAATCAAAATTATATATAGTTTCTAATATAGTAAAATCACTTTTTTACAAAATTTATTAGTGAAGAAAATTTGTAAGTAATTATAGACATTAAGGTAAAAACAAGATTACATAGTGGTTAGACTTTAATAATAAGGTGAATAGTTGACAAAAAACATCACCAAAACCAATATTATAGAAATATTTTGACCTTATAATGTATATTTTCATTTATTATACATTTTTACACTTCTTCTATTAGAAAAATGTGGGTCAAACTCTCCCTTTCAAAATTTAACAAGATTTATACTCACAACTCTTATAAATTGCCACACCCATATTCCCTCTATTTACACCTCTCAAGACCTTATTTTTTTGAATTATCGATCAATATATATACTAAACATATCTCCATCATCAAAAAATCCTTAAATAGGGTATAAATTTAAACAAGGAAGGCCTTTGGTGAAAATAAAATAGAGAAAACCGAATAAGAAGTAACATTCATCAATGAACAATTTTATTTATTTATTTCGCATAACCCATTAATTCTATATATGTCATTATTATATAATAAAATAAGTGTATTAAATATTAATTGATGTTATTAAATATGTTTTACAACCTAAAACCATACAAACTTCTATCAAATTAGTCGTTAAATCATCATTCATGTGTAAGGCGAACTACCTCCACATGAACCGATTTTTTTCTTTTTTTCATTGCCACCTTTTAAGTTAACTAATAATGATGAAAATATTTTTTTTTAATATTATAAGTAGAAATTTTATGATTTTATTATGGATCTATAATTATTATATCACACATACCTTTAGGATTTATAGCTTATCAGAATAGAATAATGTCGTTTGTGTGTACAATGGACTACCACCTTGTGAAGCAATGTGTTTCGTTAAATATACACATGGAATGTTATAAGTTAGGATTTAATAATTATATGAGATATATATGACAAAAAAATTATTCTATAATGAAAAAATATCATACAATTTTCTTTTCATCAATTTGGAATGAAAATGGAAATAACGTTCAAGCATATGTATATCCTACCAACTCCATGAACGGTGTATTTCATTTCATAGTTCATTATTTTATATATTATTAAATATATATATATATATATATATATATGAAATAGAAATTATATTTATAAAATAGTTATAATTATTTTTATTATGTAATCATTATTATGGTGATATAATAAAAAACATAATGAATGAAAACATTTATAAAAAACAAAGAGGTTATTACCTAAAACCTAACATAACATGGAATTATTAAAATATGAGTAATATAAAGTCATAATTAAATAATTTACAGTATTATATACATGAATATATTTATACTATTTATGTAACATTAAATTATATTTTTCATACTAGAGGATTTATTGAGTATAATAGAATTCAATACCTAGCGTATGAGATTTACATTTCATGTTTTTCTTTTTGGAGACACATGCTCTCTTCACCACCACATTATTCTATGTTTTGTATATAATAACCATGAATTTAATTCAATAATATTATAGTTAATTATTTTATTTGTATATCCATTTTAGGATATCTCTTTTTAGGGGTTATGGTTTCAATTATACCTGAGTGGTATGTTAATTGTGTCTCAAGTTTTTTTTTGAGACACATGTTATGATATGAACCTATATTATTTTTCAAGGTGTATACAAAACCCCATTAAAATTATATATCTTGAATCTATGTATTTTTAAAATAATTTAAGATTCATGTAATGTTGTTATCTCATGTGTATTATGATTCAACGTTACCAAAGTGGTAATATATCTTTGTTAAGATCTCATTTTTTATTGATATTGTTTATGATTTTAATTTAATTGGTGAAATATGATGATCCATATCTCATGAATTATGATGAATTTTCATCTCATATGATTATTTATAATATCATCATTTAATGATACTATTTTTATACTCTATCGTACATATTATAATTATGAAAATGTTATTAATAAAATCCAATATTGTTTCTCTATTCGATCGAAAATCTATTTTCTATCAAAAACAAGTTTTCTAAAAAGGCTTTCGAAAATGGTTCCCAAAAATGTTTTCAATAATGTCTTAAAAATTATTTCATTAGCCACTTATGATTCTGAAATGAAATTATTACCCATGTATTATTTAAAAAAATAGAAGGAATCATTATATCATTTTCCAAAAGAATGTCTATTTGGATTTTAGATAAAATGTGAAAGGAACATTAATTATTAAGTGTACTATATGAATAGATTATTCTTAATTAAATACCAATCATTAATTATAAAATTATTTTATATGTTTTTAAATATATTTTTCAATAAAAATGTTTTTATATGGATTCTTGTTTTAAAAAGTATTCCCTAATCAGAAAAGAAATTTTCCTTGAGAAATATTTCAAAAAATACATTAAAAATCATTTACCATCAAATACAAAATCTGTTTATGTTACTCAAACCCAACTAGGGATAGTATATAAGGTTGCCATTAATATTCTATGTATGAATGGTTTATGTTATGATGTTTTTATATTTATAAACCCATATCTCTCTCATAGGTTATTTTAATTTGGAACTAGCTATATTTCATGGATTATGTTTTAATGATAGGATTATATGACATGTCTCTTTTTCAAATGTTATGATATGATGAAATTTTTAGGATTCCAATTTAATTCATGAGTTATTATATGATGAATTTTTATGATCTCATATAACACATAAATATGGTTTTCATTATGATATGGGTGGAACCTATCTCTCCCTTTAATGAATTAGTTTTGAATTGTATCCAATTATATGGATAGTCATAGAATATAAGGTAAACTCTACAAGTAATAGAAGGACGGATCGGTAGGTGAACATGGTTCACCAATATAGGGTTGGAACGAGGATTGAAATTGGTTTAGTAAAGAACTGTGTCCTCTATGATGATCTTGGTAGTGAACCTTAACTAATAAGAAATGGGTTTGCATGCTTATATTTATTCCATAAATTCCATGTCTTATGAAATTGTAATGCTCTAATAGACCATGTTTATTTATTTCTTTAGGATGCATGGATTATGAACTACCAATAATTATTATATGAAATTAGATTTTGATCCTAGATATTAAGGATATGAATTTTAGTTATTATGATCATTTTAGCATACCCTTGTGCTTACTTATCTCCATGGTTTACCTTTATCGAGCATATGATATAACCCATTATTTTGGTTTCATTCCAAAGGTTTTGAGGATGTGTTTTATCTATGATATATATATTAAGCGTTTATTTATAAATAACATAGTGGGATATGACGTGTCTCACCTAGGAATTAGTGTTTATGATTCCATGTTACCAAAGACACAATACTATTATGTTCATTTGGTGTGTGATAATATAGTGTTATTATTATTTTGAAAAAATGATGTAATGTATGTGAATGTTAACAAAGGTTCATTATACAATATCCCTTTTGATGATTTGAAAATAGTATTATAATGTATTGGTGTTTAATATTTATAACTAAATAGAACTTACATTGTTCATCTAGCCCTTGATCTTTACCATAGCTCCCTCACCTAATAAATAATCCATGAGTAGTAATCTAACATATACAAAGTATAGATAATTGTACCTTACACCAACTTCCAAACTGATTTCCCACTCTCAAACAATGAGAATACATCCTTTTATCTCATCCCTTCTATATCCACGAATGATGGCATAAACCATATTCCATGTATCATGACACCAATAAAAAATAATGTGTCACAAAATAAACCACATATCAATTATCTCTACAGTGACCACATATCTCATATTTAGGTAAAAAGGGAATTATGGTATCATTACAACCTAGTAACTAAACCTTGTGTTCTATTCTTATGATATATAACCCCACCATGTATCTCATTATCCACCACTGGTAAAACTGAAAATTATTACTTGAGGGAAAGTGTGAAAAAGGGGATAACAGAGCATCCATATCCTCCTCATTATATATATTAGGGGAAAGTCCAATATAGTTTGAGGTTATTTTTAACATTTATCGACTTGGATGGGGTGCATAAAAACTCCTAAAATAATTCAAGAATGCACTACTTTCACGCAACCCTTCACTTATGGGTTTGGACAAGAAGCACCACCACATCCCCCATCATGACACTATTAATATCATGCCACCCTATTTAATATATAATTACTTACAACCAAACAAAAGTGTCACATAAAGATTCACAAACCAAATTCCATTTTCTAATATATTTTTAACTAATCAAAAACCTGGATTTATTTATGCATTTATATCTTATATAAATAGCAATAAATTTTCAAACATGAAATATTTAAATATCTATATATTATTCCATTTATACTTAATAGTAAACATATAATAGCCATGTTTAACCACCACATCACAACCAAGTACATCAAGACAAGGAAGCCCATGGAGTTCAATTTTAAACCACCAAGAGACACACAAACATAGCCACCAAGCCACACAATAAGTAATGCATTAAACATGCATATCGATTTAGTATTTTTATTTACATAAAATGTGTATTTAACAATTTAAAAGTTATTATCATATAAATACATCACAATAAATAATATTCCCATAACGATAATATATTGTGTAAGAACATCAGTAACATTAGGAAAATGGTAACACATGTGCATCATATTATTCCCTTTCAATTTCATTAGTAAAATTTATTATATTTATAAGAAAAGTTAATATTACTCCCCAACAGAATACAAAATTATACTAATAACATATATTCACATAAAATATAGATAAATTAGATATTATACCTCAAAAGAATATTTTTGGTTCACTACATAAATCTAACATAAGAGAGGATGATCTATATGGAGACAACCACATAAAGGATCATTGATTCAATATGAAATTAAATGATGTCACATAAAAATCACAACGTAAAAAACCTACAACTCAAAAAACATTGTCAAAATAAGATTACTAAGGAAAAAATAGTAACTTATAGAGAATGTGAAAAATATCTTACCCATAATCACTTATATAAATTATTTAGAATCTATGGTTGAACGCTAATGATTTTCCACTATTAGGTCTTAAAATATTGCATGGAAATGACTTGAAATTCAAGATACAAGAATGTATAATTAGAAATTTTATAGAGAGGTGGGAATTTTTAGACGCACTATAAATATACCTATTACCGTAGTTAATGAATGATTCACACTGTGAACCAAATTGATTTCAAATATACTTAAAAATAAGTCACTCAATCCAAAAAATCCCAAATAAATTTCATGTTGTTAGTATAAAAATTATTTATATGATACATTTGAAGACAAATCCTCCAAAAAATCATACATAAATATTAATGATTTAAACATCATTTCACATAATAAATAAGAACAATTAAAAAATCTTTAATAATATATAAATACACCTCATGTTAAATGGAATTTCATGAACATGTAATTTAGCATTTAAATCCCAAACTATAGTTCCCTATATTTTATCCAACTCTTCATCTTCCTTCCTCGAACTCATCCTAAGGCTCATGAAACCCAGAAAAACCTAACATAATGATATTGAAGGATCCTTATCACTACATTAGACACCTCTCATGTGATTCTCATACATGGTAATCAAACTAGGCCTGGAAAGGAAAGAATCATTCACAAAAAACCACCAAATACTCATTAATAGATAACTATTTAATACAACTATATATATATATATATATATATATCAAAACATAGATACAAAATTTAAACAACAAACATTAAATTAAGACACCAAAACAAAAAAATCATCATGGGACAAACAACTTTAGCTATTGGGAAAAAACATGTAACTCCCTCTCCCATGTACAATCCCCAAAAATGTTATACCTCCACAGAACTCAAACCAATGTGATGTTAGTACCTCAAAACACATTCTCCTAATGGTCCCAAGTCTCATTATGTCACTCCAAAAACGTCATTAGTTTTTTTATATCTAACTCCCACTAGTAAATGATGTGGTAATCATCATGAACATACCTTTAAATCTGGGAAACATTGGATAAATAATGAAATATGTCCTAAAATAGGGGTATAACTAGCTGATATGTTACCAAATTAAAATTATCTATTACCTAGGTAGTTCTAAAAAACATGTTAACATCATTCCTCCCCAACCAAACATCTAATAATTTCACCAATGGGAACCCTTTGTTAATATATATTCTCCAACATCCCACTTCAATGGCCTCCTATTTTTATTTGAACAAACCTTTGTGTAGTGATATTTAACCTTCATCCTCTGATGGAACAAATCTATATTTCTATTGTTCTCATTACCACCTCATAACCATGAGTTTTTGACTCTTAAAACAAGGTCTAACTCAGTGAAGACTAAAACTATTTAATTTAAAACACCTCATCAGGGTTTATACTAATGAATTAGTTGTATATATTATTGTTTGAAAACTCAACCAATTAAATGTATAATACCTAGGATATACAAAAATATAATATTGAAGACATTATTATATCATCTATCTTCTAGATATTAATCTCTATCTACTCAACAATACGGGGGTGGAAATAAGCTCAAGGGCGTAACTGAGTGCAACAAGTATGCTAAAATCCCTTACAGACTCATGATGTAAACTAACGGTCACAATAAGAAATTATGTTCCTCATATATCCTTGGAACACTACCACATTATTCAATTAACACATTACTTGTACCTCTATAGTAACTGATTAAAGAACATTCAAAGACTAATATAAATTCATTATTTAATACATTATAACACATATAACATCATATAAAACCTATTACTGGGTTAAAATAGTGATAAAATGTATCAACATGTCCTCCCGTGTATACCTGGGGATATCCAAGGGAGGATAAAAACAACTTGAAAAACTATGTTCTTAATTTCATAATGATAAATTATACATCATGATTTAAACACTAACATTAACCACTTCATTTCCACCCACCAAACTACCAACTCCATCCATGATACATCATAGATCTGTTGGGGAGAAATACCATAGGTGACCTATGAAAATTAGGGAGAACATACTATGGAATCACCATTGGTATGGACATCCTTCCTTAGAATATAGCCTGATCTTGACCATCCTTTTACATTCCTATTGGTATATCAGCACAAAAAATCCTGTCACAGATCGTCTCTTTCACTAAGTCACTCTATTGAGACTCCTCCACTAGGTACTTCAATTAGTGATTTACCACCATTGGGAATATGTATCCTCTTCTATAAACCTATTAAGATGCATTATTAAAGGATACTAACTCTTCCAACCCCTCTTGGAATCATTAAATTATCAAACAACTCACCATGACATTGTTCTCAGGCTATGTCTTAATATTTTAATTTCATAGTGTATAGTTTTTCTTAAAAATGTAGTCCTAGAGAATCTTAATCCACATCTGTTATCATTGAATAATATTACACTAAGAAAATATATTCCTTGGTATTTTGTGATCTATAATGATCAGAAAGTGATAATTGATGAGTTAATATCACCCAAAATTCTATGAAAACCTCCTTTATTTCATCTTCATATCATTGGTGGAATATCTACTTTCATATGGTCGTAGTGGAAGGGAACTATATGAGATCACTACTCAATGGTACAACAAGAATCATCCAAAACGGATGTGGGAAGTGATATATATATTACCCTAAATATCATCCCTCCTAATGTAACTGATTAACTAGAGTACTAGAAAATAACCCATTCATTTAATAGAATGATGCACATCATTGGTATGACCAAATGAATGTAGAGTCCTTCCGAGTATATGAATTATGATGCACTACAATATTAGAGAAATCGTATGCAGATCACTAAAAATTAAACTAAAAACAAAGAAGGATATGTACTTCTTCAATGTTCTTGTGTGATTCTAATGAAACAACCACCTCACCACCTGTTTCATCCACTATTACTCCAAACTGGGACACTTCATGTTCTAGTAAATTTACGTATAATATAATGAAAACCTTTATCCTTAATAGAAATTAATTCATGAATTATTTATTTAAAACACATGTATAATCCACAATATTGAGAGACGTAGTTTATTTGGTAGATTGGTAACATAAAATAACACCATAAAACTGGGATATAATGAAATTATTGAAAAGATCCTTAACCTATCCTTATACTATCACTTCTCTTCTAAAACACAATTTGATAACCTGGGGACATACATAAAAAAGGGATGAACTAAAAAACATTATAAATGAACAAAAAATCATTAAACTTGGTAAAGGAGACCTTGTGATCCAAGAGGCATAACAATGTAACATAATATATTAGAATCATAATCCTAAATAGTGGGGCATATTGTAACAAGATAGAAACAAATCCAACATGGGATTGTGAAAACAACTTAAAACATGTAACTATAATCATAAGTCACGACTAACCCACAAAATTTCACAATATAGTGATCTTAGGATAACGTCTCTCATACATTACATGGAATCTTATGATATTTAAACATCACCCAATGCATTGGAGCGTTATCTAGAAGCACCCATCTGAATAAAATCATATATATATACACACATATGTGACTCATAGATCATATAACATAATACACTATTTTATCAATTTAATCCATTGAATTCAAAATATGGGTTAATATACATAGAATTCCCTAATAATCTATGTGTAGGTATAACTAGGTGAATACCTATGAGTGGAGATGGAAATGGTATCCAAAATAAAATGGTTCATTATGGAAATTTTGAGGACAATTTATACAGTATAAAGGGGGTACCTAATGAATAATGGGAGGGCTTAATGAAAGTGAAAGGGTAATATCATCACTTGGGAGTCATATAGGATTTAAGATGGATTTCTAAGAACCAAATACAACATGAAAAATATAAATCTATATTTAATAATAAAAAAAGTTGCTTGATTAAAATATTATTTCGTAAAATCATAGGATAAATTCAAAAGCATAATGGGGGTACATAATCAATCATAAAATGGTTGATTGATACAAAAAAGGGAATATCTTAATTTGGATTAATATTATTGTATTTTTATGTGTAAAAACATATCCCAATATTATAATTTTGAAATAAAGATGCATACATTAAATATGGTACCTGAATAAAGAAGATCTGAACAGGATCCATCACATTCAAGGTGGTACTGACTTAGGTAAAGGTCATAATGAGAGGGGATAAATGATGTAAAATTTTTATAACATCAATTGGATTATAATGGCATGTTTATAATGTCATTAAAAGATAACCAATTGTGAATAACGATGGTAATTACAAAGAAGGTTCATGAATGGAAAAGAAGAGTGGGAGATCCTTTACCTTGGGTGGGTTTATCAAAAAACATGGGGGATATTTTTTTTGATATTGATGGAACCTTTGAAGGGATCTAGAGAGAGAAGGGTTAAGTAATGACATGATATATGGTATTTGAGTGAAGAAAAATGGTTGCCTAAGGGGTTTATAATGGAAATGATAGGGGATTCATTTTTTATTTCCTAAACATAGGTTTTGGACTCTTTACAATAATGTAATCAAACCCCCAAACCATACCATAGTTTTTTACCATGATTTCTCCAAAATAAGAGTTCTTTTAATTATTTTATAATTCTAAGATCTTAACTCATTAATATATTACCCTTGGTTACGTGGAAGTGAGTCATGTTTAAAATGAATTGATTTTATAATCGTAAAATATAATGATCATTTTGGAGGATTCATAATGAACTTATAAAATTAATCAAGAAACCTAAAAAACAAGTTATATTAAATGATAAATATATATTTGTTCATGGGAACCTTTTATAGTTTATATTATATCTCATTTTTTCATGATGATATCATAATTCATAACGTCTATTTATACTGTATTTACTTTTTACCAAAAAAATTTATTGTCTCGATAAATTATGGAAATTTAACCATTGGATAAGATTGACATGATGAATAAAAAATAGTAATTATTTTTTAAAACGAAATATTTAAATATTATAATTTATATTTTAAAATAAAAAACCTTTTTTATTAACAAATTATAGTTTTCTAACCCTTATAAATTTAATTTTGGACATTGTAAAATTATACAATCAAATGTAATTAAAAAATATTATTTAATAATTATATTTTGTTCAAATATATTTTATTTTTATAAAATGAATAATGGTTTCAAATTATTGTCCTAATTGTAATTTATTACTACCAATAAATATAATATGCTTTTTTTATATTAAAATCTATTTTTATATAACACTAATTTCATCATTTATAATGAAAAGTAAATAAATAATAAATAAAATCATTATTTCATAAAAAAATATGCATATTCATTCGGTTATGTTTGATATAGATATACCTTTATTAAACTAGAGAACACCCTAATGGTATGGTTTATAATAGCGATATCTTCAAAGGGTGTCTTAGTTAACATGGTTTGGTTTTTGATCTCGATAAGCTTGAACTTATACTATAAATGGATTATCACGTTAATTAGTTATTGAATCTTGGATTTGTATTGGTTAATGAAAAATCCCATAGATTCTATATCTCTAGGAATCTCAAAAATGGATTCAAATAGTACTATCCTACTAGTATAGGCATTACATCCATTTTCTGTCTCACTTGGATTTTTCATAACCATTAATACATATTAATCATAAGTTCATAGTACAATGGCGATATTATCATTATCTAGGATGCTTCAAGTTCTTTTAAATATTACATATCCTATAAGAGTCAAAATTTAATATATTTAGTGCATTTTGTTTTATAACCAGATAACTTAAAAAATCATTTAAATTAATCACAATAAGGAATTTCATTTATAAACATTCTGGTCGTTAATCACATCCAGAATATCCACATGGATAATTTTTTATATAACTGAGGTTTTCTAGGAGTCTGAAAAATGATCCTCTCATCAATGACCTATGCCTCTTATGATATTGGTTATATATGAATGTTTTTAATGAAAATGACAAAAATTTGGTCTAGGAACACATGAAATATAGAGTTAATGAGTCCCATGAACATTGCAGCGGTGTTCGTGCCACCTAACAACCTTAAAATAAACACAATTTGATCATACTGGAACCAAATGGTAGTATTTGGAATATCTACCTCCATAAAAATTATCTAGTGATATCGATAGCTTTAATGAATCTTTGAAAACCATTCATATCCTCTAAACTGGTCATTGAGATCCTAAAATCATGAAAGATGGTATTGATTCTTCATTTTCACCTAATTCATCCATTATTATTTTATGAACAAACTCAGACTAATATATTCATTCTTGGAGAAAAAAACAAGCACTCCTCATGATAACACATTTCTTAAAAATTATTATAAACATTACATAATCAATCTTTATTCTCCACTCTTGTATCTTTGGGGGTGTCATCTGATAATGATATATAAAAATTGGTAAACACACATCAATAACTAAATTCCATACTAAACATATAATTATGGGTAGAATCACAATGTCTTTAAGAAAAACTAAGAACAAACCGATAATGCACTTAATATTTATGAATGAGGATTGTCATCTTTGATAATTTATTGATTGAAACAATTGAAAAAAAATATTCATAGAGAATATAAGGATATTCCTATATTTTTGGGTCCAATATGTTGGAGTATTTGTAATAATGTTAATCTCAAATTATATTATAGAATTCAAAATGAAATTTTCAAATGACAAACTTCCAAAATATAAAAGTTATTTAGTGAATATAATAGATGATAAAAATTATGACATGTTTTTAAAATTCTTGGGGAATCATAGTTAATTTACACTAATAAATATTTTCAATCCGTGGAAGATAATGGGAGTGTGGTGAATTGTGTTTCAAAAAATTTATTAAATTTGAATTCCTCGGACTGCGATACTTTTTAAATTTATGGGAAATGATATGTTCAAGTTTGCATAAAGAATATGAGCCTTTTTAAGAAGGAATAAACATCCCAATGATAAGAAATAACCTAATATTTATAGTTATTATCGATGTGAAAGTATAATATACTAGATTAAATGATACAGTTTGGAAGGTAAATGATTTTTCTATGTAACAACATATCTAATGAAAAACTCATATGGAGATATAATATTTTGTGTTTTATCATGAAATTTTATAGAGTTGTGTCATTATAAAAATATAAATCATAGTGAGAATAATATAATGGTTTTAATATAAAATTGATTATTGAAGAGTGATCTCAATGATATAAAAATTTATAAAATTTTGGTTTTGGGAAAATAATTGTAAACACCGAGAAATTTCAAGGAATTTTTTTTCTTAAATTCTTTAGAATTTTACGAGTACGTATTTTCTGACGACAACTGATTCTGAGGTTCGGTGTGCCCGAAATCAATTTCCGAAGTTTAGCTTGGGTACGTTTAGTAAACGAACAATCGAGTTTTTCTATCTTTTGAACCGGTGCTCGGAATTGAAATTCCAGGGCACCGATGAACTCGCAACACCGGTATTTGCTTAAGAGGACTTTTACCATAGATGTGTTTTCAAGGGAGAAGAAGTTAAATTTTTGAGTTTAAATAAGAAGTAAATAAAATTGTGTACAATTTTATTTTATTATCCTTGGAAGTTAAACTCTCCCATGGGAAGTTTTTGGTGGGGCCCAAAACCACCCAACTTCCCATGTGTGGTTATGTGGGTGGTAGGGCCCACACAAGCCACACCCTTTTCACATTCCATAACCCCTTAACTCCCTTTGAACTCTCATGTTAATTACATGGAAACTCCCCATTAATTTTGTATCCTTTAATTGAGTAACTCTTCCCCTCCCCACTCTCCCACTTTAATTCTTGCCAACACACACTTAATTAATTAGTTGAACTTCATTAATTAAATTAATTAAGTGTTTGAATTCTAAATTTTGAATTCATGGCAAAATAAAATAAAATAAGGAGAAGATTTATTTTATTTTGAGTTAGAATTGTTATGTGAGGAGGATTTGGGAGAACTCTAGTTTTTTTGAAGAACTTCATCCTCAATGAAGAACGCCAACTCTCTGATGAAGAACATCGCATGGCGACCCCAGTTTCTCTATCCTCTTCTTCCTCTGTGGCATGGGAGGATACATTGACGCGGGAACTCGCTAGCGATGGCTTGTCTTCTATTATCCTCTCCGTGATAAAACAAAAGATGTCACTTCCTCAAGTGCATACCGACGACAACAGAAACGATCCTGTCATCCACAACGCTTGAAAAAAACGAACTCCTTTTAGAGGTAGGCATTTAATATTGAATGTGGATGTTTACATACCCTGTTCTTGTTGTAAATCTTTGTTGAATATGGATGATTTCTATCATTTTACGCGGAGGGTGCGGGCCGAAGGAACACGGCCCGACAACCCTCCGTTTTTCTCATTTATTATTTTAGAATTAACAAATGATGGTGGAGGAAGCACAATGTCGTCGCACCATTCTGGGAACGAGGTGAAGGGAACCAGTGCCGTCGCGCTGGTTGTGCAGAAAGAACCATGACCCGCTACACGGGCCGCTTCAGTGGAAGAATCAGCCGGCCTGTCGGCCGGCCGGGTGAAGAAGAGCCGCAGTGCCAGGAGGGCGCCGCACTCAAGAAGCCACGACCTGCCGTGAGGGCCACGTGCGGCAGAGGGCCGGCCGGCCTAGCCAGGCGGTTTGAGAAAGGGATGAGCCGCCGGTGCTGAAGACCGGGGGGGGGGGGGGGGGGGCTTGGAGCCTGCTCGGCTTCGGCTAGCCGCTCGACCAGCCGGTCGAGCCAGCCAGGTCGTGCGCCCAGCTGGGCCGCGTCGGGCCGAGCCGAGCCGGGCCGCACCACTTCGGGCAGGGCCATGCCCCTTCGGGCCGAGTTGAGTAATTTCTTCGGACCGGTCCGACACCCCTGCTGGGTCGGACCCGTCATACTGGATCGCCCCGACCCGTCGGCCCACTGGGCTAAACGGGTCGGGCCCTATTATTCACTTAAACGCGAATAACTTAAGGTCCACGCGTCCGATCGACGTGTCGTCTACGGAACTAGGACTCTTTTGATGAGACAGTACTTTTGCGATACTCTATGTGAGTTTTGAATGAACTTGGATATCAGCCGGGTTAGAAACGAGTGTATTTCTAACCGGTCCCCTGGAACGGAAAAGCCAATATCTCTCAGATCGGGTGTCCGATTGACGCATCGTCTGCAACGTTGAGTTACTATTGATGATATGGAACTTTGGGATACATAAAATCTATATTTCTTGACAATTTATGTATCGACCCACTTGGATCATGGAGTGGACCCTCCTAGAATCGAGCGTGCTGTGTGCAGGAACCCAAGAGCTGGCTGCGACTGCGACGACTATGATGACTGTACTTGGATCCTACGTGGGTTCAGAAGTGAGGACAAATGTACTTGGATCCTCCATTGGTTTGGTAGGGGAGATGATTCAAAGGCTACATCTATCATCTCCACCCCTCTTCATGAGTAGTATACCTGTGTGAGCTGATTCTTGACGTTTAATCAATATCATCGATATGATTGAATTACTTTCCTATGTGGACTGGGTTGTGCTTTCCAGTGTGGACTGGGTTGAACATCGGCTCGTGAGTTGGAGCCGAACTGGAATTGATGACTTAGGTATATGTATGGGCATATACCTAAGTAGAGTTTTTTGATACTTTGTGTTTGTATCTTACCTTTGTGGTTTGTCCTTTATGGATTCTGGGAGACCTTCGGGGGTCTCGGGGTCTCTACTGAGTATTGTATACTCACCCCTGCACGGGATATGCCCGCACTACATGGTGTTGGTTGCAGACGATGAACAAAACTGATCATGGTTGAGGCTTGAGGAGCGGGACGGTATCCGGAGGTGGTCTATCAGGCGGGATGTACACGAAGCGGACGGACTGATTGAGGGAGCTGAGGATATCATCTGTACACACCATTCAGGTGGGATAACCGAAGGACGAATCGGTGGTTGATGATTTACTTTACTACTACTGTACTTTCTTTTCAGTTGTACTGTACTTTCAGTTGGGTTTGTATTCTGGCCCATTTACTTATCAGCACTTACTTTTGTACTCAGTTTACTTAGTGTTTACTTCATATCGGGTTCTGTATTGAGTTTGTTTACTTATATAAAGGCAATGCCTTCCCTTTTATCAGGATTTACACCTTTGGTGCTAGTCGCCAGCCCCTGGCCTAAGGAAGGCGAGCTTGGGGTAGTCACGACATGAGCCTCAAGGACGGGTCGTGACAATAATAAAGGGTGTTATTTAACATGAATGGATGAAAGCATAAATATTAGAGATTCAAACTGGTTCACTGATGAATTTTGGAGACCCATCATATTATACTCTGATACTGAGTCATTATAACTTGTGAAATCATTTTATATATTTATGAGTGATGTTTAGGGTTACATTAAAAACCTAAATATGAAGAATTTGGATCATCCATAGAATAGAATTCAATAGTGGAGAGGGAAACATATAAGAAGCTAAAGTGATTAATGTCCAACTATAGTTATTATTAAAATATATAATAATTTTAATTCTTTTACTATATTAAAGGTATCATAACATGAATAAATATTCCTAACACACCGTAGTTGAATAGAGTGGAAAAAAGGATGAAGTTAAAATTGATAGATGAGTTGGGGATTATGATTATACACATGATAATTCTGATTCTTATTGGTGGAACCAGTTAACATTGTATCATGTTTGGTCAACCAAAGTTTATCCAATCCAATGGGGTAGGATGTTCAAGAAATATTATATTTTAGTAAAAATGGGGTTTTAGCCACCCCAACATTTTATGAAGCATTTCATATATTCTTCTTGATACTGAGGAAAGTTGAAAGGTTGAGGAAAAGTCAAAGGAATCATTAATTGTCTAAAATATTGATGAATTTTTTTAATTTTATCTATGATATGATAAAAAATGGAAAATTAATTAGTACCTTGTTTATTATCATTATTGTGATGTTTTTTTGAAATATTAAAACATTGATGAGTAAGAAGATATAGGTAATGAAATAACTAAAAAATACATGTTGATTTGAGTAAAATTATTGGGTAGAGATATGTACTAGAAGAATTTTATAAGAAAATATTAATAATAAAAATTATACCAGTGTAAGATATTCCAAAAAGATCATGGGGTGAGGAATTTATAAAGGGAGAAATGGATTTTAGTGCTCTAGAAGTCAGTAAATCAGATAGTGCAGTACCAAAAATATCTGAGTTGTACATCTTTAAAAGATAAACCAGAACCATAAAATTAATTCAGATGTTTTGGGATAATATAAAAAAATATATTCTTATGGATAGATAGAAAGAATAAATCCATGATGAGTTTGAAACACTACGTGACACTATATATTAGGATATATTAATGAAATATTTGATTAGTTCATTGTATATATTTGTAACATGGGGGATTGATAAGTTACCACAAGGGAAGAGGGAAATTTTGAATAAGATGATTATTTTATTAATGTAAAAACTTAAAAGAAAAATATTTTATTTCGAAAAAATTTTGGTGAGTTGAAATATACAAAAGGAGTTACATCATTTCCCCCCAAAAATTTCTTATTTGTGATTATGTATTCTATCATACCAAAACTATTGAACATTGTTGAAATGGATCATATGTACTTAAAAATTATGGCTGTAATGATTGATTTACATTAGTCAGAGTTAGAATAATTTTTTTATATAAAGGAACAAATGATTTTAATGGATGATAGAAATCATAACATGATGTGTTAGAAGAATAAAAATATTACATATTGATGGAATCATATATGTAATGGTAGATAATGTATGATGTATTCAAGGATAATGAAGGATTCCCTCGGTTCAAAATAGACTATTATTTTTAATTGTGTCATGGGGTTATAGTTTATTCATCATTTTTCAAGTGTGTATAGTGGATATATCTCTTATTGGGACAAACAATAAAAGGATTTAGAATATGATTCTATATTTTTATGAAATAGTTGTGATGAAAATTATCATCTATGGAAAGAAGATATCTATTATAGAAATAGAAAGAGATATGAATGTTAGTACATTAGATCTATATCATAGGTAATACACCAATAAGTAAATTTAATGATTTTGGATAGCATTATTCATGGTATTCTCAACTCTATTGGCTATACACTATAAGATTACTTAGGATAAAATTTCTAAAATAGAACATGTGGATTACTACATGAAAAAATAACCATTTGAATAAGTAATTTTAAATCATTATGTATTCCATTATTTTTACTCAATAAAAATTTCTTTAAAAAGGGGACTCATAATCAGATTAATAAAAAATTCAATAAGTGAACACAAGGATATTGAAAAATGGATGATATGGATTATATATCTAGTGAATCAATGTATCGTGTTCTCACAAAATGATCAATAATGTGGTTATTTTTATGTGGGGTATATTATAGAATAAACACCCTAAAGGGAACCCTGTAGTTTTTATACCAATGGATGGGTGGAGGATAGTTGAATGTCATAGTTGTAACGGTCTGTTAATTTATCCCTAATAAAATATGAGTATGTTATTGAAATAGAAAAATCTGAGGATATGGTTTAGATGCTGTGGATTCTAAATGTTATAAGATGGATTTTAGACAATTTATATTAGTTTAATGATAATAAAAGTATAATCTAAATGAACCATAATAAGGTTTTTCATAAATGATGAAGAATATTGACCCAAAATACCATATCATTTTGACACATCATAATTAAAATGAGTTAAAAATATAATGATTATAAGATTCCAAAATATTGTAAAAATGTCTACAAAGTTTTTTCCAAGATATTTTATGGAATAATTGTGTCAATATATTACTTTGGGTTAATGGATGGTTAAAAAAAACTACATTCATAGTTTTTAGTTGAAAATGATGGGATTTTACAAAGTGTAGGTGAGTTTCAAAGGTCCCCAAAATTAGTCATCAAGTAGGAGATTATTGAGTTTGGATGATAAATTTGGCCAACCAGATAATAATTGGTGGATGATATAGATGTGTATGATATAATTTTTTAAGCCATATCCAGTTGAAAATACCACCACAACCGATGGCTAGGTGTTTGGAATATGATAAAATACAAGGGATATTTTCTTTAGTGATGGTCTCAGAAATAATAAGAATGGGTTATTGAAAAAATTTGTAACTTGGTATGTTCACCAGGACATGTTTTCGAGGCTCAAATTTTTAAAAATCATTACAATGACCATTATAAAATGAGGGACCTCCACAAACATAAGAGGTCTATGCTACCTAGATAACCAGCTAGATTATTGTAAAAAAGAGATGTGGGGAACTTATTCACAATAAATTGCATTGTGATTTGTATGTGATTATTGATCAAATAATTACAAAAATATTAATATTTGTAATTATAATTACTAATTATTTTTTTATTGAAGATTCAATCCTTTATATGTTTGATTATAATCTAAATTGATGTAGGGTTTCGTTCATGGATTTCATAAATAATGTATGATCCAAATAATTTATTGTTTGAGTTTATTTATCATTTTTTCCATTTGATATTCATAACAAATTAGTTTCACATGAGTGTTTTGTGATTAAAGTATTAGTGTGGTTTTTATGGTGTAAGGAATATTATCTTTTGGTACACATTGTATATGGATTCCATATAGAGGAACTACACTTTCTGTAGCATAATTTCCAATGATGTGCATCAATGACTTGAATGTAGGGATGAAATTTCAAAAATAACAATGTATGAGTTATCAAAATTCAATAGTAGGATTATTTGGTCTATAGAAATTATAGATCATTCAATAGTGTATGATAACATATACAGTAATGTGATGGTTAATTATGTGGTTATGTGATGAGTTTGGAAGTACATGTTTAAGGACAAGATATTTGGATTTTATTGATTATTGAACTTTGTGTTTAGTGGCTTGGTATTGACAAGTGTTTTAAATCATTAGTGTATAAAAAATATATTTCGATATTAAAATATTTCAATAGGATTAGAATATCATCATGAGTTTTATAGGGTGTGTTATATCCATGGTGTGTGGGATGTTGAAATTTTAGAGCAAGTCGGTGCTATGGTATATTTGATAGGATGTTACACACATGATCAATTATAGTGGATGTAGATTGGATAAAATTTATTATTCAATTAATGAAATTTTTGTGTGATATATTAGACTAAGTGGGTTCTAGGATTGATTCAATACATAAATTTAGGATTGTTGGGGTTTATTCCATAGAAAATAGAGGGGGAACCTTCCACTTTGTTCCATTTTATTCCCTCCTACAACTCATTTGACCTAGGAATATTTTGGGTATATTGATTATCTATTAGTTGTTAGTTCATCACATTATCTATGTTAATTCATCATTATTTTCCACTTTTATCATTTTAATAATCCAGGTTTAGGGATTTATTATCAATTACACCATCATATAATGGAATTTGTTAAGAACAAATGTTTTATTTCTCTTCGTGGAATTATGATCCCAAGAGAGGGCATTCACATGGGACAAAATTTTGTTTAATTTGATGTGATATTCTATATTTTTAATTATTTATTTCTCTAATTAGTAATGAAAATGGTTTATTAAACATTTTTAGTTCATGGTGTTTCATTTCAAAATGAAATTAGGGGAAATGTCAAGAGTAAAATAGTACCCTCTTTCTCAAGAATTTATTGTGGATACTATAAATTAAGAGTCTTATATAAATTATACCTAAATGGAATGTAATTAAGAAATTATATTAGTTTCTTGTATTTCATTTTAATTTTATTATAGAGCCTCTTGGGTGAGTTAGTGGAATTTTGATGTTGATGATATATAATGATTTCATAGTCTAGTATTGAGTAGACATTGATCGAGATGTTAATTCCATTATTCATTCTGGTGGTTCCTGATATTACCAAATTTTATTTTAATACTTATATTTTTTGGTTTTTATGAATAAGTAAATGAGTAAGAGTGGACTTAGAATTACCTATTAGGGAGTTCCATCACATGAGTCATGGATTGTGATTTTGGACAGAAACTAAAAAGTTACTTTGGAATTATGTACATATAGAGTAGTAAAAAAGAAATGTTTCCATCAAGGGGGATGTGTTTCAATGATTTTAGAACTATATTTGGGTATATAATATTGATCAATGGATCTAATAACCATATAATTTCATATTTGTTATAAGATTATCGCTATGTGAAATTTTCATGCGTGATCATGTTGATCTTATTGATATTATCCATTAGTCATTTTTGTGATTTTTAGACTTATTTGAACATATAGGATTGGATCATATTTTGGTTTATTAATTATTAACGAATATACTAGTGATGTTTATGTCTCTGGGTATATTTTCATGTGTTTTAATTGTTTATTATGGTCACTGAATACTAGGAAATTGAATTAAATTATTATGGAACATAAACATAAAACCCAATATATAGTTCTGATCAAGAATTTATTTATCCTATATTTTCACCCGTATACATTGTTTTAGTTTTTTATATTGTTCTATGATCATTACATTATTCATTTAGAATTCAACCCTCAGTTTTCATTCCTTACATAAAAATATAATTAAACATGATAAATTTTATTATTGATGTTATAACTATTGGAAAATAATAGGTTTTTTATTTTTGTCATCACAATTATTAAACACATCCAAATTAATTCTTATGATTAAATGGATATTCGTAATCACTTAATTAATCTAGACCAATTTCTAAATACACACATTAGAGGCACTAATTAATCATACATATGGGTGAAAATAAATCAAACAATAGTTTTCACGACTCTTATTAATTGGGCCATATAACCAAAATTTATAATTTAAAACAACTCATATTTTTTACTATGATATATAATATTTAGATTAATAATTTAATTAAAAATTTATTCTCATGATTATAAAATGTTCAAGGGTATAACATTATTAAAAACTGATACATGGTAATTTAATTATTCATAAAACACAAAAATATGTATTTGAGAAATAGATTCAAAAAATTTATTACACATTTCAGATGGATTTGAATGTGTCTGTGTGAATACATTAGATTTATATGTACAATATCATAGAAGATACATTTTAGAATTTATATATTTAAAATTCACAAAATAAATTAATAATCATTCAAAAAAATAGGATGGAAAACATACTACCTATATTTATTTTAAATATTTACCAATAGATATATTTACGAGTTATCCAATTTTAAAATAAATAGATGATATTATTAGTTTCTAATTGTTTTTTAAAATTTTAAAATATTTTAATTTTCACTTTAAATCCTTCTTTAGTTTTTCTTTTTTTTTTCTCCTCTTTGATTTGGTCATCTCAACAGACATGGAGAAATAAACCTAGTAATTATTCAAGGGAAGAGTGTGATTTTTTGAGCCAGTTATGCTTTAATGTTCTTTTTTATATTATTATATTATTTTATAAATATTTAAACATGTAATATTTTTTATAGATTATTTATTTTACCTATTTTTTCTTCCACTTGTTAATATTTATTCTTTCCCTTCACTGTATAATTCACCCATGTTGTTTTTTAGTTATATGGTGTTGTTCTTAAAGGAGGTATTCCATATGAATCCAGGAAGTGTTACATCATACATATATAAATATGTGTGTGTGTTCAAAAGAATTTGAACAAGCATGTGTTCATTCATATTTCTTGATATCAATATTGAATTTGATAATCGAAATATTTTAATAATACAATGTTTGCTTATCTACGAACTCCTAAGGAAAATACCTTCTTCTCCCTATTTTTTTTGATTTAATTCATTATTTTCGTCTTCAATTCATATATATATATATATATTAATCTTTTTATAGTCCCTCAATATTTATGTTATAATTTATAATATATTTTACATTATAAAGAGCACCCATATTATAACAGTTTCTATAAATGGCCTACATGGTAGATCAACCCTTGTTGTGAGCTATACTGCATATACATTTAAATAATAATTTATAGATATTGATTCTTAAAAACTACCCTTTATAGATTTTACTCAATTTTTGGGATTTAAAGTCTTACAAAAACTATATTCTCAAATAAATACAATAAAATAATATTTTTAAAAAACATTATTGCTTATCCTTTTTTCCTTAAGTTTAATATTAGAATAAAAAGTTATTTTGGTAATTCTTGGTCTATTAACTACATAAATGAGGCTATTAAGGGATCATATTTATATATTTCAGTAGATAATGTATTATGTTTTCATGAAAAATTTAGAAAATAAAAATGTCATCCTATCGAATTCAATGACTAAAATCAAAGAACTGAGGGTGGTAAAAAATAAAAACGAGTTCAAAAAAAGTAAATATTATTCCACCTAAATTATATGATAGAAACCAAAATTATTATATGAGATAACTAGATAAGAACTATAATATTCCCTCTCCAAATGACTAGAAAAATATCTTCTCCAAAAAAACATTATTGTTCACAAATATGGGGGTAATAACAAATATTTTAATGAATGTGGGAAATATTTTTTAAATTGTGAAATGCTAAGTGACTATCTCAAGTATAGTAATGAAAAATTAGTACCCTTGTTATATTATTTCTATTTTGATTAAGAATCCATAGAAGTGGTTGAATTTAAAGAAAATATAAAAGATATTGAATATATGACTTCACATGAGACATGCAACATTCAAGATGAATCATGAAATGATGAAATGATTGATTCTAATAAAATATAAGGAAATCACAATTTCATGAATTTACTTCAATATTATTTTATTGAAAATTAATTGAGTATTACCATACATTTTTAAAGGAATAATAAATTCTCAATGATCAGGTTGGGATGTGACTATCCCTTCCTCATCAACTAATAAATTATGTGGATGAGTACATTATTTAAGTCAACCGAGATCCCATATAACTTTTCTTCACTTTACTTTTTCACCTCTAGTTCTCTATTTATTATTTTCATGGGATTATAATTCTATTTATTCTTTAATTTGGGTATTCCCACAATTAAAATAATCATATTGATGTTGGGATATTTAATTTGTAGTGATTTCTAACTAATAACCCCCATAACATTTAGATTGGGGACAAAATCCTATCATTGAAAAAAAGTTTTTAATCAAAAACACATACCTGATTTGGTGTTCCAACCAATTATTACTTCCATTTATCTTCCTTTATATTTATTTTTATTTCAATAATTTTTTTAATGTTTTTATTCCTTTTGTTATAAGATTTCAAGGATTTGTATTAATTAGTATATTAACTCAAGGCTTGTATTTCTAGTTATCTTATAAATTTGATTCCACATTATATTACTTATATTAGAACTAAAATTAGGTGTATTCAAAACTTATATTCGAGGGGGATGTCAACCTATTATAGGTGTTTTTTATAATCTTTTCATTATTAAAATAATTAAAATACAATGATTTTCGTTTTGTATTTCATTATTGAATTGATTTTGGGATAAATTATTTTATTTTTGAATAAATGGGTTTTAAAATTATTCTTGAAATCGTGTTATATTCATTGAAAATTATTTTCAAACATTTTTATGACTTTTAACAATTTTTAAATTCCATTCACAAGGAACACTAACTCAATTTAATTTTTTCCCTATGAGTTATTCTAAAACCTTTTTATTTTTTTTAAAATAACCTCATGTTATTGAGAGAAATATATATATTATGGGGAAACCAATATAAGTGATTATTTCTTATTCAAATATTTGGAGATTATAAAATATTCATTAAGAGATTGATGCACTTATTCTCCTTTCCAAAATATTATATTGATATGTAAGTTTACATCAACCATTGTTTACTCCTTATAATGAATTATTATTTTTATCTTTTTTAAACTAAACTATAAATTGAATATTTTAAACAAAACATAACCTTTAATATCTATTCACTGATATTTTGTGTTTGAGGTTGTGGAAGGTAACTTTTTGTTAATTGTGATGTAGTTCATTCCATGGTGTGGTGTGGTGTGTAGAACTATTCTTGGTAGTATATAAAGAGAAATTTTCCTTTTTAATTACACACTACACTTCATTCATGTCATCCATTTCTCCTAAAAAGGGAATAAAATAGAATGAAAAAATAATTATGGGATTGAATTATTCTATAGGATTACATGTATTATTTTTGTTCCTTTTATTTAATTTTTTCATCATCTCCTCTTTAGAGTAAAATGGGTTGAAAAAATATGAAAAGGAATAATTATGATGAACTCATTCATTAGAATAATTATTTGACTCATGGATCATTCCATTCAAAATAAGAGTATGATGGTTTACATTTTAATGGGGAATTTAGTGTGGGTATATTTCATATGTATTCACATGAATATTCTTTTTGTTGTATATTATATATCAAAAACGTTTTTAAACCATAAATTTTTATGTATTTTTACTCACCATCCCATCTTGACTAATATCATCGTGAAAAAGAAATAATGTTTGAATGTAAATTTTTATGACTCTTAGTATAAAGAGATGTTAATTTTCATAATCCTATGGTGATAAATACATTTTCTACGTACAAGTAAAATATTAGGTTAAATTTATATTAGGAGAATATGAATGAGAATTTACATGTGGTGTTAGTAGTTATTGGAAGACTGATTGATTTTTATGTTTGAATTAATTTAAATGTGAACGAATAAAATGAAATTTATTTTTCCATATATCATTTGCCTGAAATTAATTTTTTTAAAATATATTAGATATTTCTTAATTATTTTTTTAAAATTTGATATGGATTTAAAATATTTTTTCCCACGAGTGACAAATATTGGTACGAATGTGAGATATTAAAGGGAATTATACTATATTTTCACCCGTAAATATATGTTTTCATTTTTTTATAGGGTTAAGGGTCCTATAATTAAATAATTGTTCATTAATCTATATTTTTTCATAATTTTGTAAAAATATATTAAATATGAACAATGTCATTGTTTTTTATTTCCATATAAAAACTTAAATTTGGTATTTTTACCATATCATACCTTAAACTAATCGAAATTTAAAAAAATATATTTATCAAGATTCCGTGGTTATTGGAATTCATTTAATATTATTAAACCAATTTCTAAATCTATCTATTAGTTGCTAAAATTAATAATAAAATATTTTCTAAGAAATATCTCATTGTTGGAATAACTTTTATTCATTGGAACATATCTCCAAATAAGCTAGCTTAATGAATTCTAGATTTTGAAAAATGATATATATGATATTAGATAAAAATTTAAAATATGGATTCCCATTATTTTGTGGTTTCAAAGGTAATAGATTCATGGGAAACCAAATAATGGTAATTGGTATATTCTCTTATGATAGAAAATAATAATTCAGTAATGTGGTATAAAATATTTCAACACTTTTCTAATAAAGAAGAATTTTTTAGAAAATATATTAGATATAGATAATAATTTTTTTGAGGATTACGTATTTAGATTCATTGGTTTAATAAGAAAACCATTTGTGATCATACAAAATAACAAATTAGATAGAAATATTTTGACATCTCTTTTTTATTTATATGTACCCCACATTAATTCATGATATATCTATTTTTAGAAGCTAGCAAGGATTTTTTTTAAATAGTCCTAACAAAATAAAATATTTTATTTTTCCCCTTTAATAATTCTTCCATTTTTCTTTTTCATTTCCCAAATCATGATTCTCTTTATCTTTATAGTTATAGAGAACTAACCCTAGTAATTTTTTGAAGGGTTGGTGGATATATTCTGAGTTCCTTACAAATAATTGTGTTCATGTTGTTTTTAAAAATTCTTATATATATATTAAAAATAATAATGGTTTTTGTTCACTCTATTTTCCATAATACTTTATTCTTTACCTTGATCATATTTAGTCCTTACATTCACTAATTATGTCATTCATGTGATATCAGTTTCCTTATATATCATTGTTCAGGTAATATGAATACAAGATAAATTGAAAAGAAATATTATTATACAGTTATTAGTCTCAAGGTAGGTAAATTAATATTAAAAAAAGAAAGATATTATTTAATAGGTCTTAATATCAACTTTAAACAGGGTTATGTGAGTATTTTTAATTACCAATGATATATTCACTATGAACACCTAAGAACATTTGTATCATATCACTAAATTATTTTTATTTTATATCATTATTTATGTTTTTTCTATATTCATATATATATGTAAAAATTTATTTCATATAGTTTATAACCCTTTGAAATTTATGTTAGTATTTTAGTATATTTTATATTACAAATACTGATAATTGGAGAAAGGCTTGGCTGAGTGACCTCCATAAGAGATCGACCATGGGTGTAAACTATATCACGTACATTGATAATGGATAATTTATTGATACAGATTTAGAATAATCATACCCATATTTTTATTTTATTTTTATCATAACGTTATAGATCTTGGATGGTTCCCTTTCTTGTCTTTCATTATTGTATATGCTACACATGATATGTTTTTCTGTATTTTCTCGAAATTTTGTATTTGGATTACTTTATGCCTAGTTGTGTTCCATTAATGTCTTATATATACTTTGTTTAAACTGCTTGGATGTTCATTATTAGGGGTGGTTTCACATTTTATATGGATATTTATAATTGATTTTAATTTAATGGATTAACCTCATATTGAATTATGTGGGTGTTGAATGTTATGCCTGTATTATAAGATGTTTTGATGATGTTTTTTACATATTTTTTAATTAAATGATGACAATAATAATGTTATGTAAATATTTGTCCTAATTTGTGGATATTGAAATGATGTTGATCAAGATTCCTTAGTTTTGATATTGATATGGACCAAGGACACCTTTCCCTATTAATTTGAGTAGAAATTGAGATTACAAATGGTTAAGATTGATATAGATATCGGTTAAACATTATTATTTATCATTATATATTTATTGAGAATAGATAAAGGTAAAAAGGTCCATAATCAGTATAAAAATGAGGTTTTATTCTATCTTACACTCATATTACCCAGCTCAATGATTGTGATGCTTAAAAGATGATATTGTATGAAATGTGGTGTCTATATACATTTTTTATTTATTATATACAAATAATATATTGAGATTCATAAGGGGTTATATCATTATATATATGGAACACCTTTTCAATTCAATTTAATTTTACTCAAAAAAATGATCATGATTACTAAGGGAAGATTTTAGTGTTAGCATTATCTTACTTTTCTATTTATCCGTACATTTTTCTTAGTAAGGTTCAAGATTACAAAGCTCTCGATTGTTATATGCTTGTTTATATTTTTCCATTTGACTTATTATAATATGTAGTAGGGATTAAAATACCTTTTGTATAAGATCAATATTAAAATAGAATACACACCCTATATATATAATAATTATTCGCGGAAATGGAAAATATTTTCATTGGGATGAGATCATTGTAATAATGGGAACATACATCCACATTAATATTATGGTATTATGGAAAAATGTTCTGACGTATAACTTTATGTTTTGTAGCTGATATGTGTTAGCCAAATTTTTTTATTATGGAGTGCCCATGGATTGGTTTATGTATGAATTATATGTGTTTAGGGATTTTATTTTAGTCAATACATGCATTGACATACTTAGATATTTTTATTAGGGGAACCATTGCTGATGACCTATAATATTTTATTCTCATACCCTTTATATGAACGTTTGAAGACATGAAAATACTATCGTTGACATACAGGGTTGGTCCATAACCCTATTATCAGTGGAGGAGATGGTTCATATTTATTAGTTTTGTAATATAATTGACGTGAGGTTTCAGAAAGTGCTCATGTATCTATGTATTTGTATCATTAGTTTTTATTATACTATTTATTTTGTTCCCATTTGGGGATCACACTAAGATGAGTTACTGAAATACCTTCAATAAAAAAATTATAGTATTGAAATTTTATTATGATATTTTTAGTTCCATACTATTTACATATTATACACTCTAATGTGAATTATGTTATTGATGTCATTATTTAATGATACGTGGGGTTATAGTCTCTCCACATGGTTATTATACCCATAATGCTAGTTGATAACCTCTAACATTTTTTGGATACCCAATTTCACATGGATACCTATATTGGGTCAGTGGAAAATGAGATAGTTAAGGATGTTACAATATAATGTTAGTATAGGATTCCCATGAATACCCCCACACTTTATGAAAAAACCCACACAATCTAACTTGAGAAAATATACTATTTTCATAAAATTAATACCTATCTCACATGGAATAACTAGTTTAAATAGGTAAATCCCATATGTCATTGAATATCCCATTCACCATGAAAAAAAATTTCAATATTACATGGTTCAGGCTTTTTATAGTCTATTCTAGATAGAATCTCATATTTAATTAAATGGTAAGGAATACTATAACCACTACTATAACACAGTGATAATAGAAATAAATGATCACATGGTATGCAATTACCACTAACTAACTAATAAACTAGGACCTAATAATATTCATTGAACAACATAAAAGGAATATATAACCAAACATATACTTTTGTCTACCCATAATTCATAACTAAATGATATGAAATAAATATGATAATAATTATATCCACCAGGAATATGAAAAACCATCATTATATACTATCATTTTATACTATTAGAAAACATGTTTATATCAAAAAATTATTAATCATTTATAAACATATATAAATCATTAATAAAACAAAAATAAAACTATTATTTCTTGAAAAAATGAATAAAAACATCTTCTAATAATATTTAATGGAAATAAATCTCATATGAAATTGGCATCTCAATTAAAAAAGGTCTGGGTAGAATGATGAAACCAATTTCATACAAATAATAAAAACCACTTTAGTAATTTATCTCTTTAAGCATTTATAGGGTAAAAAAATTAAGGAAATTTTATAAAAAATCAACACACACACACATATATATATATACCCACTACATTACGTATCAATTTATATTAAATAACTTTACAAAAATGATAAATGAATTTCACAATCAAGAAAATTCTATAATCAGTGTTTTTTTCCTAATCTAGTTTTGGTAATATATTTAATCCTTCATCAATAAATTCATCATATTAATAATACTAATGTTATATCACACTATTAACCCCCTCTATAAACCATCCATCTGAACTCCAAAGTGGTCGTCCCTAAACGCCACTTAAGGTAATGTGAAACCAAAGATAATGTATATCACTCCACGTAAGATAATTTACCAATGGTAATAATTATATAACTATCAGAATATACCAATTAATATCCATACATTCCATACAATCACACAAATACCATTGAATACCCCTAATTAATCATATTAAGGCCCGTAATGTATTGAAATTATATCTTGACATAATTCCATTTTAACCCCTCATAATGTATATTTAAACTCAAAAAAATTAAATATATAAAACATTATTAAAACATATACTTGAGAATACAAGAATACCCAAGATTGGAATGTCAACATTATTCCACTAAATCACTTATTTCTAACAAAAACTCAATTCAGTGTTGTTGAACCACAATTTGTTATAGACATAATAAATAGAATAAAAAAATTGTATCGTAAGGGATCTTAAGAAAGCTCACATTATCACCACATGACATATATTCTAATTCTCATGTCACACACACTTATTCACCCTAGCTCATTACACATCATACATGAAAAATAATACAATGAGTAGAAATAACAATGAACATGGACTATTAAAATTCAATAGTATGCTAATTGATTTTATCTAATCAATTTCACTTAAAAATTGGAAATAAAAAAATAAAAACACCAAAAATGGGAATTGGGAAATCCAAACAAATATGGCATTGGAAATTAAAATTAAAGGGATGTAAAAGGTCATACTCATTAAGAGGATTCTTTTTTCCATTGTAAATTTATTATAAATTAAAATCTAATGAAGATGTGGAAGTAAGATAAGATATTTGAATAAGGGGTAAATTATCCCCTATACTATATTGTAGGAATTGTAAATAATTTTTAGATACCCAAAGCTTGATGTACATGGAAATTACATTACTTTTTCGGAATACTTAATACATAACAAAAATAGACACACAAGGACCGTAATAGTTTAGTGTCTTTGGAAACTCGGAACATATTCTTCTAATCGTGGTGAAAGATCTTCAACATCTCCCATAAAGATATTCCCCATTTTTTTTCTTACCTAAAACCATTAGTTATATCCTGGGGAAAATAAAACATATAAAGGGTGATCTCAAATGCTAAGTAAGGGTAAGAATGAAGAAAATAAAACAAATCATATACATTTGAACTTAAATACATGAACATAATGTTTAAACATCAAGAGCTTGAGCAATGACATAAAACATGGCAGTATGTAAGACAAAGATCATAAAGAAACATTAATCCTGATAAAATAGTTTTAGAATAAAACATGTAATTGTGTCAAATATTAAGCACATGTTATGATTTCTATAGTAGCCAAGGCATTGCTGCCAAGACCATCTTAGTGGACAAAGTCCCTTTCTGAATCGAGTTCACTCCTCGTTTCAGTCCTGTAACACTGAACTGGATTAACTTACCATTCCAACCATGTCTATCTCATGAGATATAAATCTTTACCCAATACATTGGAGGGATATATAGGTCCCACCCATCTCATAATTAAATCATTCTTACTTGGGCCACAACATGAACATAAATCATTCATCATAACCCAAATAATTAAATGGGTTTCATAAACATCCTCGCATCATCACATAATCCATATAAAACAAATGGATATCATTTCATCATAAGAAAATTGAAACCATGTAAATCATAGAGACATTATACTTGAAACATACACATATGAAATAATGTCATCTTAGATAGAAAATGGTTTTGATAAAACGCTTGAAATGAATTCCTGATGAAAATATCATTTCTTCTTCAAAATCATTTTATTCTCACAAAATGCCATTCAATTTTAAAAGAAAAGTATTTTTTTGAAAACATTCATAAAATATTTTAGAGTAAGCTTCATGAAAATGAGGCTTTATGAAACCATAAAAATCCGTTCATTCCATATAAGTTAAAAATAAAATTCTTCTCATAATTTTGTCGGAAAAGTAAACAATTTCCTCGGGTAGTAACCAGAAGTAAGATTACATTCATAACATGTGGTAAGTTTCAAAAATGGGTAAAAAGTACTTTAAAAATACATGAAAACATTTTTATAAAACATGGTCATGGATGATAACAATAACCCCAGTAAATACTTACGAATAACAATCTCGGATAAGAACGAGATTGGAATAGTTATCCCTTACCTTATGTCTGATATGCTTTGTATGTATCTGAATCTCTTGTATAATGATTTAAATAATGTCATTGACTTATTAAAGAATCATATTCATTGTTATGATATCATATATGGTTTACTTAAGACTTTATATTACCTGTTCTTTTGTAAATTCGATGTAAAAGCAGCGATTTGGGTAAAATCGTTTCATTTATTGTACATGTTCTGACTTGTTATTCTTGATATTATTACTTATATCATGATTTACTTAATTACATAATGTAAATAATTATTTATATATCGTATATATTCAGTATATATATATAATAGATAGATGAATGAAATAAAATACACTATTCATGGAGACGGTAGGCCATACGTACGCATAAATGCTGTTTTCCTTTCCTTATTGACTTGAATGTAAGTAAGTAGATTACATATATATATATATATATACATAAATCCATTAGCTTAATTATTTCATATATTTCATTATTATTCATTATATATACTTTATAATCATTCTTGAATGGTTAACATGGAGAATGAATCTCATTGCGTCGTGGAGACAGTAATCCGTACGTACGCACGAGCGATGATATCATTACCATATTTATTGAATGGAATTGGAGTGGATGATATAATAATTTAGAATCCGTATGATGATTTAATAATCATATATAGTTATTATTTACACCATTATACCCATCCAAGTAAGGTGGTGGTGGAAAAACTGAATACACCACGGCCTGGAGATAGTATTCCGTATGTATGCACGCACGGTGATTTCATTTTCCATAGGTTGGATAGAAGGTGAAATATATTTGTTTAATATTTATAATAACATATAAGTATATAATTAATAATTATTTTATTACTTTATAATGAAAAAACTAAAGAAGAGGAAGTAGAAGAAGAAAGAAACCTGAAAGAGTCGGTAGAAGAGATTACCTCTTCCTCGACGCACCTCCTTTAAAAGTATTCTTAGGGCACTAGAGTTGGTCTTTTGAGAAGACCAGAACCTATATTATAAAACTAGAGAGGTTTAGAAGAGGAATTGTTAGGTGTTGGCCGAGCTTCAAGGCTCAAAAGGGTGTGATGAAAAGAGGGAAGGTGTGCCCTTTTTATAAGGGAGGAGAGGGGCACCTTTGGAAAAACATAATATATTATTTTATAATAAAGTAATATTCGGTTTATAATAGCTCCAAATTGATTTATTTCTAATTTAAAGTGGGTATTGGTCGAAATAATCTCATAAAATAGAATTTAGACAAGTTTAGGTTACTATTTTAACCTTATCATTTAGATTTAACTGTAAGTTAAATAATTTAACTTTTACCGTGTCTTCTTGTTTTCTTACACTATATGGTTAATAAACTTACTATAATAAGCCAAAAGAATCCCAAGTGGTTCATTATTAATATATATAACATTTTCTAAGTCATGTGGCCGAAAATTAGATTTTTAGGCATAAAATAACAATTAATAATATAATATTTGTTTTAAAAAATATTTTATGTCAATTTTGGAACTATTTGGTAATTGATTTTTATGAAAACCATAAAAACATTATTAGTTAAAAAAAAGTTAATTAAATCAATAATAACATGTCATAGTAGCCTAAAAAATTAGTTTAATTAATAAAAAGTCTCAAATTACATTTATTTAGGTGTTTATAATATTAATTATGTTAATATTTCATTAATAAGGTAATTATTGCATCATCATTGTGTCATAAATAAAATAAATAAATTAATGTCTAAAACTTATAAATAAAATACCATTATGTATGAAATCGTTTTTTCTTTCTAATGAATATTTATAGTAGAATTTATCTTATGTATAACCCTATATTAAAAATGTTTTAGTTATTAAACAATGATTTTAAGTATTTTAATTCTTCTTTAAATAAAATAATAATAAGTGTCCTAATCTAATCCAAGTGGACCTAAAGGGTAATATTTTATTCCTAAGGATGTTTTTGGTCGAATTACACTTATCCAATAGAATTAGGACATGTTCTAGGGTAATAATAATATCATTTTTACCTTTAATTACCCTATTTACTTTTAACCGTGGTAAATAAAAGTAAAAAGTTACTATTCACCAAAAATTATTTTTATCTTATTGAACCACATTTTACTCCTTGATATTAATAGTGTCGCTCAGATTTTTGAAATTCCACTCACAAAAGCGGTATAATTAAGTTTTATGTAAATTTTCAAATTCTCATAGGAGGTGGGTAAAAGACGGTGAAAAGTTCAATAAAATTTTTATATATCTAAAATTATTATAAAATGAATCAAATGAATTACATTTAACTTATATAGGTATTATGTATCAATTTTGACCTAAAATAAATTTAAATAAAATAAATAATTATTTAAATAAAAAGTCGGGTTTTTAAATAGTAACCCAGTGTTTTCACTATTCATCAAAAATTTAAAGTTTTCATAAAAATACCAAAAATTCACCCTAGGATAATTTCGATATTACGAATCCAAAAACGAAGTCCATTTTGAATGAAAAAATTTATAAAATTTCAAAAAGTTGGTATTACTATTCATAACAGCTAGTTCATAATAATATTATAATAATATCTCGTTTAGTGAAACTCGGTATTGTGTACTACACACGCTATCGAGGAAGGTCTTGATTGCGTGTAATGCAAGCCAAGTCAAGGCTGCATGTATTGAAAGCTCCGTTTTGTGTTTCGTATAACATAATCCAAACTTATTTCATTTATACATTAAATAAAATCTATACTTAATGTTGCGTAGAATAATTTCCACAAAACGAACTTGAAATTGTGTGTAACACATGCCATGAATAGTGTTGCGTATACTACAAGCTAATATGGTGTTGCGTATAGTACAACATAATATTGGTGTAGCATATAATAGAAGACATAAAAGAAATTAAAAATAATATATCTCATAAAATCTCGGGGTGTAACATTCTACCCCCCTTAAAATGAATTTCGCCCTCGAAATTCATCGGGGTTATAAATGGTTTTCTACTTGAAAGTTTCTTTCATAGAAACCCACATCATAAAAATGAATACTAAAACTTCATTTTAAAAGGGGAAGTTAGAATCATAATAGTCACCCAAAGTAACTCAACATTGGGTTTCCACATTGGACAACATAGGTGAAAATATGGATATGGAAGAGAAATATAACCATCAACTTCTGATGAAGAGTGGCAGAGGACATGGCTATAAAAAAGCCAACAATCACAAAGCCATAAATTTGTGACGATCTAAGGTACCATCTAATTCATCAGATATATGGGCACTAGGACAACATTTTTTTTGGTTTTCAAGATCATTTCCCTAAAGTTGAAGAATAATTAAGAAAATACTTACTTGATTTTGGTATAATCTCACTTTTGTTTATGCCATGAAAAATTTCCACATCATCTCTTAAAGAAATGAAGTTGAATTTGTCTTCCATGAAGTGTTAGCAGATCATGCAATAGAATGATGAGTCATTCCATCTATCTCATACTAAAGGTTATAAAAAGTTATCAAATATGCATAAGTCCATCTATGGTGAGGTTAATCATATATGATTCCAAAAATGGACTTATACTTCATCTATCATACCACTTAATATAATAAAACTATTTTCTACTAACCATGGACTTCCTGTTGGCCGATGGTAGATGATAAAGGCCTGTCTCACTTTGGGTGTGGGTTCGATTCCCACAGCCTTGTCCAACATGACGGGTTGTTGCCCATCCTGCAGGTTGTCCTTTTTAAAAAAATACATTATTATTACATTGCATCAATAATATCAAAAAAATTTCTAGCCTTAAATAATAATAACTTATGTCCAACATAATCAATTCCAATCTTTAGACTTATCCAAAATACTGTTGTCCAATCTCATATTATAGAGAAAAAGATTACCAGAGAGGTCATATAACAAGCATGTGAATACCCTCATTTATCCCCATATATCATAAGATATGTCTTGTTGGTCACATTCCAAACATTTTAAGGCCTTAATCATGCATTCTCAGGAAAAATGAATACCTATTGAACCTTAGTGAAAACATGAATGTAATTAAAAGTTAACAATTTCCACATACCAAAATCCCAAATATTCTATATACTCAAACCATGATATCACTTAGTCCTTATATCAATCATGAGCTCATGAATAATATCAAACATATTATTTTATTCTTATCCATTCATTATGCATATATCATCTGCTTTCCAAAATATTTGAATCACTTTTCATGGTTAACGATACCATTTAATTATTGAAAACCAATACATAGAAATTCTAAAATTCCACGATACCATAAATGAGATTCTATGATACTATTTTCAAATCCCATTACATAAACACTTAATCATTACACAACATCATTGTCATACTCAACATCACAAATAGTGATCACATGTGACTTCCCTTTATCCTTTTCCTTAATAAGTTGCTCACGTTGAACATCATTAACCCTTGGATTAGAGAATTGATTAACATAATGGCCCATTTTCTTGCACTTAAAGCATTGAAGTGTTGGTGGTGCATTCTCTACAGTATTTTCTTTATTCACGTCATTATCAACCCTTTTTCCATTACTTCGACACTCAGCTACTCGATAACCTTCTTTTCCACACTTAAAACATTTTTTAGTCTTTTTAAGAAAATCTCCTCCATGCTTCTTTCCACACTTTGAGCATAAAGAAACATTCATCTTCTTTTCACCATTATTTTTAGATATCTCCTTGAACTCCATCTTTCATTTCTTATCAAAACCATGATATGGATATGTTACACCAACTTCCAGTTCTACCTTGATAGCACAACGCACAATTTCTTCATAGCTACTGAAGTCTCTTATAGCTAATGCCCTTCGAAGACTTGGTTTTAAGCCACTGAAGAATCTATCAACTTTACTTTCAGGTTGGATAATAAAACCAGATACATACCTTGAAAGTCTTATAAAATTCACTTCATATATACCAACAGATTCATCATCCTTCTTCTTAAGCTCAAGGAACTCCTTTTCCATCTTTTTTTGACGAGTACGAGGGAAGTACTTACGGGAAAACAAGTTCTTGAAATCGTCCCATTCCATGGATTCAATTTCATCTTGGGGCCTTGTATTATTAATTAGAGTCCACCATTGATCTGATTCAACTTATAAACAGTAAATAGCCATAATGAATTTTTCATGTTCCTAACAGCGAAGAATGGAAAATATCTTTTCAATGGTACCGATCCATTATTCAGAAAAAAGTGGATCAGAAGACCCACTGAAATAAGGTGGATGTTGCCTCATGAATGAATCAATGGAATATTGTTCCCTTCTATGCTCATTTTGATATCCAGAATGATTCATAGCTTGTGTAAGTATAGCAATAAGATTTTTCACTCCATCTCCCATAACGTTGGTTTGTTCAGGAGGAAAATCATTACATTGTCCAATACATTGATCAACATGGTTCTTTCGGGTTCCATCCATCGTCTAAAACCCAAAAAGAATAGTGTAAGAGGAAGAAATCATGCTAGGAAAAACAACATAATAAATGGGGAGTACCTTCAATATATAACATCTTAGTTTTAATTCTAAGATCGTTACCGTAATTCTAGGACTATAACCTATACTTATACTTAACCTTCAAAAAATCCCTATACGTACTTTAGAAATATCTATTGGGATCTCACTCAAGTTTTCGCATCCTAGTCTCCAAAGGTTAACTAATCCTTTCCTCTGATACAAACTGTAGATACCCAAAGATTGACGTACATGGACATTACATTACTTTTTCGGAATACTTAATACATAAAAAAAACAGACACACAAGGACCGTAATAGTTTAGTGTCTTTGCAAACTCGGAACATAATCTTCTAATAGTGGTGAAAGATCTTCAAGATCTCCCATAGAGAACTTCCCCTTTTGTTTTCATACCTAAAACCTTTCTTTATATCCTGGGGAAAAGAAAACATATAAAGGGTGATCTCAAATTCTCAGTAAGGGTAAGCATGGAGAAAATAAAACAAATCATATACATTTGAACTTAAATACACGAACATGATGTTTAAACATCAAGAGCTTGAGCAATGACATAAAACATGGCAGTACGTAAGGCATAGATCATAAAGAAACATTAATCCTGATAAAATAGTATTAGAATAAAACATGTAATTGTAGAAACCATTAAGCACATGGTATGATTTCTATAGTAGCCAAGGCATTGCTTCCAAGACCATCTTAGTGGACAAAGTCCCTTTCTGAATCAAGTTCACTCCTCGTTTCAGTCATGTAACACTGAAATTGATTAACTTACCATTCCAGTCATGTATATCTCATGAGATATAAATCTTTACCCAATGCATTGGAGGGAGATATATTTCCCACCCATCTCAGAATGAAATCATTCTTACTTGTACCACAATATGAACAAAAATCATTCATCATAACCCAAAGAAAAAAATGGGTTTCATAAACATCATCCCATCATCACATAATCCATATAAAACAAATGGATATCATTTCATCATAAGAAATGTGAAACTATGTAAATCATAGACACATTATACTTGAAACATACACATATGAAATAATGTCATCTTATATGGAAAATGGTTTTGATAAAACACTTGAAATGAATTCTTGAGGAAAATATCCTTTCGTCTACAAAATCATTTTATTTTCACAAAATGCCATTCAATTTTAAAAGAAAAGTATTTTTTTTCAAAATATTCATAAAATATTGTAGAGTATGCTTCATGAAAATGAGGCGTTATGAAACAGTAAAAATCCGTTCACGCCGTATAAGTTAAAAATAACATCCTTCTCGTACTTTTGTCGGAAAAGTAAAAAATTTCCTCGTATGGTAACCAAAAGTAAGATTCCTTTCATAACATGTGGTAAATTTAAAAAAATGGGTAAAAAGGACATTAAAAATACATGAAAACATTTTTATAAAACATGGGCATGGATTATAACAATGATCCTAGTAAATACATACAAATAACAATCTCCGATAAGAACGAGATTGGAATAGTTATCCATTACCTTATGTCCGATATGTTTCGTATGTATCCTAACCTCATTTATAATTATTTAAATAATGTCACTAAATTATTAAATAATCATATTCATTGTTATGATATCATATATGGTTTACTTATGACTTTATATTACCCATTCTTTTGTAAATTCGATGTAAAAGCAGTGATTTAGGTAAAATTGTTTCATTTATTGTACGTGTTTCGACTTGTTGTTCATGATATTATTACTTATATCCTCATTTACCTAATTATATTATGTAAATAATTATTTATATATCATATATATTCAGTATATATATATATAATAGATAGATGAATGAAATGAAATACACCGTTCATGAAGACGGTAGGCCATACGTACGCATGAACACTGTTTTCCTTTACTTATTGACTTGAATGTAAGTAAGTAGATGAAACACACACATATATATATACATAAATCCAGCAGCTTCATTATGTCATATATTTAATTATTATTACTTATATATAATTTATAATCATTCTTGAATGGTTAACATAGAGAATGAATCTTATTGCATCGTGGAGACGGTAATCCGTACGCACGCACGAGCGATGATATCATTCTCATATTTATTGAATGGAATTGGAGTGGATGATATAATATATTATATTCAGTATGATGTTATAATAATCATATATAGTTATTATTTACACCATTATACCCATCCAAGTAAGGTGGTGGTGGAAAAACTGATTACACCACGGCATAGAGACGGTATTCCGTACGTACGCACGCGCAATGATTTCATTTTCTGTAGGATGGATAGATGGTGAAATAGGGTTGTTTAATATTTATAATAACATATCAGTATATAATTAATACTAATGTTATTACTTTATAATGAAACAACTATAGTAGAAGAAGTAGAAGAAGAAAGAAACCTGAAAGAGTCGGTAGAAGAGATTACCTCTTCCTCGACGCACCTCCTTTAAACTTATTCTTAGGGCAATAGAGTTGGTCTTCTGAGAAGACCCGAACCTATATTATATAACTAGAGAGGTTGATAAGAGGAATTTTCAGGGTTTGGACGAGCTTAAAGGCTCAAAAGGGTGTGAAGATAAGAGGGATGAGGTGCCCTTTTTATAAGGGAGGAGAGGGGCACCTTTGGAAAAACTTAATATATTATTTTATAATAAAGTCATATTCAGTTTATAATAGCTCAAAATTGATTTATTTGGAATTTAAAGTGGGGATGGGTAAAAATCCTCTCATAAAATAGGATTTAGACAAGTTTAGGTTACTATTTTAAACTTATTATTTAAATTTAACTTTAAGTTAAATAATTTAACTTTTACGGTGTCTTCTTGTTTTCTTACACTATATGGTTAATAAACTTACTATAATAAGCCAAAAAAACCCCAAGTGGTTCATTATTAATATATATAACCTTATCTAAGTCATTTGTCCAAACCTTAGTTTTTTAGTAAAAAAATAACAATTAATAATATAATATTTGTTTTAAAAACTATTTTATGTCAATTATGACACTATTTGGTAATTGATTTTTATTAAAATCATAACAACATTATTAGTTATAAAAAAGTTAATTAAATAAATTATAACATGTCATATTAACCTAGAAAATTAGTTTAATTTTTAAAAAGTCCCAAATTACATTTATTTAGGTATTTATAATATTAATTATGTTAATATTTCACTAATAAGGTAATTACTTCATCATCATTGTGTCATAAATAAATTAAATTATTTAACGTCTAAAATTTTAAAATAAAATACCATTATATATGAAATATATTTTTATTTTTAATTCATATTTACAGTCAAATTTATCTTATGTATAACCCTATATTAAAAATGTTTTAGATATTAAACATTGATTTTAACTATTTTAACTCTTCTTTGAATAAAATAATAATAAGTGTCCTAATCTAATACAAGTGGACCGAAAGGGTAATATTTTATTCCTAAGGATATTTTTGGTTGAATTAAACTTCTCCAATAGAATTAGGATATGTGTTAGGGTAATAATAATAAATTTTTTACCCTTAATTACCCTATTTACTTTTAACTGTTGTAAATAAAAGTAAAACGTTATTATTCACCAAAAATTATTTTTATATTAATGAACTAAATTTTACTCCTTGATATTAACCATGTCTCTCTAATTTTCTAAATTCCACTCACAGAATCGATAAAATTAAGTTTTACGTAAATTTTCAAATTCTCCAAGGAGGTGGGTAAAAGGCGGTGAAAAGTTCAATAAAATTTTTATATATCTAAAATTATTATAAAATGACTCAAATGAATTAAATTTAACTTATATAGGTATTATGTACCAATTTTTACATAAAATAAATTTAAATAAAATAAATAATTATTTAAATAAAAAGTTGGGTTTTTAAATAGTAACCTAGTGTTTTCACTATTCATCAAAATTTGAAAGTTTTCAGAAAAATACCAAAAATTCACCCAAGGATAATTTCGATATTCCGAATCCAAAAATTAAGTCCATTTTGAAAGATAAAATTTATAAAATTTCAAAAAGTGGGTATTACTATTCATAACGACTAGTTCATAATAATATTATAATAATATCTCGTTTAGTGAAACTCGGTATTGCGTACAACACACGCTATCGAGGAAGGTATTGATTGCGTGTAATGCAATCCAATTCAAGGCTGCGTGTAGCGAAATCTCTGTTTGTTGTTGCGTATAACATAATCAAAACTTATTTCATTTATACATTAAACAAAATCTATACTTAATGTTGCGTATAATAATTTCCACAAAATGAACTTCAAATTGTGTGTAACACAAGCCATGAATAGTGTTGTGTATACTACTAGATAATATGGTGTTGGGTATAGTAAAATCTAATCTTGTTGTAGCATATAATAGAATACATCAAAGAAATTAAAAATAATATATCTCATAAATTCTCAGGGTGATACATAATGGGTATGTGAGTTAAAATTATAATAATTTAAAATCATCTAATCAATAAATTATAATTAAAAAATAACACACAAGTAGGTTTTTAGGGACCCTGCATAAGGATAGTGGATACTCATTGGTCCACTTATGATATCACAATTTTAAACTATGAACCAGTTACCTAGTCAACCAACACCAAGAATGTTGTGGACATACAATTGAAAGTAACTTTTTTCATACCTCATTGGCATCTCTTGGATCTTCTAGACTATAATAAAACCTCTAAAAATACATGTAAATGTAACGTTTCTTAGTAATTATTCAAGATAGATATTTTAAACCAAAACTAAAAAGCATCCATTTCTAAAGATTATTTAGAGCTTCGTCTAGACATGTTCTTGTAATATTTAAAGACATGGGAAACTATAAGTTGTATAAGGGTTATCCTTCTTCATGCGAGGAAGAAGGTTAAGACTAAAAAATACAATTTCCTACAATTTCATCCTCTAATTAATCATACATAATTTGTAAACAATTACAGTTTTTATTATTTATAATAACTACACTTATATTTCAAAATTTTAATTAATTTTTTCCCTAATATGATTAGTATTCTACTCATTGGAATAGAATATTTCAAATCATCTTTTGAAAAAAAAAACATTATTTATTTATTACAACCAAATTATTTACACATATATATAAACTTACATGTCCATTGATCTTATATTAATGCATTAATTCCAAATTACAAACCATTTCATTTGTCAAAAAATATAAATTAATTACCCTTCAGGTTTTCCAATTTGTCCTTCCACATGAGTAAGAATCAGAAATTAGAATTGTTCTCCTCACCAAATATCTTGATAATATTCAACACATTTATAATTATATTTTATATTATAAATATATAATATTAACTCTCTCTTTTTTATTTCTATAAACATATTGAATAGATTTATTTATTTATTTAATTATTACTAAATGAAATCATCTTTAGAACTCATTGAAATGTTTCCATATTCATATTCATCTTCTAAAAAATTATAAACTTTATTTATCAAATAAATAATTTTACACTTTCTAATTATTGGTAAATTTTAATTAAAATATCACTAACAATTGGATTATTTTTTCCTCTAAAAGTTCTTTCTTAGAAACTATACCAATTTAGAATCATTTAATTAGTCAATATTTTCATTTTTATTTTATTCCAATGGATGCCTATTTTTTATTTTCTTTCTTTACATTTCAATATTTCCCATTAAAAACCATTTTCCAATGAATCCAATTTATATAGATTCCAAATATCATTGTTATAATCCTATAACTAGTAACATATTTTATTTTCAAGAAAAATCTTTATTTACTATAAATTTTACCATTATTAATATTTGAAAATTAGTTCATCTAAGAATTGAATATTTTGTGATGATATTTTGATTAGTAATTTATATATAATACCTTATCATCATAATATTTAAATTCGTAATATCATTAGATAGAATTAAGTGTGTTTCCCAAAATCTCAAATTAGTAATGATTATTTCCATATATATTCATTTGATTAAATATTTAAAATTATTCACATGGTTTTAATATTATACTAGAGGACCACTAATCATTTTTTTAATTTTCTTGTTTCTCATAAGTTATCATTAAATAAATATTTTTTTCTATTTTATTATTATTATTATAGGTTTTTTATTCATCTATACCAATGAAAAAATAAATTTTAGATGATATTATTCATGAACATGTCTCCCCTCTATTATATTACATGTTACATTGTTTTTAATGATTTTGTATATATTAGCTGTATTTTCTTCCATTTTACATCATCTCCTTCCCTATATTTCTATTATATATAGATATATAAATATATTAAATTGATAGAATATTCCTATATATATTGATTTTTATGTGTAACCTCATTCTATATCTTTAATAAATCCTTATATTCATCTAGATCATCCAAATACTTATTTATTTGTTACACATGGGTATATAACTACTTAGTCCAAGTGGATCTAACTTAAAGATAAGTATTCTTCACTACGAGTCAGTAATTTAATACCTTCTCATTCACATAAAAATTATTCTGAATAGTTATTATCTTATCATTTTTTCAAATAAGATAGTATTTTATATTCTTAGTATATCTGTCAAATTAATTCAATACTTATTACTCATTCATTATTTCTAGTTAGTAAGATATGCATGTTCATTAAAAATCATTCTAAACAGGTTACCATAAAGTTATATTTTATAGGTTCTAATTACAAATATATATTTTAAATTATCAATCCCTCATTATTGTTTTCTCTTATTATTCATCATTTATACTAGCTTCCACATCAATGAAACTTCTAATTAGTGACATAAATATATCTCATTCTTTCTTAATAAAACAAAATTTTTTCCCTTTATTGTTACATTATAATTATATAAATTCATGCAGAACTAAAATAATCTTAATTATTTGTAATATATTATATTTTGTAAAATAAATTGATATGAAATCATTATACATATAAAACATTAAAAAATTATTCAACCACCCAATTAATTAATAAAAAAATATCATACTTATCTTTATTAATGAATCTAACTATGTGATATTATCAAAGTAAAAATCCATTGATCTATTTACTTATTTCTTAATAAATTTTAATCCATATTAAAATGGTTTCTTTCACTTTTTTTGATATCTACAAAAAATGAGTATTTTCTATTGAGAATTTACACATACTAACAATAAGTAAAGTATTCCATTTCCATGATAGTGATTATTTTCATTATTTTTAGTAATACCGTTATTTCCATCGACATATAAATTTACCTATTTGGTAATATATTAGAAAAAATATTTACTGGCCACTAAAACCTATTCTCTATCAAATAATTCATGGAATTAAACCCTGATAGCCCCCAATTTTTAGTATTATTTTATATAGTATTATAGCAGATATTTTACAAGTACAGTAGTAGGAGTATTGTGTTAGGAACTGTACATACATTATTTATTTAAAAGATACAATAGAAGATATTTACTATAGTTTATGGGTTTCATTTCAACAATATTAATCATCATAAAGGGTTCTTTAGGGATTAAATTTTTTTCCTGAAATTAATATGTTGGGCCTTGGGGTCACTCAATATTTTATAACGCTATCCTAAATACAGGTTGTTCATTGAGGGTTCATTGAGGTCAAATCCATGTTCCCCCAACATGTTCATATGTATTTTTCCTTTCATTATAACCCCAATATGTTGTAATAATTTTTAATTACTATAAAAATTTACTAGACACCCCCTCTCCACTGGTACCCCTCCTGGGACAATGGTGATATAAAGGGGTGACCATAGAGTCCTACCACTAGTAGGCCACCAATTGAAGACAAGTTTTTAGGCTAGAAAACCCTCAAGTGGGAAGTATTACCCTAAATATCCCTCTATCAAAACATTAAACAACTAGAAAATATATTGTGATATAAATATATAAACCAATATCACCTTCTTGAAATGTCCAAAATGAATGAATAAAAAATTGTTAATGCCTATAATGATAAAACAATACCAAAAAAGGTTAAAAAATTAGAAGTAATGTCGACAACCCATGATCTGAGATATAAATATATAACTCAATCTTTGAATCCCTCATAGGAATGTAAAATCATTTTATATAGATACATGGTGAGAAACAAAAATTATACGTAGTTGGATTATACCAAAAAACTATCTTAAAAATGAGAATATATCATACTAATCCTCCAGTGAATAAATCATATAACTAACTTGCACTTATACTGGTTATCTATTCCCTGGTTATCACTATGAATACCCCACCTAATATTTCATCATTGAGTGTAATATAATATCATACTAATATAGAAATTGGAATACCTAAACCACATCCTCAATGAATTTTCACTCCCAATAAATTTGATGGAATACTTTTCTCTCATTCCTTCCATATCCTGCAATGACGAAACTAATCATATATCACGTCGCATTGCACCAATCATATATCATATCTTTCAATACAAAACCTTCTCATGTATCATAGAAAAAACCACATAATTTTTCATTTAACTAGGCCTGTAAGACATCATGAAAGTGTAAGATATGATCATCATGTTATACTCTTAACTTGTATGATCACCTGCAAAAATCTCATCTTCCAGAGACAGTATCATCAAAAAAAATATTAAAGGGAGAGTATGAGAGAGTGGGTAGTTGAATATCCTTGTCCTCTCCATCATGGATTTAGATAAAACCAATCCTATAGTCAATGTGTGTCTTTCAGGTTATCTGACATGGGTGGGGTACTATAAATGTCATAAGAATACAATTATATAGTCACTTCCCACAAACCTACACTTATGGGTTCACATAAGAATGGACACCATAACAAATATCAGGTCAATACTTATATTGATCCGTGAAGAGATTCATCTAATCTAGAATTACCAACCATATACATCAAAAAAAGAGTACTAACCCATGACCCATTTACAATTATTTTATTTAATTAAATGGAAACCCATATTTATTTATTTTTTCATTTTTTTAGTTTTCACCAATCAATTATTTATCCACTAAAACTCATTATATATTTAAATATGATTCCATTTCTACCAATATTTTATCAAGTAACCACAACATTGAACTACTGAATGAAAAAAATTTCAAGTAATTCATATAAAAAAATTTACTCTAATCCACATGCCACTTATTTCACCAATCCTAAAAAATCCATGGCTACAAATCCATTAAAAAATATTCAATCATAAAATATTTAAATTAATTTATTATATTCTACTTAAATTAATTATTTTATCAATTAAATTTTATATTCAAAATATTCTATCACTATATGGAATTATTGCATTACAGACATATAGTATGAAAAAAAGCAGGAACATATTTAAAATTGGTTACCATATTCCCATCACACTATTGCTTTCCAATTTAATTATTCTTGTTTAGTATATTTTTTCTTCCCATTCATACTAATCAACCAATATAAAATCACAGAAAACATAGATCAACCCCAAAAATATTGAAAACCCAATTATCCTATCTCAACAGAATAATTTTCATCACTACATTATTCCAAATCATGTTTGGATGAACAACATGTCAACAACAACAAAAATAACAATCAAATCTATCTAAAACACAAAAATATATTTTTAAAATACAAACCCAAAAATACCCCAAATCCAAAAAATATACTCAATATTATATTTCCAAAAAAAAATGGGAACTTATAGAGAATAATATAAATAGATTACCTAGAAAAACATATATCGATTCTTTAGAATCCACTAGTGAACATCAATGATTAGATGATATTAGTGACACCAAAAGTGCTTGAAATTCTATTCAAATTAAATATAATCTAAGGTATGTTGAGAGATATTATAGATATGTAGAAATTTATATACACCCTACCATTCATGAATTTAATGTCTAATTCATTTCGTGAACCACAGATGGTTAACATCAATCGAAAAAATAGAAGAACAAAAAAACATATAGTAATTTCATGTCATGAATATACTTTCACATAGTGAATCCTTCCTAATTTGAGATTCTAAATAGATAGACACAAAAATTAATTAAATGAACATTATTTAAAACATTAATTAGACTAAAGATAAAATAAAGAACAAGCTATGAAACTACTTTATGATACATGACATATTGGGAACCATAAATATATGGTTTAAATAAATGCCAATAGTTTCATATTTTACACTAACGCCTCACCTCCATCTTTAGTCCTATCCCGAGGAACCTAAAAAATATATCATGATGTAATGGGACTGATGTTTTTTATTAATTAGATTAGGTAACTGTCAATTGATTCTCATCCTTGAGAACTAAAACCAATATGAAAATAAAACCACTGTCCATTAGAAAGTGACAAACAAACCTTAGGAAATAACTCTCAACAAAGGATGATTCAATATCTAATAACATGACATCACCTTTCAATCAACCTAAAAAAATTATAAAACCAAATTTTCAAAAATATCATGGGACAAACCAATCTGGGTACATAGAATGCAACTTTATAAACATCTCCAATGTATTGTCATCCAGACCACCATGGAACCATTGAACTAAAACCAAAGGTAGAATACACCCTTTAGGGACATTATCTTGATAGTAATGAATCTTGATCGAGCACTCCATAAACATCACATCACCCTCAATATCCAACCCCCACTGGTTGATGATATGGGGAAGCTTTATGAATATACCATTAGATACGAGATGTATGGAAGATATCAAAAATTATATCGAAATATTGGATTAGAACCAGATTATGTTCTACCTAAGAAATATTATCTTTGTAAAACCAAACTATTTTATAATAACACTATGTTCTATTGCATATACAACACCTAACACCGAACTAAAATGACCAAGAAATATTATTATTTAAATATGACTATTTTATCCAAACAATTGAATTGCAATGTATGAATATGAATAAATTTTTTATGAAATATATATAAAGTACTCTCTCAATATAAATTATTTGTTAAATTATTAGTAAATATTTACTCAATTTTTAAGGTCACCTTATAGTTTAAAAAATATGTTTTCTACAAAAATTATTTTTGTTTCTTTTTGATAAAAAATTATAAATAATTTATTGAACAAATAAAATTTTATGAGATAATAATGATATAATTATTTAAATTATTATATCAATATTATCTTATTGAGAATTTTTTATTTGTTTATGAAAAGTTATATTTTTTTATTAAGAACTGTATAATGCTGGATTTTGTAGAATACTATGTTTTTTATAGTAAATACAAATTAAAATTAAACTTGGGATTATCTTTAAATCTAATTAGTTAAATTTTTTTATAAGTAAGAAATTTATATAATTTGGATAGAATTATATGATTCAATTTAGTATAAAAATAAATTTAAACATAAATTTCAATTGTTTTCAAAAAACTACATTTCATTGTGTTTTATGAGATTATTTTAATTTTTTTCCACATCCGTGAATTGAATCTAGAAAAATAGATCCCAAATTTTCAATAAATATTTATAATTTTTTTTAAATATTTCCATTTTATTTTTATTCATTATTAATTTTATCTATAGAAAATAATTGTGACTATAGTAATGGTAGATTTAACTGGTATGGTTAAATGTAATGTGATAAATCAATAAAAATCAATCCTATATTTAATTTAATTTAATTGGACAGGTATCATTCATACAAAATCCCCAAAATATCAAAATTTATATATTTTAAAAAATAAAATATATTTTCACATTTATAATACTTATATGAAAGATAAAGTGAACAATGGTTCTTTTGTACATTTAATATCGATAATAATTTATGATTGGGATGGAAAAAATTATGTTCAATTAAAAATTTTAATATAAAAAATTAATTATTCTACCTTACCATGATAATTTATTTTTATTATTTATTTGTTTAATAATTACCTTAAATTCTTGTGCCAAGCTCACAAAACATTTATTTAATTAATATAAAAAGAACATAAATAATTTCATAAATAAAAATAATTATATAATTTGAACCAAGTATTTGTTCCCAAAATAATTAGATAACTAAAACATATAAGGTATATGTTAATTTATTATATTCTTATTCCTATTTGTCTTTATGTATTTTAATACATATAAAATTAATAGTCTCAAAAATGAAAATATTTACAATTTTAAATAAACAACATTTTATTAGTTTATTTAAAACTAATAATAATATTATATTTCTAAAAATGAATATGATATGGTTTAAATAATAAATTATGATCTATTTCTGGGACTTTTTTAAATTTATAGTAAAATTGTTTGCCCTTAAATGGTGAAAAAACATTAATATTGTGGTAATTGAAAAAATGTTTAATGAGGGGATAAAACAAAATGATAAGGGAAAGAAAAAAACAAAAAACATGTCCAAATATTCTTTGTTGAGAGGAATTCATGTAATGTTGGAATTATATTTTAATTATGGAATTTTGGTTCATTTAATAAATAAAAACAAATTTATATTAATACTTTAATAAATTCCTAGAATTCCCCTCCCCTCACATATAAACGGAAACCCCTTTCATTCATTTATTCAAACCACTTTGAGAAATATATTTGAAAAAAACATAGCACATTTCTATTATAAATACCCCTTTCTATGTTATATACGTTTTAGTCATTAAAAAATTACCAACAATAAATCCCTTAAGATGAGATCTAAATGGTGTCTAGCGAAAAAGACATAATCATTTTATATATTGTTTCATGTGTGTTTCTTATTCTCATTTTAAATCAATATGTTGTAACCATCATAAAATAATAACTCTAGCTTCATAAATATGATGAGATATTTCTATGATTATGGTATATGCATTTTCCTTATCTTTTCTATCATATAAAAATGAAAAATATCACTCTGGATTATGTATGGATTTTTGTCTCCACAAAACCATTTAATTAATTTTTCATCACCATTTCACTTGGATGGTCGTATAGATAGAATTATATTTTAGTCAACATATCTATAATATAATTATTCTTGTATAATTTTAATATAATATCTACCTTCTATCCATTGAGACCGTTGAGAAAATATAACATTTCATGTGTGTATGTGTGGAATATCACCTCCATAAAGACTTATGCATTGGTAAAAATGATTGATGGACATAAATATCATGTCTAATAAAATAGATATTATGGAACCGTAATAAAATTATACTTACTAAAATTTCCAAACCATACATCTCATGAAATAATGTTATTAACACCCGAAATAAAGATGATAATAAAATATTTTAAACAAATTGATGAAAAGATTTTATTATGTGATCATATATGATTATATATATTTTTATTATTCTGATATTTAATTATAATAAATTTAAATTCCTTATATGATAGTTTAAAAGTACATATAAGGAATGTTGAAAATTAATTAAGGGATTCTATATCAATTTCAATTCATGGATGCATATTTTAATGTTATGAATCATATTCTTTTATGTGTTTTATATACTTTCCCATTGAGGTATTTAACATTAATATATATTTATTCATTATTAAAATCATTATAATATTTAAAAAATAATGTTTTAATGAAAATTTGATATTCATTTTCTTTTAATCAGTTAAAATTTTCTATCATATCATTATTTTTCAAAATAATTATTTAAAATTCCATTCTACTACTAAAATTATTTAGTATGTATTTTTTATGTTATACTTTTCTTTTTAGATGGTTTGAAAATAATATATTAATTTTTTCCCTGAAAGGGTCATTTTCAACTTTTTTTATAAAACATTAGAAGGAATTTTTTCTTTTAAACATATAAATCATTAATGGACATTCCCACTGAAATAACTATTTTATATCATTTTGTAGATCGTATATGATTCTAATGTTTTTTAAAGGTAACACTTCATTAGATATTATTTTAAATGCTTCATTTCTAATTTCCCCTTCTATTTATAATTAATTTTCACCTAAATTTATACTTTTCTAATATTTTTCTCTAATATCATGACTAATTTGGGGGGAATTTATAGTCCCATGAAAAATTAATTTTCTTTTAATAATTGGATATGACATTTATCAAAAATATAAATATTATCAATATTATTAATATGATTATTTCCTAAACTATATACCATTTTTATGTATGATAATTTTATTTACTGGGGAAATTTTGATGAATTTTTTTTCTTCATTAAATTTGGATATTTTTTAATAAGGAATAATTTTTATGAATGGAATTTATCATTCTATATACGAGGAATAAATTGGTCATGCAAGGATTGGTGAGGTATAAAATTATGTTGCACCAAGATGCATTAGTAATTCTCATGAGATAATTTTTTTTAAATAGAATTAAATGGATTTTTGGTGTATGCTTACCTATAGTTTAATAATTATTTGAATAAGCATTCGGCGGTAGAGATTTCATGACTCCTGAAACCATAATGTATATTATTAAGAATCAACATTATTGAGATTTTTTTATTATTATACATGATATTTCGTTATCAATATTAACCATGGATTCATTTTTTTTCTTATTTTATCTATTTATTGTCATATGAATTTGAAAATTTAACTTTTCATATTGATTATTTTTTATTTACTCATGATATAACCAGTTGTACATAACTCTTACCGAGAATCCATTCTCACAATATTTTGCATTACTATAGGATATGAAGAAGAATAGAATAAATAATATCATATATGTAAGAATTTTCTCAAGATATGTATTTTACATTTCAAACGTAATATAGGAATTATATAGATATTAGGTTCTTTAAAACTACTAAACTCGTCAGGACATTGGATTTAAATCCCGAATATCTATACTAATTTCATAAAGTAGACATCTTCCCTATGTTTTTGTAATTAGGATTGGTTATAGTTAGTATTTGAGGAATTTTATTATAAACCTTGGGAACTAGATATTAAATGAACATAATTAACATTATAATTATAACAATCCCTAACAGTATTTAAGTAATTTGACCATTTGTGGGATTTTATTTTACGGATCAATATTCATGATTATTATGAGATAACCCATTTTTTTTCAATATTATGTGATGCTTCCTAATAGAATAAAAGGAATCAACACACGTTGACAACGTAAGTATTTCCATATAGGGAAATCCAATATATATGGTGTTAGAACTGAAATGATCCTTTTTATTTTAGAGAATTTTACTAAGGCAAGAAAATAACCTATCTAGTATAGAACTACTTTTTCCTACATGATTTTTCACCAATTTTTTTATCACATCATGAAAAAAATCCTCAATATTTTAATGAAACTATGAATCACTTAGTATCATAGAAATATACAAAGTCTCTCGAATAGTTAATCATGTATTTGGCATGAAATGAGAGTGAAAATGATATTATAGTTGTGTATTATTAGAGGAGAGATATCGATAAATCATGGTCATTGTTCTAGAAAAATAATGAGGCTAAATATATTTAATTCAATGAATGGATAACATTTAATGATATTTTTATTTTAGAAGTAAGTCCATTACAAACAATCAGAAATAATGCAGAAAAATGGAGAAAAAATATGTCGACTTAAATAGGAAGGATGAATAAATTATCATGGTTTATGAGTCTCACTTTAGTATATAATCCATGCCTTCATTTCACTATGTATATAATCTATAAATCTTGTTTGGCCGTGTATTTAAAAGGAAATAATTTTTGTATCTAAAGAAAAATGTTTCTCAAAAAAACTCATCATATAATGATATAGTATCATGCTTCATTAATACATAGAGGGAATTATATAAATAATATTTCTTCAATGGAAATCAAGAGGAAGAGATATAATATGAGATCTAATAAAAATATAACACTTCAAGGAATAAGGGAATGATAGAATTTATATAATGTAACAATTATAGAAAGAAACATCCAGGAAATTGCATGATGGGTATTGGAGATTCTTATAAGTGTAGAGATAATTGTCATCCGGTCATTAACTATAAATAATGGAATGTATATAAATAAATCTAGTGCTTTAACTATAATTATATTGGTCGATATCCGAAATATTTCCCAAAACATCAATGGAACAAACTATAGAAGAATACAAGGGGAGGATGCCAATATTTGTTTTATTACTGCAATTGAGGTGGAATAATTTAGGTACTTATTTATTTTGATAGAAGAATTAGGAAGAAGTGTTTTTTCAATGATAATTTGACTATAATTATCAATAAATATATTATAATTGGGTTTTAATATTTTTAATTACAGTTTTTTTGAATTATATATTGAATAGAAATGATAACAAAGAAATTTATTTAGTACCAAAGTGATGTTTGTAAAGAAAATATAAATAAAGTATTGATAACCACTAATATTTACAAAACTTTTGAATAAAAAATCTATACATGGGAAGAAGAGAATATTGAAACTGGTGATGTAAATGTGATAGTATTGGTAACCTTGAAATAATTTGGAATATGATAAAAATATAATTTATGATGGAGTTTATTTCATTTTTGGATTTCTGGAATATATTTTATATCATATTAAATTATCTTGTGAATAAGGAAAATGTTATTTTTAATAATCAATTATTTTTTCAATAAGGATTTATGGTAATTTTTAATAGAATAACTAATAAAGGTATCCAAATTTAACATATATGACATTATGGGTTACTTTATGTACTCTAGGGTAATACTTTTATTCAAATATTATAGATTTTTCATTTTTGAAATTATTTGGAATTATTTTGTGGAGTATTAATATTAAATATTTATGAAATGTGTTGTGTTGATCCTTATAATTTATTGTTGAATCTATTGTTGGATAAATTTTGCTAACCATTTTGGATTTCTCTAATACAAATAAGGAATAAATTTCTTTTCCGTATTTCATGGATGTTATGATCTATTACAAGTTAATTTTAGTACTTCAATCATGAATAATTCATCAAGAATACTCATCATTTAGAGAAAGGATGTGATTATAATGGAAATAGTTTAAAGGATGAAATTATACTTTTAATGTAACAATATTTTCTAATATTCCTAGTTTTAATTGTAAAGCAATTACTCAACTCTAGGAATTGAATCTTCAAAAAAAATTATCCATTTATGATCATTTTTATAAATTAATGTTATTTTTACTTATTACAATTTTATGGATTTGTGGTCACTAAAATATTCTGAACATGCTCATTATCACACAATATTATTCCAGGATAATTATTTTTCTATCCTATTTCAATATTTTCCCATCCCACTAATGTTATCATATTTAGAATCCTTGTTTTGTGATTTTCTTCACATGTATATGTTCCTTATTATAAGATGAATATTTATCAACCATTTTTACACTGTGGGTTTTCAAAAAAATGTTTTTTTACATATCAAACCGATTATTATCAATGCAAATATCACATTGATTAATATACATTTATTAAATCACAACAAATGTAACACCCATAGATATTAAAATAATACTATATTTGATAACATATACAACAAGAAACAATGAACTAAAATGAATAATGAAATGTAATTATTTAAATATTTCCATTATAACATGTATATTAAATAGGATAAATGAATAGAATTAATTTCATTATGAAATTTATATAATGATATTACTAAAAATAAACATACTGATAAATTATTAGTAAATAATTACACAATTTTTAGAATTTTTTTCTTCACCAAACATACTTTATTTAAGAATTTTTTCTATTGGTTTTTGTATGAAAATTATATAATTAATCTCTATAACATTTAAAAATTTAATTTCACAAAAAGGATTTTTTTGGAAATTAACATTTCAAAAATACCTTATGGGGATATTTTGATATTTTTTCTGAAAAGCATGATTTTAAATGAATAGTAAAAAATACTAAATTGTTTTGAGCACTATAATCTATTTTAAAGAATTTTGAAATTATAATTATATTTTGTATTTTTTAAAAACAGTTTTTTACTTAATTAAAAATTATCCAATTATAGTATTTTTAATTAATTCTATAGAATAAAATATTTTTAAAATATTTTTATACATAGCGAGTCCTTTTTTTTGAAAAATTATTCTCTAACAGGTTTTTTGGGATTAATTTTAAATTTTATTCATCAATTTATAATAATTTATTCATAAAAATAAGATAAAATATTTTGAAGTTATAGGTCTAAATATTGTAAAAATATCCCATTTTCATCATTTTGAATAGTAACTATAATAAATAAGTGTCATCATGGTTTGGGTAAATTGAGTAATTAAGGTTAAAAATAATTTTATAAGGCATTAAAAATAAACCCAACTCTTGATTTAATTTATATGGATGATTTTATTTAATCCCTAATCAACAATTCAAAAAAAATATGACTCTGTTGCATTTTTCGTTGATTTTGATAATTATAATACATAAGTGAGAGTTAAAGGGATAAATTTCACTTTTCTTATTTTAATATCAATAATATTTTATGTTAAGTGTCATAAAAAATAAGGTATTCCATCCAACCTGACACATAATATGTCCAATGGAATTTTATGAATGGAATTCATGATACCCATTGGTTGGAAGCTAGTTTTTGAGAATCACGCCACATATTTTTAGAATAATTTCTCACATGAGATTATATTGGAAATAATAAACAATAATAGAATGAAACTCAGAAACAACCATGGTATATCATAATCTTCCATTCATAACACAAGTTTGAATCAAACACATTACTATTAAAATAATATCCAAAATACCCAACATATGGAGGGAGAACTACACCATCAAAACCTCCATGTGGTATTCCGGTCGACAACCCATGCCACCACCCCTAACACCAACCTATGAAGGAACCACTAGCACATAGAACCACCATTACCACAACATGTGCATTTCCTTTAACTGGATCAAACATTTCAACGTCAATATACAATTGAGAGTATATATAATCTTTAGGATAAATACCCATTAGGATACCTCCAAAATATATTTCTTGTATTTACATTAAATGAGAAGTTAAATAGGTAGTTTTTTGAAAAAGGAAGACACAATTTAAAAAATAATAATTTTAGAAATTTAAAGGAAATTAATGATGGTATAAAATTGAAAAGTAATATTAGAATGATCAAAATAGGAAATACCCAAGGTAGTAGGGTTTGTGAGGTTCTGGGATCCTTGTACTCTTGGTGATCACATCTCCCTACCAAGATGATCCCGTTCGATCCACTAATCCCCATCACATGTATGTTTAGTCTGTGTGGTCATATGAATCCTTTTTAGGGAGACTGGGACTTAACCCTACTAACACTCTTAATTTAATAAACATAGTCTTCCAATCTAGACATAAATAATTTAATTTTTCTCAATTTTATTACATGTGTCACGTAAACCACCTCTTACACAATCATAATTCCAAAAAATTGAAGAGAAATTCCAAACAACAATTTGAAATTGGAAAACCATTATTAACCCTTAACACACAATAAAAACAATTGAAAAAAATGATTTTTATCACCAACAGAATTACTGGATACCATTTAGATAACAAATATAACCTAATAATATTGTTAAATGTTGATAAATAATGGATCCACCTACCTATTTCTTATGAATCAACGAAAACCGTTTAGAAAACTAAACTACATTAAGAGAGACCCTATAAATTCAATATCATGATACATCCATCAATATTTGACCCAATGATTCATGATTGACCCTCATTATGTCAAAAAACTTTCTAGAAATATATAATCTAAGAGTGAAGGGGAAATATACCGAGAATGGAGAAGAAAATAGGAAAATAGAGGCTCACTTGGAGATTTCATGAATATTCCACTCAAATCCATGCTTGTTTTGGATCCCAATGGAGTGAGAGAATATTGAGTGGTTCATATTGATTGAGGGTTTGAATAGGGATGGAATTGGGTGTTTTGGATTGAAAATTGAGTATGGTAAATTTGGGAAACTCAAAATTTTTAATGTTCTCAAAGACCGCAAAATCTAGCTGCATGGTTTTACAAACCTTGTAGTAACCATAAAAAACCACTATATAAGAGTAAATGTGTCCATATGACAAATTTTAATGGGTGAATTTCTATACACCAAGCCATTCACCCTAAAAAAGTTCTACTATCCGAGGCCCACTTTTCCCCTGCATGCATGTGTGCTAGGTCATGCGACATGGAAAGTTACACTTTCTAGGGATCATGGATTCTAATGAATATGAACCACCTTCGGTCTAAACCAAAAAAATCCAATTTCCTCAATTAAACATGGTAATGTTATGAAATGTTGATAAGAATAGAAATAAAAGAGAAAATACCCCAAAATGAAACCACATATGTGAAAATTATACACACCATGTACACATTCAGACCTTAAAAAGTCAAACTATATTATGGTCAAAAAAATAAATGTTTATACTACTCTTCCACCTAATAATAAACCTCTATTGTCTCATGTTAATCGTTTTTGTGCTGATAATGGATCTAATCAAAGAGTATATACCTACACCGAATAACTTTCACTTAAGAATTCCCAATCTGTATCGAACTCTCAAACACATAAAAATCATATTCTATTTATATTTTTACCAAATTTATCATGTGGAATGGGTTGAGATTATACTTATTCAATTATGAAACATAAAAAACATCATTTATCAATGTCAACATGGACAATATAGCTACACGTTATTCCAACATGAAAATTCTCTTGGTAGTAATTTTTTTTACATATCTTATCATCAGTTTCCCTTGAATGTAAAGATGAAGGATACCCAAGAGAGGGCCCACCAATAAGAACACAAGGTCAACCAAAGATAATTACATGGACTGCTACAAATGATCAGTATAACACTTACAGAAAATATGCACTACCAAGTGCTGATGGCTGATCAATTGAACATTTTAAGATGTCTCTAAAACTAGGATAATTCATATAAGTGATGTATCAAACCTTTCAATCCATCATTAAGGATAATGAAACTACCAAACAAAGAGAAACTTAATGTGTTACAATTTAATAATGGATTAATATATATTATTATATGCAATTTCAAAAAATATTAAATGGGTATCTAGAAAACATCAAAAATCTATTCCACGTGGCATACAATTTATTCTAAAACCTATTTTAACAACACCATATAAAAAAATATTTTTGGTTGTTATTACATAATAAGTTTAACATGATGTACCATTTATTTCTGATGGACATCCCAAATACAATATGTTAAACGGGACTTCCCATCTAGAATGATATATGTCATCACACCATGGAGCCTCACTGTGTTCTGGACATACAACTAGCCAAACTCATCATACATGGTAGAATCCATTATCAGGATGAAATGGGATGATTTGGTCTAGCGGCCAATAAACACCCTTATTAAATTTCTTCTTGGGGTTGTACGAGGTAAGCCAATGATGATGTCCATGGAGACCTAATCCCATTTCATGGTAGGAATGTGTAGGGGATTCCGAAAACCAGATGGACTTTGGTGATCAACTTTTACCTTATATAAATTATATCAAATGGATTGAAATTTGATTATATCCCATATCATACCAAGCCCCCAGAATGGAAGAATCACATCATAAAACATGTTGGTGGTATAAGGATGATGGGAACACTCAGAGGGGATATTTTACTACATCACTACATTTCAAAAAGACAAGGAAACCATTATGTAACCCTTGATGCAATGAAATCCAAAATAATATAGAGACCCTTCATTGGTAACCTACCATCTATTTAGAAACTGTATAGAACACATGAATATATTATCACACATTTGTTCTTCCTGAATCATCTCTATAAGAAACAGTTTTGGCTGAACACTAGCCAAAAATAGACCTTCAATGTGATACTTGTCTTCTAGATAAATCTAAAAAAATAAACCAACTTATACCACTCATTAATGAAAATTTTCAAGGATTTCACTAGTATTTTTAGGATTGGTTTATCCACTTCCAAATTCTATTTTCTTCATTTATAGATGATATCAATATTGAACAAGTGAAGGTACTCAACCCATCGACAGTACCTAAAATTTAGATATTTCTGGGATACAATTTTGGAAAATCTATGATGGTCTGGGTAAACTAAAAAATTCTCTATGAAGAGATAGTGATTCCACTTCATCACATCATCCATCATTGTCTCTAATTTCATGTTGTGGGTTGGGTAATTCCTCTCATGTGGTTGGAGTTGGAGAGATCCAACACCATCACATTTCATTCTACTTCTTCATGAAACCATGAAATGTACCTTATTTATCATATGAGGCCATGTAACATGTTATATATTATGTTATGATTAAAATAGGGGAGGTGGTCAAATTATATTTAAGATCCTCAATGGAAGCTTGAAGATTTATGTGGTATTTAAACCTTATTAATTTCTGGGTATGTGGCTACATAAGAATAGAAAGAAGAGATAAATCCTGAGAAAACTGCCTATAATTCCCCACCAAGCCCAAAAAAATTATATTCTCAAAGTCATTTGTCAGTTTATCTCACGAAATCAACTCTTTAATCTTCTCGAGGTCTACTCAAACCCAACAGTACGAAATCATGCTTCCCAAAAACATTAGATTCGTGATCTAGATAGTACCATTTGTGAGCTTAGCATAGAGAAGGTTATCTCATTGGGTGCCTAAGATTATCCCCAAGTTTGTTCATGATCTTCCTCAGTCTAAGAGAATAAAAGGATGTCTTCCACAAACAAAGAAATAAAGGAGTCATGGTAATTATTGATCACCTAGTTGATAAGTTCCATTAAAACCTCTAAGAATTGTTTGACCCTAAATTTCATGACCAAATACTCAAATTATCTAATGACATATTCAAAAGGTTTTCTTAGGAAAATATGACTCTTAGACCCTAACCTAATGATATCTGGAGCATAGGTCAAACATAGAGGATCACCGTTCCCACATGAGCTAATCAAAGAGGTCATCAATACATTGTAAAGGATATTTATTCCTGATTATTACCTTATTAAACTTTTAGTATTCAATAAACTACCAGAGTGACGTGTCATCCTTTTTAGAAAAACCAAATAGGGTAGCTTGAGGTGAGATGCTCTAAAAAATTAATCCTTTTAATTCTAAATCATCCAACTATATAATTAATTCCCTCAAATATGTATGGTTCATATAATATGACGGAAGAGATATTAGTTGTTTTCATGACACAAAATTAATGGTGAAATCTACATAATATTCCTAGGGAAAGATAAGGAAGTAACTAAGAAATAGCTTTGGGAACTCATCTACCACATGAAGAAACTCATCCAAGGAAACTATACGATCATCCTTTAATATGTTGAATGAATCCTAGAAATAAAAACATACCAAATCTTGAATTGTAGGTACATTTAACCTAAAATGAGGATCCCATTCACCATGAAAATCTTGAATACTCCCATCACGTGACACTAATCTTACTCACCAATGATAACAATCAAGGTGGACCTTGAAACACACCATTTAGACTTTATCAGGGGTTATAACAATAAGGACCATTTAGAAAACCATGGAGTCCCATTCAATCTCAACCCCTAACATAGTGGGTGGACATTATAGTCATCTAAAATAGTTATCACTCTTCATAGCATGTGGTATAAACAAATCGATCATATAGGGAATATGGTTGGAAATAAATTTCAACAATTCCATAAGATGGATATAAATATATGAATTAAAAGCACACGTGTCAAAACAGAAACACCTATAGATGACAAAATTAAAATAAGTACTTGAAATACTATATATACTACCTTTTATTCCGAAGGTTCTTGATCAATATCATTTACGTGACACATATATAATATTTCATGAGATATATTAATGACTTGAAACACTTCCTTGAGATGGATCTTTCGAAAATAAGATCATGCATTACTTCCATACCCAAAAGACCTAGAACCAATATCCCTTGATACAGAAGACCATTTTGGTAATTCCATGTGGGGTGAGGAACCTACAACACTCTTAGATAACACACCACTCATACAGAACCACTACATGTTCCACAAGAGCCAATACAATTGAAAGGGTCATGATGGAATACTGCGTGATGTTCTCAAATTCAACACCATTATAAACTGGTATGATATGACTGATTGACCACTAGTGGTCATTGTTGAAGGAGGATGGAATGGGTGGCCAGATCTTCAACCTCCCCCATTCCCTATCTCCTCATACATCCTCTTCCTTTCTGATGAGACATCGCTATCAGGGGATTCTATTGGATGTACCTTAGAAAAATTATAACTGCTGTAATGATCAATATCCACTATCAGGGCTCTATTCACTAACTCCACAAAGGTATTCCTCTTTAACAAGAATTATTGGGACTAAATTTTAGTCTTTAACCCAATATCATAACATTAAACCTTTAACAACTCATTAAAAACCAAGTTAGGTGTGAAACATACAAATTCAGCTTTGTGTTTGGCATATTCCAATGCATTATGATATCCCAGATAGATTTAAAGATACTCTTTGGACATTGAAAGGGTGAAGGTCTCAGTGAAATAATGATCATTGCAGAACTTGTCGAAGTTATTTCATCCTATCCCATCTTTTCATGTTTCCCAACCTGATCCAATATGTCCCAACACCTAAGATTAGGACCACCCAACATGAATGAATCACACATCAGTTTCACTACCTTAAGAGTGAAAAAAAAACAAAAATACTCATCATATTTTCATTATACTATTATTCCTTCTAGTGGTCTATGAACCCTGAAATAAATGATATTTTTATTCCATATTTCCATATCTTTTCCCTTTTTGGACTTGGTTTGGCTTCCTCAGTATGTGAAACACTAGAGACCACTCCATGATCCAATTCATGGATATCCAAAACAACATATTCCACTAATCTCTAATTAATTAGTAAAGGACAATTCTCACTAACCTCTTATAATTATTTGATATGAAGTCATCAAGCATAAATTATGCTACAATAATTAAAAATCCCGAGGAAACATTCCCTATAATGTTCTAAAAAACATCAATAACAATAACCTCAAAACACCCAAAAATCAAGAGAAAACCATAACAAGCACAGTAACAAATCAACCCACTCCACACCATCTCGATGTCCATGCATAGTCTGCTGTTAATACATACCAATTGTATGAGGATTCAAACCAAATTCTAGACATCCCATGTTCAGCTAAGGCCTATACAAGGTTCGTTTTCCCGACACACCTATCACAACCAGAACCTCATGCCTCAATAATCCAAACTATAGTTTACCCCGACACATGTAGATAAATTATCAAAAATAAATGAAAAAACATGATTTGATACCCTTTTGTCCCGAACCAGGCCTGGCTGACATCTATCCTGACAAACCAACCAAAATCAATCAATTGATTAAAATCCATTCCTGATCCCAATTGGTTGGAAACTAGTTCCTCTTCATCATGCCACGTCTTTAGGAATGACTCTTTCTCCAATATTAAACCATAAAAAATAAATAATAATAATGATAAACTAGGAAACTTTCATGGCATATCATAATCCAATATCCATAACTGATGTTGAAGTCCAAAACATTACAATTACAATATTAAAAAAAATATCCAAAATGGAGATGAGACAACTAGACCATCAAAACCTCCATGTGGTATTTAGGTCAACAACTCTTGAAGCCACTACTATCAACCACCTATAATGGAACGACTAGAACATTGAACCACTATCACCACCACAGGGGACCATGCCTTTACATGGGTCAAATATGACATGGTCTATAATCACACAATGGTTTATGTAGGGTGTGGTCCAAATTACTAGTTGGATACAACAAAATTAGATTCCATTAATTATCATTAAATTTCAAATTATCAATATAGTTTTATGAAAAATAAAGATGAACTTTAAATAAAACAGTCCATAAAATTAAAAAGAATATAAAAGATAATATCAAGAAGAATAATAATTGTAGCATGAGAACTGTGGGAAATTCTGATGGCACTATGGTTATTGGGGTCCTATTATCAACACACACTCAATGATCACATCTCTCTAACATGATAGTCCTTCACAATCATCCAATCCCCATCACACGTGTGTTCAGTTAGCATTGTCATAGGAACCCTTAATTTGGAGACTGGTGCTCGGCCCTCTAGAATAACATAACACACTAGACCTAGTATTCCAACTGAGATACCTAGGATTCCCATTTTCTTAATTTCATTCCCTATGTCACATGAACCACCTCTTACATAATCACAATTCCATCAACTGAAACACACAAACCAAACAACCATTTCAATGGGATAATCATTATAAAACCACTAACCATGAAAAAACTATTTTATAAACTAATTCACTCGACCAACATTATTTCAATAATAATTTGGGAAACAAATAAAGAATAATAAAATCATTAAATAATACCAATGCATGGAACCACGTTATAAATTCTTGGAAATCACCTGAAACTGATCGGTAACATAAACTACACAAAAGAGAGACCCTATAAAGGAATTTAAAAACAAATATATCTTGATTTGACTCAAAAAAATAAATATTTAACCCACATTAGGTCAACACCCTTGGTGGATAAAGAGAACTGAATAGATAAATGGACTGACATTGAGAAAGGAGAAGGAAAGAGAAAAGGATAAGCCTATTATTGATTTATTGAAGATTCCACCAAAATCCACCATATATTTAGAGTGTGAAGGAGGGGAATAAGTGAGATGAAATATCTATCTGTAGAGTTAAAATTAGGAGATACATGGATGATTGGGGGTTATAATCAGGGATATGTAGTATTGGAAATTCAATATTTTTATGTTTCTTCTTGGTTGTGCGGTTTGGATGCAAGGTTTTCAAAACTCTAAATCAACCATGAGGAATAATAATCTAAGAGAAAATATAGCTATATGAATTTCTGGGGAAGGGTTCTTACCTTTAAACACTGGTGTCCACCTCAAACACTATCATTTTCCTATGAGAAATGTTTTCATGGATGATTGTGCACTAGTACATGCAACATAAACAATTACACTATATATGGAATAAGGTTTCTACTAACCATACAACGGACATGAGCCACTTCTGGTCCAGTAAAAACCCACAATTTGCTTCAAATATTTCAATTCCTATCATTAATTTAATATAAAACCAAAAAATAAAAGATAAAGTACCTCAAAATGAAATCAATGATCTGAAATTTGGGATAAATAAAACTTGCGCTTTGGTAGAAATTGTAATTTTAATTATTAATGATTGGTTTATATCATTTTAAGATAGTACTAATTTTTTGTGGTGAAATAATTACCTTAAATTCTAATACAATGTCAATACATCATATATTTAATTAGTAGAAAAATAAAATTAATTGTTTTAAAAATTATAAAATTAATTTAATTTAAATTAATTGGTTTATTTTATGAATATTTTATATAAATATAATATTATAGTAATGTATGAAAGGATAAGATTCTAATTTCCTATTTTTCTCGATGTATTTAATGTCATGTTAAATTACTACCTAGGAAAAAAATCCCACCTGATGGTTCATTTTAGTTGATTGTGATTTTTGATAATGTTTGAGGTTGTTGATAAATGTTGGTTTTAAAAGAAGGCATTACAAATAATCATGGGTGTTTTATCTAGAATAATGTGAAAATTTATGATCTCATGCAAATTGAAAATATTGATCCTGATCATCTGAAAAAATGTGACGGTTGAATATGATCTCTTGAAAAACAAAAAATACTGAATTGAACATGTGGAGACCAAATGTTTTAATAAATCGTAAGATGATATATCTCACAAGCACTTAATATTGTATTTGTAACTCGTGATGGGTCATGTAATTCAATGGAAGACTGTAAGACTAAAAATCACAAGTTTGAGTTTTGATCTCAAGATGCTATCTTGCAAAGTGAATTATTTTATTTGTGTCTCACAGGGGGATATCACACGAAACTCATTACTTTCTTTGAATCTAATGAAGGGATCTCCGCTAGAACCCCTAATGGTCTTTGGTTCTCAAGATCGAATCATTTTCAAAGAGAAAACATGAATTGTGCAAGCAAAAAATGGGGACCAGGGACTTCTGAATAGTGTGAATGTGGTCCAAGGACTTGAGAAAAGCACAAATGTAGACCTAGGACTCACATGAAGCAATAATATTTACAATGGAAATGGGAAAAGTGAATATACAGACACAAGACTCAGGAAAATCATGAATACAGACCTTGGAAATCCACTGATGATTCACACCTAAATATTATGGATCATGTGATTCCAATTAGGAGGATGGAGGTCCACATTTTTTGGAGTTAAGGTGATGGATGTAGGCCTATAAATACCAAATAACCCATCCATCAACATTGAAAATGTTTTCTATAAAATATTTATCTTAAGTATAATCAGATAAGGATTCTTGTGGAAAGATTGCATATAATGGTTTTTTGGAGAGGACCCATGAAAAATTATATGTGATTTACATCATGTAAGTGTTCATTGAACTTAATAAGGTCTCATGAAAAGAGTTCTCACACCAAGGGATCATGTAAATCATGAACAATGTTCGCGCTAGGAGACTCAAAAAAGGGGAATCACACCCATATCTCATGAAAAGTACAATAGTGGTCTCAGAACAATAACTCATGCTCAACATGACAGAAAACATGCTGAAGGGACTATAGCTCAATATAAAACCATACTTGTTAAAGGAAATCGATCCAGGGTCTTGTTCTCAGGTCTCGTTACAGAGTCTCATGCCAAGATATAATTCAAGGAGATACAATCCATGATTACCTATAAGGGTTTATACACTAGGGTCTTGCACATGGGTATCACACTAGAATATTGCATAATGAGATACATTCTTACATTTCATTATGAATAATATCATTTTCATATTTGAATTATGAATTAAAATAAGAAGATAGGGGATCTTCACCATTCAAGAATAATTATAGAAGAAGGTTATACACTACTAAATCTTAAGAAATGAAAGAAATACATGGCATCAGTTAAACATCATTCCAAAGTAGAGGTAATTTTTGTGTCTATAGAAAAGAGTAGTTATTTTTTGTTTTCAAGAATGTGTAAGTGTTTCATCTAGGTATTTTTACAAATTTAAAGGAGGATATAATAAATTTATTTAATGGATATTATACATACAGTTGAGGATGAATTAATTAGTAATAATTAAGGGACCTACATGTCCAAAAATATTTATTCAATCTTTTCCAAAGTAGTGAGAAAAGTAAAAGGAATAAGGTATTCCTTTTCACCAGCATTGAGCCATTGAAATATAGTTTTTTTTGACCCTTGGTAATTAAGTGAGTTGACCATAGAATTTTTAAAGGCAATGGGCCTTGGAATTGATGTTATATGGCCTGAACCTTGTAAATTGGTAGTGAGCCTTAGTGTATTTGGTGATTTGTACATTGTCATTGTATGCTCCTTGGATATATCCTAGTGAGGTTGAACCAAGTAAAATTTCATTGTCTCATGAATTATATCATTTCAAATCATACATTTATATGGTAAAGGAATAAAAGAGTTCTTTATTTAATGAAAAAATAGATCTAATGGGGCATTATTTTAAATATATCATACCTTTATTCACCCCCACTATTGTATTTAGACTAGTTAGAATATCAATTGGTACCAAATATAATGGTTGAAAGTCATTGGTTTCATTCCATAAAAATAAATTATTTTGTTATGACAAAGGGATTCATAAATTTGATGGAATGAATTTTCAATTATAGAAAAGTTGGATGTAGCACTACTTATAATCGTTATGAATTGATATTTTTATGACAGCGATGCATGGAATTTTTAACAGTATTGGTAGTCATGATTTTTCCAAAGCTGACCAAATGGAGTTGGTTGCTGATTCCAAATAAATAAATCCTTTAAGTGAATCCCTATGAAATTCAATCTATAATAAAGTGATTTTTTTATGTTATCACTTTATATGTGGGAAAATATGTTAAATATTTATGATGAAGACTCAAAAGTAAGAGAAATAAAGATTCTAGTTCTATGGAACATGTATGAAGATCTCAGAATGCACCCTTGTGAGCCCATTAACACATTATTTGATAAATTGAAAATTATTATGTAAGAAATGCATGGTATTGGAGATATTATGGATAATGTAATGACTGTTAATGACATCTTAAGAATTATTACACATCATTTCAATCCAAAATTGTTTGTATTGGAAGAAAAAGATCCAAATGAGACAAAATTTGATAGCTTAAATAATACTCTTGTTTCATAAAAGATGATAAATGATGACAATGATTCTGTAGAAAACTGTAAGTCAAAATATGTGGCATTAAAGGCCCCAAATAATCTCAATTTTGAAGATGGTAAAAAAGAAGAAGAGATAGATAAATTCATTCCATTCCGATCATCAAACATAAAAATAAGAAAATGAACGGTTAAAGAGAAAGTCCCCCTTGCTATATTTTGACATCGAATGGTTGGAAATCTTGTAAATATGTGGCCTAATATGTATTATGATGATGAAGTTAAAATTCCATTGAATAATTCATCAACATATGTCAATGGTGATAAAACATTTATGAAAAATGTCTTCAAAAATAGAGAATCCACATTCAAAATAATATGAATGTTCTGAAGAATCTGAGTAAGAAGAGTTGGAGGACTACAATGGTCCTGAAGCATATGCTATAGTGGAAATTGTCGATAGCTATCAAAAATTTGATGAAAGTGATAGTGTTGAAGAAGTAGATAAATAAAGAGTTTACATATAGGATGAATTAGAATCCACACTTAAGAAAATATATTTTTGGGGAGAAAAAAAGAAGAAATAAAATCAAGTGGTTCTTTATCCCATACATTATATGCATTTGAAGAAAGAAGATATGCCTGAGAAGAATGAATTAGTTTAAAAAAGTAAGTCTTTAATGGCAGAGATCACATCAAATGATGTTGAGTAAAAGCTTTAAATATAAGAAAATAAAATAGAAATTTAAATTTTGACTAAGATGATAAAATATCAAATAAAACATATCAAAAAACATTATGAGGAAGTCATTGGCTTGTGAAAAAGTGTAAAGGATGAAAAAATATTCATAACTCTTGGTATGAAATTAGGAAATTAGATCATTAAGAAAATATAAAATATTAAAGTGGATTATAGTGGTTTAAATAAATGGGTGAAACATTCAAATATAAGTGTTACAAATTGTGTGGTTCATTTTCAAAAACAAAAAATAGTAATTTTTGAAGTCAGACCATAATCACCCATTCTGAGATTGATGACTAATTTGGGTACAAATTAGAACTAGAATATTTAGATAATCAAATGTAAAGCAAGTAGTGTAGTTGTGACACAATGGAATGCACCCAACATTAGATTTTATTATTGTGGAGAAATTGGACACCCAAAAAATGTATGATCCATATCCAAGAGGTATCCAAAGTAATGAGACTGACAGAGGCAAAAATAAAGAGCTCAATATTTTAGTTCATCATTTTATGGTAATTATTTTATTTGTACAAGATTTATAAATTTGTAAATTTATTTTCCATAAACCATGTAATAGAATGTGTCAAAGAAAAACTAATTTCGTCATATGAAACAACTAAATGTATCATCAAATGAGGTAAAAATGAAAAATCAATTTAAAGCACTAAAAGATAATGATGTTCCGTCACAATCCAAGTGTGATCAAGATTATCAATCCATACTGGGTATGAATTAAAAAACATGGATAGAAAATAAAAGATATCAAAATGTAGTTGGGGAAGAAATTTCTTTCAAAGAATCATGTTTCAATGGAAAATGTATCATTAATAGTGGATGCTCCACACTTGTGATAGGAAACAACAAACTAATTATTTTAATAAGATACAAAAAGGATAATATTGTGATATTTGGAAATGAGGAAGGCCTAAAAAATATTGGCTCAGGAAAATATATTTTTGGGTAAAATACATGATATGTGCATATATCTTAATTGTTGAAGTTGTTAATCACAACTTACTTAGTGTTAGTCAATTATGTTATATAGATCATTACATTTTCTTTTCAATGAAATTATGTGTCATCAAGAAAAAATATGGCATAGTTTTCTTATAGGGAAAAAATTCAAAATATAATGTCTACATTATGAGGGTACCAGAAGATATGTGAATATATATATATATAAGGAAGAGGAAAAAAAGTTATTGAGTAATCATCTTGATCACCTAAGTCAAACTTCCTTGAAATATCTAGTGAAATTTTATGTTGCTCGAGGCATCTATAAGTTATCAAGTTATCGTAATCATACATATGGTTCTCCACAAAGGAACCTAATTTGAAATAGATATAAAGAAAAAAGATAAAATGTTATCAAAAATTTATTGAGTTGGAACATATTGATGTGTGAAAACCTATTTCACTAAGATATATTAATGGGAGGAGATATTATGTTTTCTTAATTGATGATTTTATTATAATCAAATTCAATCATCAAAAAAAAGTATGAGGTGTTCAGTTTCATAAAAAATTATCAAAGAGACATTGAAAATATGATAGGTCAACAAATAAAGAATACCTGAACAAATAATACATCATAGTTCATAAATACGTAGTAGAGGATTATCTTGAGAAACATGGGGAATGAAACCAAGTTTTATCATTAATAACTCCAAGGTAAAATGTAGTAGTTGAAAGATGAAATCAAACTATCAAAAACATGTATATAAAAAGTTTCATTCAGAATGATCTTTTAGAGAAATTTTGGAAATAATCAATAAGGACATCAATATGCAAATCAAATAGAGAATTATTATGTCGAAAATATATGAAGACTCCGTATGAGCTATTATACTGACCCCTCTTTTTCTTACATATATTATTAACTATTTTTAAATAAAAAAAATAAAATCATTGAAAAATAGGTATCCAAAGGTTTAGTTTCTTTGTTAAATTAGGACCATACATAACATTTACCAAATAAAACATAAAAAATTATTTAATTCCTTCATCTCTAGATTCTTATTGTTTCATGAATTCTACATAGTACATGAATTTTATTGATTATATACATTAGAAAGGAGTGAGATAAAATTCAATTAAGAGGATGGATGAGAACATGAATAAAAATGACATGTGTTATCATAATCATTATCATCATAACATAAGAATATGATCACAATCATGCAAGAAAAAATAGATAAAGGTATGGAATGTGGAAATACAAAAAAATGAAACATCATGTCTCAGTGGATAACTACCCCACATAATGTTACAAGAATATAGAATCATGTTTATGTATATTTCACTTTTCAAATGAGGTAAATAAAACTACCCAATTCATTGGATTACTATATAATTCTGGGTCCAACCGTCACATAATAACATTTACATTATCAAGAATTCTACATGGAATGTACATCAATCATGAACATAATTAACACATGGAATGAAATGGGATTAATTTTATAAAGAATATGTTTTAATTTTTTTTTTCACAAAATAAAAAATGTAATAACCTACTTGATATAGGAATCATCATTATTGAGTAAAGAAGAAAAAATATTGAGAAGTAAAAGGTGTCTTTTTTTGAAAGAATAGTTCTTTTGGAAAACATTTTGTTTATCATAAAATCATGTGTAAAACATGTATATCCTAGATAAGGTAACACAATTAATATTAAATTATATTTCATGGGATAATTATAATGGGGTTAAATTGGGAAAAGCAAAAAAATAGTGTTTGGTTCTAGGTTTCCCCTTAACTTGTGTCTGAATTCTTTATTCAAGTTAATGCCCTGTATAATCCCATTATAATCATTAATTAAAAAATCTGAACTTTTTGTACACAAATTTAATTTACTATGGTTTATTAAGTTCATTTATTATATCTTATATTAGGTATAGATCTTAATGTTATCATTTGAGAGCATTCATTTTCACGATTTTCATGATCAGTTCACTTGTGTACATGAATGGAAGTTCATGTAAAATGCAAGAAAGTACCTAGAATTGTTATTATTTTTTATTAATTATATTACTTAAATATTAAGGGTATTATAAATAATTTTTTATAAGGAATTAGGATTAATCATTAGAAAAAAATTATTGACGATTGTTTTTGTTTAATTTTGGGGGTTTTTTGATCACAACAAACTTGTTTTGTTTTATAATTTAGTACTATGTATATGAGTTAGTTTGAAAACATAAAATGTGTTATAAAATATATATTAAAATACTTTATAAACCATTAAATTTTTTTATTATCATTCTTGAAGAATTTAATGGAAAATGAAAGTGAATCGCCCATGATGTTGGTAAATTGACACATCAGGGGCGTCAATTTCATTTTTAGAATACTAGAGGGTGAGGGAAGAGTTTAATGGTGGATCTTACATAAAAATTATATAATTACATTATATATAACATATGTTAGTTATAATTATTTTTGGATATGATAATGTGGGTAGGGTTGAAGAATAGAAATGAAATAGAAATGAAATTAAAAGAAAAAGGAATAGGATTTTACCTCTTAAATATCTCATCCTAGAGAACCTCCATAGGGAAAGGATTTTCATATTTTGATGATCCCAATATATCTTAGACATAGTATAGGGGATTGTTTTGGTGTTTTAATAGAATTTGAAAAATGATCAAAGCTTCATAAGTTTTAGGATAAGAGGGTGTGAGTGGTTGTATTAAGAGTGGAGGAGAGCGATGTTTTCTCATTATTTCATTCATTAGATTATTTTTTTTTTCATGACATGAAATATCATTGATTCATGAGACTAAATATTTTAATTATATCACATGAGTTCTGAATAATGGTTCTTACAACTATGTTGACTCAATGAATAGTGTATTTAGCTTATAATGTATATATACAGTAAATTACTATATTTCACTATTCACAAAAAATTCATGTATTCTATAAAAATCCCAAAAAATTACCCTAACCATTTTTTGACATGTAGAATTAAAAAATGAACCCCTTTTAATGAAAATATTATTCTAAATTTGAGTAATTTTATTTTTAATTAAAATTTTCATTTAGATAGAAAATCCATATTTTAAAATTATAACTGAATTTAAAACACATTGAATAATTACTTAAGGACTGATAAAATTATATTAAAATCCTAAGACATCAAAATATTAATTCATGATTACATTTTATGAAAATAAATGTTCTCCTAAATTATTAAATTAATTAGAAAATGTTATTTTAATATTTATGACTTATAAAAATTGCAACACTAAATTAATAATGTTTCAAATATTTACATATACTATGATATAATAATATCATATTTTGAATTATAAGAACCCAAAATTTAATTTATAATTTCATGGGTGTGGCTACAATCCATTTTTTTTAGTTTATTATTCATGAGGGTAATATTACTATTCTTATGTTAAAGTTACTATTTCATCAGTATTGGTTCCTTACCCTCTAGATTTACATCATATTTCATTAACTATTCATTTATATTGTTTTTATTATGGTTCATATGTGATTATATGTGATTATAAAAATACTATAATAATGGATAAAATCTTTTGATAAAATATTGGTTCTTTACTGTAAGAACACGGATCTTCGTTTCAGGTATGTCTTTCCCTTTCTGGAGTTTTTGGGAATTTTTGGAGTTTCTGGATATTTTTGAAGTACACGCCCTGTACATTATGAGTACACGTCGTTTACTTTTTGAGTACATTCCGTGTGCTCATTTCCCGCTCTAAACCATGTGATGGCCATGTCCGGACCACACACAGGGTATGTAGGGGTGAAGTGGAGGCTGCTTTTGGTGGAGTATGGAAAAACCCACTACATGTCGTGTACTTTAAAAATACAGGTCGTTTAATTTTTTTTACTAAATGAACTGGGGTCACACCAAATCTCCATAATCATCTTCTTCTAGGTCTAGTTCGACCGGGAGACTTTGTACGACCACGAAACTTCTCTGGATTCCCGAGCCTCCATCCGTTATCCGATTCGAGCTCTGTCGATTGCGTTGGAAGTGCAACAGTGAGTTCTTCCTTCTTCTTGAGCCTTGTTTTCCAATTCTTACTCCTTCCAAAGTTATCTAAGGTTGAATGTTTTTTGAGTTTTCTTATATTTAAGACATTCTAGGGAGATTTATCCATCTTGGTTCAAGTATATCAATCTCCTAGGATCGAGGTAGGTGGTTCGTGCCTTACCGTTCAAAGTCTCGGAGTTTTATGTGAAAATTTCCACTGATACCCTTGAATGGGGTATTGCGTGTTTTCCTTTTTTCCCTTTTTGTTCTCCTACCTTGCTTGTATGATTTTTTATAGGTAAATTGAACATGTTAGAGGATAATTTGTTGTGCTTGGATGTACTTGCCCTTGCTTTGTTCTATTTACGAACTTTGGGTCTCGTTTGCCTTTGGCTGCTACACCTGTTTTTATGCCTTGCAGTTATATGTTGAAGTGAAATTCATGACATGTTTATTTCCTTGTATACTGCTTATCTAATTATCTCTATAGGTGTACGTTGGTTATCCAGGTAGCTCTATAGGTGTACATTGGCCTTATAGGATTATTATGCACAGACTGGCATGGGGCTGAGAGAACCTGGTACTGTAGACTATAAGGGATAGACCGAGTGAGCTTCCCAGAGAGTCTTAGATATTACAGACTACAGAGGGGATGGAGTGAGTGAGCTCCTAGAGAGTCGTGGATTTTATAGACTATAGGAGAGTAGACCGAGTGAGCTTCCTCAAAGAGTCATACCTTTTTTGAATATCTTTAATAACCTTCCCAGGCTAGAGGGGGAATTGGCCAAGTGAGCTTCCTCAGAGAGTCTGTGGTATACCTGAGGCTATATGAGGAATTGAATGAGATAGCTTCCTCAGAGAGTATCTAGACCTTGGGGCTAAGAGGGTTAGACAACGTGATCTTCCTCAAGAAGGTCCTAGACTACCCTAGACTATAAGGGGAATTGACCGAGTGAGCTTCCCCAAAGAGTCTCATAAATTCGTAGGACCAAGCCAGAGGGGTTAGGCTGAGTGCACTACCCATAGGGTTGTGGTACTTCTTGGATAGGACTAGAGGGGATGGTTGCGAGTACTTCCCAGAGGGTTCTGTCTTGTTATCTATTTGTTTCACTACTGTTGATTGGTTGTGGATTGATTGCTTCTTTGTATCATCCTATTTTACTGCTTACTGTTTACTGCCTTCTACTTGTTGTTGCTGTTTACTGCTTATTGTACTTTTACCTGCCATATACTCACTGACTGTTAGGCACAGATCTTCAGGTGAATGCCTACTGGGATTTTATCTCACACACTATTTGGTCCATGCTTTTGGGCCCAAGAAGACTATTTTTTACATGTATAGACAAGGGAAAGCGCCCTTCGACTTCTAGAACTTGATTGCGTGGATTAGGAGAGCATGAGACCAAGCTTTGGCTTGCGATGCTAAAGAGCTGTTTATGTTTCTTTTTGTACTTGTTTTGGTACTGTAGTGTTTTCCAGCATTGTGACTTGTTTGGATGCTTTCCTAGTTATGTATCATGCACCATTTCATATATACATATGTGCTCTAGTTGTTGATTTAGTCTTCCACTATTATATTGTTGGTTATTACTGCTTCCGCTATTGCATGTTTATTTTTCTTCAGCTGTGTACTCTGCCAATGAGGGCATAGTTTCCACACTATCACACCCAAGGCCCTCACTGCTAGTCGGAAGCCTCTGGAATTTGGGGAAATGCTCTTGAGGCCATGTGACCAACTGGGTACGGGGCGCCTCTAGGTGGCTTCTGGAACTGAGATGTTACAAAGTGGTATTAGAGGAGTTCTTTTCTCTTGCATTACTATTTGAAGACTTTATCCAGGGATAGGATGGATTCAGTACTTGGTAATAAGTTGTGCCTTAGAGTAGCTAACCCGTGTATAGGGAAAATCCATACTACCTTATTTATTGCAGTTTTCTAGTTTTGAGATTTTACAGTTGATGCGATTTCACCGAGAGTGATTCACATGTTTTTTACTGTCATTGTTTTGATATTACGGTTCTATTTCTGTCAAAACCCGATGAGATGAGGGTATGCCGTCTCATGCATCATATAGGAACTTGTAGAAATCACATTCCATGCATTATTCCCATGCCATTTAGGGTGCATTAGCGATTGCATGCTGTTGTGATAGATGTTGTGTAGATTATGCATGCTGTTGTGATAGATGCTTGATAGAATCTCTGCTGCTTATTAGAGAACTATTTTTATTGTACTTTGTTTAAATGAACGAAAAATATTGATTATTGAGGTGTTATGGGCCCTCTTGAATCAGAAATTGGTGGATCATGATCCTGTATTCTCTTGTACATGACTGTAGGGGATGACAAGATTTGATTTGCGGGGAGTATGGGGCCTCACGGATCGGAATTTGGCACCTCTTTGCCTTGTTTTTCATGTTTTTGGGATTTTGTGCAGTTTTTTGATCTACTGCCCAGAAAAACTCAGAATACAGGGCGTGTACTTTCTGGTTACACGTCGTGTATTTTTTAGGACGTGTTGCTGACTGTGTGTGCGGGAACATGGTGTTGTGAAAATAACATCAGGAGCATGCCGTGTATGGTATGTACATGCCGTGTAGTGTAGATCCTTGTACTCAGCTGTGTCACTAACAACACTGGTTAGGGAATCTCGAGTAGAAAATGCCATGTTGTAATGGAACACACCGTGTAGTTCTATCCAGGTACCCAGCCGTGTCACAAACAACACGGGCTGGCGTGACAATCTCTAAGACACACCATGTTGCTTTTGGAACACGCCGTGTAGTCTTGCCCAGGAACCTGGCCGTGTCACGAATAACACAGGACGATGTCACCTTCTTCTATACACACCGTTTTTGTTCATAAAACACCTTGTAAGTTCCAGCCATGTAGATGGCCGTTTAACTAATAACACGGGCCGCCAAGTCAGTGACTAGTACACGCCGTGTCCCGAGGGAACACGCCATGTAGAATAAGGTTAGTTTGACCCATGTGAGTTAGCCATGTAAAGAGACTCGAGCAGGGGAATAGTCTTCAATTAAATTCTGTGTGTTGGGTTAACACGCCATGTAGTGTTACACGACCTGTAGGGCAGGGGTACACGCCCATGTCATTGGCTTAAGAAGACACGCTGTGTAGTTTTTATACATGCCGTGTAGTTGTGTTTTGTAACCTTATGTGTTTTTCTACCCCTATTCCTGTTTTTTACTCTTGTGTTCTCTGTCCTTTTTTTCTGATCTAAGGTATACTTTTGATCTTTCAGAGCTATGCCTCCGATACGTCCTCTGGTTGTACGTCTATCGTCAGGCAGTGATCAGACGCCAAATATGGCTGATCAGGGACTTCTTGCCGATCCTCCAGTCAAGCCAGCCATGGCACTGTCTATCATACCAGTCACAGGTGCCGATGCGCAGTTCAGGGAAGGTTTTCTGAGGATGATGCAGACCTTCCAGGGAGCGCCGTCTCCTGCCCCGTCAATGGCTGAGTTGATGCGGGTTTTCCAGCAGCAGCATCCTCCTACCTTTTCAGGGGATGGAGGACCTCAGGCTGTAGAGTCGTGGATAGAGGCCACACAGACCATCTTTGAGCACCTAGAGATCCCTATAGAGAAAAGGGTAAAGCTGGATACTTATATGCTCCAGGACACTGCCAAGAGGTGGGGGGAGGTGATCTCACAGTCAGGGCGTTAGCAGGATATGTCTTGGGATGAGTTTCGACGCACCTTTTTTGACTACTTTTATCCGGAGACCCTGAGGGCCGATCGATCCTGAGAGTTTATGAGTCTATATCAGGGTACTCTCTCTGTTATGGGGTACTCGTCTCGCTTCATTGAGATGCAACGTTTCACACCTATCCCAAAAGGTGATGAGTTGTTCCTTGCTAGGAAGTTTGTGGATGGTCTCAGGCAGAAGATATGTTCCCAGGTGAATATCTTCCAGTTGACTTCGATATCCTCCATCGTCAACCAGGCGCTGATCACTGAGCGCAATCTAAGGGATTCTTGAGCAGTGAGCCAGGGTGGTTCGTCATCTAGAGCTGGTGTTCCTCCTACGGATAGTAGGAAGCGTCGTAGAGAGTCTTCTCAAGGAGATCAAGGTTCGCGGGATGCATCTTCTGGTGGCCAGGTTGTATGATAATAGTGCGGTAGGAGTGGGCATACTAGGCCTCAGTGCCAGAGGGATCCGATGGAGTGCCGGTCTTGCAGAAAGATGGTCCATCTTCAGCGCTTCTATCATATCTTCTCACCTTCAGCTGGTGGTAGGGGTTCCTCTATGACCCCGCGTTCTGGAGATGCTTCCCCAGTTTCCCCCCAGTCAGGGAACTGGAGTTCTTCTAACCGTTTAGGCCGAGGTGGAGGTCGTGGCTGTGGTGGTCAGTCACCAGGTCATCAGTGACAGCAGAGTGGATCAGCTCAGAGCATTCAGCTTGGGGCACAGGGCCGTGGTGCAGGCCTGTCTTTCGCTGTGGATCAGACCTATCAGAAGCAGGATCCTGACCCTTCTACAGTTCGAGGTATGATCTTAGTAGCGTCAGTTTTATCTTCATCCTTTTTCGATACAGGTGCTTCCCATAGCTTTATCTCTGTTGCTATCGTGGAGAGCCTTGGGCTCTGTATCTTTTCGTCTGCCGACTTGTTGAATCTTGACATACTATTGGGAACGAGGAAATCTAGTGTGTGATAGTGCAGAGATTTCCCTCTTGAGGTTTCGAGGTGTCATTTCTTATGGGACCTCTATGTCCTAGAGATGACGGGCTATGACTTCATTCTCAGTATAGAGTTTTTGGTTCCTTTCCAGACAGTCGTTGATTACTATCGCCGCAGGGCGAGTTTCGTATCACCAGAGGGAAGATATTTCCTTCATAGAGGCAAGTGGGATGTCTAGGTAGTTAGAGCTGGACCAGAGCATCATTGGCTAGGTAAAGTTATAGCCCAGATTTCTAGTCTTTATCTGGATGACCAGGGGACTTCACAGTTAGACTTTCCTCTAGTGGTGGATCGTTTCAGGGATGTCTTCCCAGAAGACTTTTCAGGTTTACCTCCAGAGCGTGAGGTAGACTTCTCGATTGAGATCGTTCCAGGAGCAGCACCGATGTCCATTCCTCCTTATAGGATGGCAACACCTGAGTTTCAAGAGATCAAGAAGCAGTTGGAGGAGTTGCAGGCAAAGGGTTTCATCCGACCCAGTACTTCTCCTTGGGGTTCGCCTATCCTATTTGTGAATAAGGCAGATGGTACCCTTCAGCTTTGTGTAGATTATTAGATGCTGAAGCAGTTGACTTTCAGGAACCGATATCCCTTACCGAGGATCGATGACCTCTTTGATCACCTTTGAGGAGCCCAGGTGTTCCCGAAGATCGACTTGAGGTCCGGTTATCATCAGTTACGCATTCGACCATCAGATATACCCGTGGCAGCTTTCAGGAGCAGGTATGGTCTTTAGGAGTATACTGTCATGCCGTTAGGTCTTACGAATGTGCCTGTAGTCTTCTTGGCGCTGATGAACCGAGTGTTCCATCCGTACTTGGACTCCTTTGTTGTGGTCTTCATGGACGATATCTTGGTGTACTCTCACACTCGACACGACCATTCCACACATGTTGAGATCATTCTGAGTACACTGAGAGAGCATCAGCTTTATGCTAAAATCTTGAAGTTCCACTTTTGGATGGACCAGATTCACTTCTTGGGTCATGTTATCTCTGAGAAAGGAGTGTCAGTGGACCCAAATAAAGTGAGATTTATAGTTTTTTGGGAGCATCTGAAGAACGTCTTTGGGATGCAGAGTTCCCTAGGGTTGGAGGGTTCTACAGACGCTTCATTCATGACTTCTTATGCCTAGAAGCACCATTTAAAGGTCTGACCAAGAAGGGGGTGAAGTTCTTATAGTTAGATTCTTGTGATTCCACCTTTCAGGAGCTGAAAGGGAGGTTAACGTCAGCACTGATACTAGTCTTGCCAGAGTTGGGCAAGGGATACACTATTTATTGTGATGATTCAGATATCAGGATGGAATCCATGCTTATACAGGGAGATGGAGTCGTTGCATACGGGTCTCGGCAGTTGAGGCCACACGAGAGGAATTACCCTACGCACGATCTGGAGTTGGCAGCTGTTGTTCGTGCCTTACACTGTTGGAGACACTATCTTCTGGGAGAGCACTTTGTGGTTTTTACCAACCACAAGAGTCTCAAGTATATCTTCACTCAGCGTGACTTGAATCTGAGACAACGTAGGTGGGTTGAGTATCTTCAGTCCTTTGATTTCGAGCTCGCCTATACACCGGGAAAAGGCAACGCAATGGCAGATGCGTTGAGCAGACGAACTCAAATTCAGGCAGTTTAGGAGGACAACAGTGAGTTTCAACTTATGGATCTGTTCTTAGAGATTAATTTAGAAGTGCAAAACAGTCAAGGACAGACTCTCTTATCTTCTGTAGCTGTTACCTATAAACTTTTTGATCAGGTGCGGATGAGGTACCTATCAGATTCAGAGGCCTTGGTCCTGCAGGAGAGTGTGTCAGGAGGAAACCATCTTTCTGGATGGACAATGAGCGAGGATGAGATCTTGCATTTCCAGGGATGCGTATGGGTACTAGCAGACATACGCGAGGAGATGATGCGATATTTTCATTCCTCAATTTGGGCAGTTCATCCTGGCATCACCAAGATGTATCGTGATCTTCATCATCAGTACTGGTGGCCAGGTATGAAGAGATATGTTGCTGGTTTTGTCATGAGATGCTCTACTTGTCAGCAGGTGCAAGCAGAGAATCAGCGACCAGCGGGGCTCTTACGACAGTTACCCATTCCGAAGTGGAAGTGGAATGATATCGCGATGGACTTAGTGACCGGGTTACCAAGGTCACATCGGGGAAGTGATGCTATTTGGGTCGTTGTCGATAGGATTATGAAGGTTTCACACTTCTTTCCGATCAATTAATCCTTCAGTGTTGATGATCTGGGATGACTGTACATCCGAGAAATTGAACGTCTACATGGAGTTCCACACTCCATTATTTTAGACAGGGATGCACGCTTTACCTCTTGGTTATGACAGGTACTTTAGAAGGCTTTGGGTACACAGGTGCTTTTGAGTACAGCGTACCATCCCCAGACTAATAGTCAGTCCGAGCGCACGATCCAGGTGCTAAAGGATATGCTATGACATTTCATTCTATACTTTGGCGGTTCTTGGGAGAAGCATATACCTCTTGTGGAGTTCTCCTACAACAACAATTTTCAGGTGACCATTCAGATAGTACCATATGAGGCTCTGTACGATAGGCCATTCCGATCACCCTTATGCTGGCTAGAGGAAGGAGAGGCAACTTTGCTAGGACCTCGTCTTGTTCAGGAGACCTCATATCAGATAGAGTTGATTCAGAAGAGGATGGATACAACACAATCTCGATAGAAGTATTATGCTGATTAGCGGAGGCAAACCTTTGAGTTTGAGGTCAAAGATCAGGTATTCCTGTGTGTCGCACCGAGGTTGGGACACAAGAGGATTCGTAGACAAGGTAATCTTTCATCGTGGTATGTCGGGCCATTTGAGGTGTTGGAGAGAGTTGGGCTGGTTTCCTATCGGTTGCAGCTACCTCATAGGTACTGGGCTATGCACGACGTCTTCCACATCTCTCAGCTCCGACGTTACTTTTCAGATCCGTCTCATGTCTTTCAGCCCAAGGAGGTTGAGCTCGAAGTAGATTCGTCGTTTGAAGAGAATCATATCCGGATTGTCAATCGTAGTACAAAGGTTCTCTGAGGCTGGTCTGTCCCTCTAGTATGAGTGCTATGGTATCACTGGCGAGTATAGGATGAGACTTGGGAGAGGGAGGTCAAGGTTCGATCGCAGTTTCCAGAGCTGTTCGAGGTTTCTTCTTTTACGCATCTCTAGGGAAATTCGGGTATTGATTTCTTTAAGGTGGAAGTTTGTAAGAACCTGGATCTTCGTTTCAGGTATGTATTTTGCTTTCTGGAGTTTTTGGGAATTTTTGGAGTTTCTGGAAATTTTTGAAGTTCATGTCGTGTACTTTTTGAGTACACGCCGTGCATCCTTTCCCACTCGAAACTGTGTGTTGGCCGTGTCCGGACCACACACATAGTGTGTAGGGGTGACGTGGAGGCCGATTTTGGCGGAGTACAGAAAAACCCACTACACGCCGTGTACTTTAAAAATACACGCTGTTTACTTTTCTTTTTTTACTAAACGAACCGGGGTCACGCCTAATCACCATAATAATCTTCTTCTAGGCCTGGTTCACTGGGAGACGCCGTACGGCCACAAAACTTCTCTAGATTCCTGAGCCTCCATCCTTTATCCGATTCAAGTTCTGTCGATTGCATTGGAAGCGTAGCGGTGAGTTCTTCCTTCTGCTTGAGACATGTTTTTCAATTATTCTTCCTTATCAATTTATCTAAGGTTGAACATTTTGTTCATTTTATCAGATCTACGACATTCTTGGGAGATTTAGCCATCATGGTTCAAGTATATCGATCTCCTCGGATCGAGGTAGGTGGTTTGTGCTTTACCATTCAAAGTCTCTAAGTTTTATGTGCGAATTTCCACCGATACCCTTGAACGGGGTATTGCATGTTTACCTTTTTTACCTTGTTGTTTTCATACCTTTCTTGTATGCTTATGTAGAGGTAAATTGACCATGTTAGAGGATAATTTGTTGTGCTTGGATGTAATTTCCCTTGCTTTGTTCTATTTATGACCTTTGGGTCTCGTTTTCCTTTGGCTGCTACACCTGTTTTCATGCCTTGCAGTTATATGTTGAAGTGAAATTCATCACATGCTTGTTGCATTATAGACTATTTAGATAAGTATCTCTATAGGTGTACTTTGGTTAGCCAGGTAGCTCTATAGGTGTACTTTGGCCTTATTTCATTATTATGGACAGACTGGCATGGGGCTGAGAGAACCTAGTGCTGTAGACTATAAGGGATAGACCGAGTGAGCTTCCCAGAGAGTCTTAGATATTACAGACTACAGAAGGGATGGACCGAGTGATCTCGCAGAGAGTCTTGTATTTTATAGACTATAAGAGGGTAGACCAAGTGAGCTTCCTCAAAGAGTATTACCTTGTTTGAATCTCTTTAAGAACCTTCCCAGGCTAGAGGGGGAATTGACTGAGTGAGCTTCCTCCGAGAGTCTGTGGTATACTTGAGGCTATAGGAGGAATTGACCGAGATAGCTTCCTCAGAGAGTCTCTAGACCTTGGGGCTAAGAGGGTTAGACCGCGTGTTCTTCCTCAAGAGAGTCCCTGACTACCCTAGACTATAAAGGGAATTGAATGAGTGAGATTCCCCAGAGAGTCTCATAAATTCGTATGACCAAGACAGAGGGGTTATGCTGAGTGCACTACCCAGAGGGTTGTGGTACTTCTTGGATAGAACCAGAGGGGATGGATGCAAGTACTTCCCAGAGGGTTACAGCTTGTTAGCTGTTTGTTTCAATGCTGTTGATTGGTTTTGGATTGATTGCTGCTATGTATCATCCTGTTTTACTGCTTACTATTTACTGCCTTCTGCTTGCTGTTTCTTTTTACTGCTTATTGTAATTTTACCTGCCATATACTAACTGGTTGTTAGGAACAGATCTTCAGGTGAATGCCTACTGGGATTTTATGTCACACCCTGTTTGGGCCATGCTTTTGGGACCAAGAAGACTATGTTTTGCAGGTACAGACAAGGGAAAGCACCCTTCGACTTCTGGAACTTGATTGCGTAGAGCAGGAGAGAATGGGACCAAGCTTTGGCTTGCGATGCTGAGGAGCTATTTACTTTTCTTTTGTACTTGTTTTGGTACTGTAGTTTTTTCCAGCATTGTGACTTGTTTGGATGCTTTCCTAGTTATGTATCATGAATCATTTCATATATACATATGTGCTCCAGTTGTTGATTTAGTCTTCCTCTGTTATATTGTTTGTTATTACTGCTTCCGCTATTGCATATTTATTTTTCTTCCGCTGTGTACTCTGCCAATGAGGGCATAGTTTCCACATTATCACACCCAAGGTCCTCGCTGCTAGTCGGCAGCCTCTGGCATTTGGGGAAATGCGCTTGAGGCCATGTGACCAACCGGGTACGGGGCACCTCTGGGCGGCTTCCAGAACCAGGATGTTACATCTACATTCTTCCCCCTTTTGAAATTTTACCATCAAAATTTATTTAGACATAAACAGTTGAGGGTACTTATCCTTCATAGCCTACTCTAGTTTCCAAGTTGATTCATTATAGTTCTTGTTCCTCCACAACACTATGACAAGGTGTGTTGTCTTGTTACATTTAAAACCTTATCTCTCATATCCATATTCATTACTAGCTTATCCTCATAAGAGAGATCATCTTCCAACTGTACCACCTCTGGGTTTAGTACATTAGAGGGATATGGTATGTACTTCCTCATGAGTGATATGTGGAACACATCATAATCTAGATTGATATTCTGTGTAAGTGCAAGATGATATAAAATAATTCCTATATGATCAAGGATCTTAAAGGTTCAAGTGTACCTTTTCCATAGCTTCCCTTTAATTCCAAACCACATGACTCTCTTCTATAGTGATATTTGATGGAATTCATTTTCTCCAACATTGAAGTCCAAGTCCCATAAACGGTTGACAAAATAGATATTTTCCCTACATTGATCTTATTTTATATGTTTCTAGATGGAATGAACATTCTATATCCTTTTTTACCAAGATCAGGTCCATGTAGCTTCCTTTCACAAACATAATCCCAACATGTTGGAGTACTACATTGCTTTCCATATAGAGCTATGTATTGATCCATATGAATACTCAATTGGAAGCTATTGTGGTATGAAAAATCAACCAATGGGGTATGATAATCCCATCCATCATTAAATTATATATATGATGGTCTTAGAATATCTCAGAGTGTCATAGTATTCCTTTCATAATGGCCATAATTATAGGGGTGATATGACATGTTTAAATTTAATTCAGTACTCAAAGCATGTTGATGAATCCTCCATAATTTTTATGTGAACTTGGTATTGTGATCAAAGAAAAGTGAGAGTGGAACTCCATGTATTAACACCATTCAATCACATATATTTTACCAGGGAGCTCAATCGAGAGATCTTCCCTAATAGCGATAAACTGGGAAGCCATGGTGATTCGGTCCACCATAACACATATCACATTATTTTCATTGGATAATGTGGAGAGACACATGACAATTTCTATATGACATTATATCATTTTAATGTCGATATAAGGAATTTTTGGGTTATCTTATTTGACTTATATCACTTGACTTAAACTTTCTCACATATCAACCACCATGAGATATATTATGCAATCTTTTTATTCATGTTTCCCCACCAGAAGTGTTCTCAGAGATCACTGTGCATATTTATACTCTTGATATGGATAGAGAAAGTTTATCAATGTGAATTTTACAAAATATCCTTATTTATATTAGATTATTAAGGAAGACATATGCTTATTCCAAATTTAATCTCAAAATAATTATTGATATGGAACTCTTCCAATTTTCGTTCCATTACTACATTCACCATCTTTTTTAACTCTATATAATCCATTTTGGACACTTTAATCTTATCTTAAATGGATCATTGGGAAATCATTTAGGGAAGTTATGATGTAATCCCTATCAATATTATTTCTAAATGCATCCTTTTTATATCCATGAATATAGGGTGTTTATGAACCCAAAACATTAAAAGAGTCTGAGGTTATTTACTTCTAAGAGCATTAGCTACCTTATTTTACCTTCCAGGATGTCGGTGAATATAGTAGTCATATTCTTTGAGTAGTAATAAACTTATCTTTTGATGAATTTTATGATCATTTGGTGTGAATATATACTTTTTCTCTTTTAATCGGTATATATTACACACTTCCCACTATAGGTGTAATGCAACTAGATTTTCAATGAAAAAAATAACGGTTTCTATCTCCAGATCATGCATCAGGTAGTTCATGTCATGGATCACAATATTATGTGGGGTGTAGGCTACCATATTTTCATTTTTCATTAGTCAAAACCTAATCATTTATTGTAAGAAATAATTAATATCCAAATACATTCTCCACTTTTTTGTAATGCTAGTATAGGGGACATGATCAACCTTTTCTTTAGCTCTGTGAAGCTTTCCTCACATTCATCTTTCTAGACATACATTACGCCTTTCCTTGTTACAATTCTTGGAGAGCTTTACATTATGATAAATTTATCACAGAACATCGAAAGTACCCTATTATTCCAGGAAAACTATGGATTGATGGGACACGAGAGGGTCTGTGTCATTCATCAGTTGCCATTATTTTTGAAGGATCCATAGAAATTCCATCACTTTTAATCACATGTCCAATAATGATACTGATTGTATTAAAAAGTCACACATTATAAAATTGGAATACCACATGACCTTTCTTAATGTTTCCAACACAAGAAATAAATGTTATTCATGTTACTCCTTTATCTTGGATTATATGAGTCTACCATCGATAAATATTACCAAGAATTTTTTATGTAATGTATAAAGAATCTATTCATCAAATCCCTAAAGATTACAAGGGAATTAGTATGTCTGATAGGAATTAAAAGAAAATAATAGTGCATATACATTGTATGAATGGTATACTTTTTAATATCTTCCTTCATCACCTTTCACAAATAATATCTGAAATAAATATCCACCTTTGAGAAGTATAGAGATACTCATAACTGATCGAACAAGTCATCAATACTTGGAAGAGGATATTTTTTCTTTATGATGATCTTATTTAGTTCAAGAAAATTGATACAAAGTTTCATTGATCTATCCTTCTTCATGAAAATGTGATTTGGAACACCACAAGGTGAAGCACTAGGTCATATGAAAACATTGTCCAAATTCTATTGTAGTTGATTCATTAACTCATCCAGTTCAATAGGATCCATCCTATAAGAACACTTTGAGATAAGAGTAGCTATGAGTATGTGTTCGATTGAGAACTCTATCTCTCAACCAGGGGGTTGTCTAAGTAACAATTCAAGAAATATATCATTGTATTCCCTTGTGATAGAAATTTCCTTTGGTTGATAATTTTCTTTAACTCATCCATTTGAGAAAGGTTTGTTTCATTACAGGGAATTAACACCCACACCATTAAAGGATTTTCAAAAATATAATACAGATATTCCATGCATTTTTAGATGAGTATAAGTTTATTCTGATTATGAAAATATATTTCCTTTTCTTGATAATTAATATCTTCTCTATATAAAGAGAGCCAATCCTTACTAATTATATTATCCAATTCTACCAAGTGAATTATTATGATATTATTAGGAAGAATAATTCCACATATTCCAACATTAGAAGAGTAAAAAACATGGATTCAATGATAATACCATGTATTAATTTTACAAATTTCTCAACTCCATGTTTTCAGAACTTTGATTTAATAGTTATAGAAAACATGCAAAATATATAGGAATTTGTCGATCCAAAATCAAATAAGAATTTTTCTATTCATGAGTGAATAGAATGTGTACTTTGTACGACATTAGTCTCTTGCTAAACATTGATAGAGGTGATGGAATATAACATTCCTTTCTCCTTTTTCATTGGTGGTTACTAACATTGAATAACCTCAAGGACCTGAGGTTTAGTGCATTGGATTTCATAGTTACCTTTATCCCTATAGTTGTAGCATTGGATCATGGGTGGTTCTCCCCTCTCCACCACCACATTTTTCTTCTTCATCATTTCTTTTAAAAATTCATTAGCTTTATGGACTTCTCTCTCACAACTGAATAATTTCTACATCTCATTGAGGTAGTTCACATGAAGCTTCTTCCCACATTTTTGACATGTGGGTGGTTGAGTTTTTGTTCCACATTTCTCATTAGATCCTTTGGCATGAAACTCCATATTTTCTTTCTTATCACCATATCCATGGGACCATTCACTAAAATCCATCTCCACTATGATAGAATATAGAACAAAATATTTATAACTCCCAAAGTCTCTAATTTCTATATTCATTTGAAGGTGTGGTTTTAATCTGCTATAGAATCAATCAAATTTTAAATCATTTTCTATAAAAAAACCCAATCTTTACCTTGAAAGCCTTGTGAATGTTTCTTTATAGGCTGTAACATATTATCATTCATTTTTATTGATCACTATGAATTCTCTATCCATTATTTAATAAACAGATTTAGGGAAATACTTGTTAAAAAAATTATGTTAATGTTTTCCCACTCCATATCTTAAATTTCTTCCTTCGGCGTGCAGTTATTAATCAAATCATACCATTGATTGGCCTCTCCATCTAGATGATAAATGGAATGATAAACCTTCACTATCTCAAAACACTAAATATCATAAAATATCTTTTCTATTGAGTTGATCCACTATTCCAAAACTATTGGATTGAAATATCCCCTAAATGTCAGTGGTCATTGCAGCATAAAACACTCAATAGCCATTTGTTCCCTCTTAGGTGAAGGCGGAAATTCCTCATTATTCAGGTTATTGTTCATAACTCGAGATACCTGAGTAGGTATCACTATAAAATTTTAAACTCCTCCTCCCAAATCATTGTGGATATTGTTCGGGCAATCACTACATTGTCCCTTACATGGGTTGTTGGAATGATTTCTCTTTATTTCCACCATTTTCTAAAATATTAAGGGTTAAAACAAAACATAATTCAACAAGCCTTAAATAAAAAAATAATTTATTTTCCCATTTAAGTATAAAGGCCTGTATTTTGGGTGCACTATGTTTATAATTTTCTAAATCAAAACTCATTTGGAGATCACTTATACCTAGTCTCATACTAAGGGTTTTCACAAGGTATTTCTAATCCAAATTCTCAAATTAACTAATCATTCTTTTGATGAAAACTATAGAGAAAATTATTTTTCTTACATATATTATTACATAATTTTAAAGTTAAAAAACAAAAAATAATTACACAGTGGGGATATAAAGGTTTGGTGTCTTGGGAAAATTATGACCATACATAACATTTACAAATTAAAACATATTCATTTATTGAATTCCTTATTCTCTTAGTTTTTATTATCCCTTGAATTCACCTTAGTACATGAAGTCACATAAGGATATAAATAAAAAGTGTTTAATCTAAAAGCCCATAAAGTGGATAGATGAGACCATGAAACAATATAACATGTGTTATCAAAATAATTATAATCACAACACTGTTATAGGATCATAAACACGAGTGAAAGAATTATATAAAGTCATGGAATGTGGAAATGACCAAAAATAAAACATCATGTCTTAGTGGTAAACTACCAAACATAGTTTTGAACAAATATATAATCATTTTATGAATATATAACTTTACTCATGAGTTACATCACACTACCAAATTCATTGGAGTGATATATAATTTCAGGCACACTCGTCACATCATAACATTTACATTATCATGCATGCCACAAAGAACGCACTTCAATTATGAACATAAAATAACCCATGGATTGAAATGATTTTAATTTAATAATATATAAGTTCAGGACATGGGTTACCATATAAAATAGGGAATAACATACCTGATATAATAATAATCAACCTTGAGTGAAGAGGAACAAATCCTGAGAAGTAAAATGTTTTTATTTGAAATATGTGTTATTATAAAAAACATTTTGTTTGTCATAAACAAATGTAGAAGAAATGTATATCCTTAAAAAGGTAATATAATGATGAATAAATAATATTTAAGCAAAATCCTTTCTGTAAATGTAGTGAAAGAGGGAAAACCCAAATAAAGAGAGCTGGGTTCCAGAATTCCCCTTACATTGTGTCTGAATGATTCCATTACGTTAATGTCCTATATAATCTAATTAGATTAATTAATAAAAAATAAATAAAAATTTATAAATGAATTTTATTCATTATGATTTTATTAAGTTAATTTATTGTATTTTTTATGAGGTATATGGTTTAATTTCATCGTTCGAGGGCATTCGTTTTCATGGTTTTCAGGATCGGCTCAGTTTTATACATGAATAGAAGTTCATGTAAAATGTGAATAAATATCCCAACATAATATAATATTTTATAAATTATATTCAATAATTTTAAATGGAATTAAATATAATTTTTTCATATATAATTTGGATTAATCATTACAACGAAATTAATGATGATCATTTTAGGTTAATTTTGGGGGTTTTTCGATCACAATGAGCTCATTTTGTTATATCATTTAGTAGTATGTATATATGTTAGTTTCAAAACAAAAAATAGATTATAAAATAAACATTATAATATTTTTCAAACCATTTAATTAATTTATTAGCATCCTTGAATTTGTTAATGTAAAATAAAACTGCATTTCCCACGATATGGGTTAGTTGACACATAACGAGCGTCGATTTTATTTTTTTAATAAAAGAGGGAGATGGAGGAGTTTAATGATTGATATTACATTAAAATTATATAATTAAATTATATAAAAATACTATAGTTATGATGAATTTTGGATATTATATGGTTTAGAGAATATAATAAATTAAAAGAAATTGAAAAGAAATTAAAAGAAAAATGTAGAAGATTTTAACTCTTAAATATCTCCTCTTGGAGAACCTCCTTAGGGAAAGGGTTTTTTCACTTTTGATGAGACCAAGAGCTCTTTTAAATGGGATATGGTATGTTGGATATTATTTGTAAGAATTTGGACAAGGAAAAAATATTGATAGGTGTGAGGAGAATATGGTGTGAGGGGTGGTATTTATAGTGGAAGAGAGGGTTGTTTTCTCATTATTAAATTCATTAGTTTATTATTTTTCTAAAGAAAAAAATAAGGTTGATTATTAATTCTATATAATGTAATTATATCATGTTATTTCTAAACAATAGTTCTTACATCATCGATGTCTCAATGAATATTGTATTTATATTATAATCTCTATATACCGTATATTACATAGTTTCACTATTCAAAAAAAATCGAGTAATTCAAAAAAATCCCAAAAAATAACCCTAACCATTTTTTGATATATATAATTAAAAAATCTACTCTGTTTTATGAAAAATAATTTTCTATATATGAGAAAATTAATTTATATTTAAGATCATAATATACTTGGAAAATACAGATTTTAAAATTATAATCGATTTTATAACACTTTGAAAAATTATATATGGTCTAATAAAATTATCATCAAATCAGAAGACATAAAAATATTAATTTACTAATACATTTTATGAAAATATTTTTTTTAAATTGTTATACTAATCATAAAATTGTATTTATATTTTTAGGAATTATAAAAATACTAACACATAATTAATAATTTTTAAAATACTTACTTATACAATAATACAATTATATAATAATTTCAATAATAATAACCCTAAATTTTATTTATAATTTCATGGGTGAGGATACTATTCATTTGGACAGTTTTCAATTCATAAGAGTTATATTACTATTCATACGGTCATGTTAGTATTTCATCGGTATTGGTTCCTTAACTTATAGAACTAATTCATATTTCATTAATTATTCATTTATAATGTTTTCATTATGGTACATATGTGATTATATGTGATTATGAAATTACTATAAAGAGGGATAAATTCTATTGATAAATGTTTGGGTTATTACAACTATGGTATGAAGTGAAGACAACATTAATGTTCTTTTGAGTGTTTAGAAGTATGTTTTTCATTTTAAAAAAGGATAAACATTGGAGGATTGAATCCTGTAGAGATTAAGTGATATTTATCAAATACTCATATAAAATCAAATAATATAAATGTTTCAATACGTGTCTTTTATATGTAGTTAAAATAAAAGATGTTACTATAGTATAAAATTTTTATAATCTTCGGTAAATAAAAGTTCAATATCAGGAGGATAGCTATGAATAGATAACTAGATAAAGAGATTCTCTAGTTTTAGAGGCTGATTTAGAAGAACATAAAAATAATGTAAAGGATGAATAAAAAACATTTTTTGTAAAAATACCAAACAGTAAAGAATAAATTTATTGGCAGAACATAATTGGTGATCATACATCACTATAATAGACAAATTGGATAAATACTCTATTGAAATCATCGTTGTTATAAATGGTAGTGACTAAATGCATCGAGGATGAAGCTAGAGACAACAACTGGGTTCATGATATGAATTACGAGCTTGACCAAATTAAGAAGAGTCATACATGGGAGACTATTTATAGGCCAACAAATACAAATTTCAATAGGAACAAAAGGGTATTTCACAAAAATATGAATGGATATTGAACCGTCAATTGAAGAAAATCATGATTAGTGTGAAAAGGGTAATAAAAAATAAAGGGTATTTATGTTGATGAAACATTTTGACATGTTTCATGGATAAAGACAATCATATTATTCTTGTCTATAGTATTGGAAAGAAGGTTCAGTATTTTTTAGATGGATGTGAAGTCATCATTTTTGAATGGTGTACTATATGAATAATATTATATTGATAAGACAGATTGTTTTCTTATTCATTAAAATTATAACGTCGGTTTTCAGCTAAAAAAGAAGCTATATATATTGAAGTACGTACTGATAGCATGGTAATCAAGACTATATTAGTTTTTGAAGAATATTGGATTTTAGCATGGTGGATTTTATTACAATATATATGTAAACTGAGATAATAAAAAAAGGATAATGGTGTTGGCATTGGTGTATGTCGATGAGATAATATTTGGTGGATCAGATAAGTAATAGTGAAATCAATTATTAAAATGTATGAAAAGTTAATTTGAAATGTCAATGATTGGTGATCTGGAGTTTTTTCTTGTTTATAAGTGACACAAGGAATGAATGGAAGATTCATTTATCAATTGAAATGTGAAAATAAGTTTTTGAGATTTTATGAAATGGATAATTACAATGAAATGACAACTCTAGTGGATACTCGGCTGTAAATGTCATAGGATGTGGAAGATAGAGAGGTAAATGTGATAGAAGACATGCATATTATTGGGAAATTATTGTACTTAATAGTTACATGACTAGATATTTGTTCCCACATGTCATACAACAAGGTATCAAGGTAATCCCAAGGAAACTCTCATTCATAGAGTGAAATTAATACATCAGTATATCAAGGGCATAATGGATTTTAGTATTCAATATAATGGAAAATCTGTACCAGAGTTGTTGGGATATATAGATTCGGATTTGGTTAGCTTTGTATGTGAAAAGAAATCAAAATCAGGTGGTGCATTCTTTCATGGAAGGTTTTGAATTTATTGTCTATGAAAGAAACAAGATTCTTTTTCGTTGAGCACCATAGATGATGAATATATTGTGTCCACTCAAGCGTGCACACATTTATTGTGGATGAAGAAAAATCATTAGGATATAGGAGTTGAAGGGATGATTACGTTTAGAATCCATTGTGATATTTTAAGTTCTATAAATCTAATAAAAAAATCTAGTCAATCACTGGAAAAAACACTTTGAAATGAAATATCATTTTATCAAGGAGGTGGTGATTCAAGGTATTTTTAATTTTTAGTATATTACTTCAAAACTACAGGTTATATACATTCTAAAAAAGGACTAACCAAAGAATTGTTTGAACTTAATCAACTAGGTCATGCAGTTCCATCAACTCCCCTCACATAAAAAAGTGTAGATGTGGGACCCCCTCTCTATAAGGTATGATGTGTTCTTCCCAAATATGCTAATCTTTGTTTTTACATGATTTTAGACCATAAAAAATTAACATTTAATATTGTTGAAAAATGAATATAAATATTTGATATAAAAGGGGAGAAATGTATTAATCATGAAAGGGGAGAAGCTGATGGTGAGTGTAAATTTAGGGAGAGCCGAAAACTTGATGATGTTAAAGATAATCGATCAAAGGTTATATATCACAATAGATGAGGTTCATTATGAAATCATCTTAATGGTTATGGAATGAAGTGATTTATTGATGAAATAGTCAAGCTACTCTTGTTTTTCCTACTATGAATATAACATGGGGTGTTAGAGTTTGTATTGATTAAATATAAAATCACTATTATAATCATAACAAATCAATTTTTTGTATAATTTTAATGAAGATTTTATGTGGTTTCCAAAAGTGAAGAGTTTTCAAAAACCAAAAGCATGGATTACATTGAAAAAATCAATCATGATGGGGAATTTGGGATTATTGTGATTGTTTTCATGGGTTGAGGTTGCTGACAAAGGCTAGATTTCTAGGAAGGAATGAAGAGTAAACATTGTGCTATATCTTCTGTAATGCACAAATTTATGATATTATGAAAGGAAGGAATGTTGAACCTAATCACATGAAAATCATGAATGTTGAACCTCATATTTCAAAAAAAGATGGTAATGTTGATATGAACCTAAGGACCATGAATGTCCGAACTAATCTCAAATTTTGATCCCTTGCAAGAGCTCATGATTTTATTTGGAACTCACAACGGGTCACATAATGAAATGGATGAAAATAACACTCACAATAAAAATATTGAATTATGATCTCACGATAGGATCTCATGGAGCACATTATTATCATTGAGTCAAATGATGGAATTTCATGGAGCCCTTGTGATTGTATTTGGATCTCTTGATGAAATCTCACACATTGCCCATTAATTCATTTGGATCTCCCACTTGGATCTTGCACAAAGGGAAAATAGGATGGGCACAAATATCGAATATAGACCAGGGACTCACACAAAATGAGAAAGTGAACCATAGACTCATTCAAAGCACAAATGTAGACCCGAGACTAACGAAAAACCACAATATGGACCAGGGACTCATGAAATGCGCCATAATGAACCAGGGACTTACGAAAAGTGAAAATACAGACTAGGGACTCATTCTTGGGGTTCACACCCAAATCTCATGGGGTGTGTGATGGTAATGGGGTGGTCAGTTTTCAACAATTTTTGGGGTTACAAAGGTGGATTTATGCTTATAAATATCCACTAACATGTTCTTAAAAATAAACAATGATATGATAAAAAACTTTTCTAATGAATTTTACAACATGGAGTCTCTCAGAGATATCTTATAGAAGGGTTTCAAGGATATGTATCAGGATTAATTATAAACTATTGACATCATTTAAGGGATATGCATGATCTGAACAAGTTCTACAGAAAAGTGGGCTCACCAGAAGGGCCTCATGAAATGTGAAAAAAGGTTCTAACTAGGGGACTCTCAGAAGAGGACTCCCACCAGGATCTTGTGAAAAGCTCAAAAGCTATATCACACCAAGAAATAAGGCATATAACAACATCAAACTCATGGAAGGGTCTCAAGCTAAGCGCACAAGAGGAATTGTGGTAGGGACTCATGCCAGAGTCTTCTCCTAGGTTCACATGAAATGGTATTGCACAAGGGTCTTGCACCATGGAATCACACCAAGATATAATGCAACGAGTTACATTCTAGGATATCATGCAAGGGGTTATGTTTAAGGGTCAAAAAATAGGGGTATCACACTAGAATATCATGCAAGGAGCTATGAATATAAATTTCCATGTGAATATAATCATTGTACCTTCTGAATTTTGTAGGAGAAGAACAAGATAGAGGATCTTCACCATTTGATAATACATGAAGAAGGAGGTTACACTCTATAACATTCAAATAAGTGAAATGACAACATGGAATCACATGAAGATTTTGAAAAAGAGGGGGAAATTTTTATGTCTACTAAAAAGATAAGTAGGTTCTAGTTTTCTAGAATGGGGGAATTTTGCAACCATTTTTTTCATAGATGTGAAGGAGTAGCTTAAAAAGAACATCAATAGAGCTTCTACATATAGTTGAGGATGAATTCAGTGTTAATGATGAAGGGACCAACATGTTTATAAACCGTAACTAGATCAATTCTAGAGTAGTGGGAAAATAAAGAGAAGAAGGTGAACCTTTCCACCAGTAGTGATCCATAAAAAGAGTGGTAGGGAGTGGCCCCTGGGAATGTAGTGAGATAGACTTGAACATTGTAATGGAAATTAGCATGGGAATAATAGATATCTTGAATGAGCCTTGTATTTTGGCATTGATCCTTATAGGATTTGGTATATCTTGATATTGTCATTATATGAAACTTAGATGAAACCATGTGAAGGTGAACCATGTTTAATTCATGTGTCTCATTCATGATTCATTTATCCTCATACATTGTTATAGGAAAGGGGGAAGAGTGTTTTTTTGGAAGAAAATAGTTATGAAGGGTCAGTTGTTTTAATTTTTTATACCCTGATTCACCCCACCCCCCTCAGGGTATTTCACCTAGTCGGGATGACCTTAATTGTGTCATAAATGATATTAATGATAATTAATAACAAATAATATGTTATGTAATGATTTAAAATTCATAAAAAATATATTTACATAAATGAATTGGGTATTTTTGAATACATCAACCAGGGTCCATTTATGGGTTACTTGTAATTTTATAGTGATATTTGTTTACCATAAGTAATTGAAGACATTAATATTTTGGTAATTATAAAAATTGTTTTTGAGGGGTTAAAACTAAAGGATAAGGATGAAATAAAAACTAATACTTGTACAAAATTTATTTTATTTGTGTATTTAGACTCATTCAAAAATTATATTATAATTAGAGAAAATTGTAACTATATGGACATAAAAATCATTTATATTAATAATTTAGTAAATTCAAAGAATGTGCGTCCCCTCACATATAGAAGGACCCAACATTCTCTTAATTATTGACTCCACTTTGAGCAATCTAGCTCCCCACAAACCATCCCATTTTTTTCTCAAACTATTTTCCATGTTTTATAGGTTTTCTTATTTCGATGATACCAACTATAATTCCCTTTAGCTTCCATTAAAATTAATTCCACCAAATAAGTGGTAATCATATTTATCATTTCATTCAATTTAGTTTCATATTATACTTATAATAAATATGTTGTAACCATCATAAAATAATAAATCAAGTATAATAAATATTTTAAGAATTATTTATTATTATGTTGAGACCATTTTTCATATCATTTCCATCATATAAAATGTGAAAATACCACATGTGTGTATAAACATCTTATCATCTCCAGGTCGCGATGTAAATAATTTTTCATCACCATTTAACACATATTTTTATAAATATGGATATAATGTTTACATATGATATTCATGAAATAATTATACGCTCATAATTATAATATCATATCTAAATTCTTACCTTTCAATCCATTGGTAAACAATAATGTTGAGCATGCATATGTTGGGAGTACCACATTCATAATGTGATGTGCTCCATTTTTCATTTACACATTACATAGATGGGAATATATATATATATATATATATATATGATTTTTATATAAATATTAACATTTTAAATATTATGTAACCATAATCAATGCCTATGGAATAGAACTTCCAAATAAAATATCATTAAAAAACAAATCTATTCACACTTGAAACAATGATGATAATACATGATTATTTACAAAACGGTAATAGATAATATGAATGGATCATATATTATATTGTTGAAATGTATATGGTTCTTTTTTCTATTTGAAAAAAATTTAAATTCATTATAAAGGAGATAAAAAGAACATATGAGGCGTATCAAACATGAGGTAAGGGATTTTGTCATAATTTCCTTTCACTCGTGAAAATTTTAATACTCTGCTGCATGTTATTATAAGTTGTGTATATAATGAAACATTGAGGTATTTAAGAAAAAAAAAATATTTTTCATGATACAATTGATCACACTCTTTTAAAAGTAACTTTTAAAATAAAATATTATTTTTATTATATTATGATTTCTTTAATCTATCTTCCATATACATAATTTTCAATATTATATAACAAAAGTACTTTTTCATATATTAAGGAATTATTGAGAGTATTATAGGTTATAATTAATTTTTTATAATGTCCTAAAGGTATATTTCTATATTTTACCCTAAATGGGTCATTTTCAATATTTTTTTAAAATTTCAAAAGGAATGTTTTCTGTTTAACAGAGACTACATTAATAGGCTTTCCTACTACATTAACCATTTTACACACATTATATTATTATATAATATTTCATTTAATTTTAATAAGAAAAAAATTATAATATATTATTTTAAATGTTTCATTTCCATATTAGAGAATTCATTATTATCATAAAAAAACTAATTTCCTCATAGTCATCTGTCTTCTCATGATTGATTTTTAAAAATTTAACAATCCCTTGAAATATTAATTAGCTTTTTACCATTGAATAATATAATTATCTTAAACATTAAAATTATTTTTATCATATATATGATTATTTTTTAATCTATATACCATTTTTATGTATGGTGGTTTTATTATGTGGGGATATATTGAATAATTTGAATTCTTCACTCAATAAAAATACATGTGGATATGAAATATTGTTTATGAATTGAATTAATTATTCTATATATAAGTAATTAATTGTATATGAAATGATATGTGGGGAATATAATTATATATCCCCATGATAAATTTATAGGTCTCATTAGAAAAATTAGTATGATATAATCAAATGGGGTTTTGGTGTGTGGAAAAAAATAGATTAATCTATTTTGAAACAAGGTTTTTATGGTATAAAATTAATGATGTCTGTGATTATTAAGTCTAATATTATGAATTTATAATATTGATAGTTTTTTTATTATCCATGAGATTACTTAATTGATATTATCCATGGGTGTATTTTTAACTCATGTTATTTATTTAATAGTATGTGTTTTAAATTATTTACCTTTCCATATTGATTATTCATTATTTACTCATGACTTCTTCGATTTTATGTTACCCTTAATAAGAATATTAGATTACTCTTATATTTATGTCAATATTGTAAATATCTATTTCTTTAAGAATATTAAACTGGTCTACCATTGTTGAATAAATTTCAAATATCAGTTCCAATGAAAAAAGTAGAAATTGGCTTTTGTTTACTAGAATAGGGGTTGTTACAGTATGTATCAGTGGAACTTAAGTATAAAAATTGTGAACAATATTTTTGATGAACAGGGATAACATAAGAATTATAATATTATCATATTGTATTTAAGTAATTTTTCCGTGATATGGATATTATTTGATGGATAAATATTCATGATGATAACGAGATAAATCATTGTGTGGAATATTCAGTGATGGATCCTAATAGAATTGTTGGAACCAAAAAAAATATGAAATGTTTGAATTTCCCTGACGAGAAAAACAATATAGAAACTATCATAAAATAAAAGATCATTACAGAATTATTGTAGTTGGATTTGGTTAAAAAAATAACATTGTCAGAATGGAAAAGAATTTTGTTCCAATGAATTATTCCCCTATATTGGATCACTTTATGTGAAAAAATACTCAACTACTCTATTATAAATAATCATCCATTAGTATCTAAGAAATGAGTTAAGTCTCTCAAAAATATATTCATGGAAATTGGAAGTAATGAAAGTTAAATGGTTATTATGGTGTTGCATTGTCTGAGGGGTGATGATGATCCATATTGATAATTGATCTAGAAAACCTAATATGTTGAATCAATATATAGTACATAATGGGTAACCTTTAAAGATATTTTATTTAAGAAACACTTCCGTTGATAAAATCATGAAAAAATGGAGAGGATGATCTTCATGTAATATAGAATAATGATGAAAGTATCATTGAATATGATGCTAACATTACCAGACTAGACATGTATGATTTAGAAACAAATTCAAAATCTTGGTGTTGGGATTGACAATTTTTTGGATGGGATTAATCTAAGTCACTAAATATTACATCTTTACAAGTATTTTCATCATATTATGATATAGTATAAAGTGAAATTATGATAGAGAATATGTTCTGTAAATACTATATATTCAATTTAAATCAATAGAAGGAAATTTAAGTTTACTACTAAAAAAAATAAAATACATTAATGAAAATGAAGGGAATTAAAACATTTCTATCATGAAAGTTTTTAAGAGATAATTATATTTTAAATATCATGAATGAAATTGGAGTTAATTAAAAATGTAGAGTTATGGGTAATCTGGACAATGATTAAATGGAAAATAATGAATCCTCTATTATTCATTATATTAAATGTAATGATATTATGATTTACTCAAACTAGTGACTAACGTATCAAGGGATCATACCATAGAAGATACCAATTAGAAAATTACATGATTGTTCAATTACTACTATTGATATAGAATTACTTAATTACTTGTATATTTAGGTTCATGAATTATGTTTATTTATTTAATCAATGATATTTTTCTTATATGATTCATTAAAAATATAAGGATTAAACTGAATTATTTTTCTATAATGATTTTAAATCATAGGTTGAATGGTACCGATAAAAAATAAATGTTAGTTAGTTGTATAGTGGTATTTTTTTTAGAATACATAAATAATGGAAAGATAAACCATAATATATTTCTAATGTTTAGTTAATAATTTATTGTTGTGGTAAAGATAAATTTACCAGTAAATGAGTAAATAAAATAGTTTTGTAGCCTTGAAAATATTATTATTTGATGAAAATTTTATTTAAGATAGATTTTAATAATTTTTTTGATTAATGTAATATATTTGATAAAATGGAATTTAATTTAAGGAATAAGGGTAATGTTAATTTTGGGAAGAAGTTATGTTTTCATTAAAATCTTATGGTGATTATAATTAATAGTATGTTTTAGAAAAATTGGTTATAAATGTATTCAAATCCTTCATATTTTTTATTATAGTCTAAATTATTTTTTTTGGAAGGTATATTTTATATCAATTATTTTTTATATTTGGGTTTTGAATTTTCTAGGACATAATTTGGAGGATTCTTTTGGTTAAATATTTAGTAAATTATAAATGGTAAACATAGGGAGGTCTTCATTAAATGTATTAATGGTTAACATGTTCTACCAATTTTTAATAAATAGATATATGGAATTTATATTTATTTTTATGGATATAATTTATGCTTAATGTAAATTTTTCATCATCAGTCATAAATAATAAATCATTAATTCTCATCATTTGAAGAAACAAAGACATTATAGTGGGAAATTTATTAAATTATGAAATTATACATGTTAGTTAAGTACATTTCATTATGTTATTAGTGTAAATTTAATGTACTTCATAAAATATTGGAAACTAATCTTGATAAAATATTATTTTATTAATATCACTTTTGAAAAATTCATCATATTTTTAACAATCATTAATTTATGGTTTGGTGGTCATTAACATTATCCTATCCATGTTCTATCTCACTCTCTATTATTCCTTGGGAAATAGTTTTATCTTATATTTTTATATTTTCAGTTTTCAATACTTTTATTCTATTTTTAAAAATAGTTTTTTGTTGACCAATGAATTTATATTTCTATATTTTTAAGAGGATGTTTTATTAACACATTTCAAATTGTGGAATTTCAAAATGTTATTTTAAAGGTTCAATAACTTGATTATCTAAACAAATTAAAATTTTGAGGATGTAATTTAATTAAGGGTGTGAATGTAAATCAATGATATTTTAAAAAGAACATTATGTTCAATAAAGTACACAACACACAACACTGATATGAATTGATCCATTGTATATTATTATTCAAATATGATTATTATAACCTACCCATTAATTTAGTGGGTATGAATATTATTTAGAGTATTATGAAATATATATAATTTCCCGTATATAAATATATATATTTATTGGTGAATTCATAGTAAACTATTAATTATCTATTAGTAAGTTCATTTTATTCTTTAAAATAAAATGTTTTTTTTGAAAAAAGGTTTGTTATTATTTTTTAAGAAGACATTATAAAACTTTTCTATAACATTTCAATTTTTTTTATAAAAACGATATAATTTTTAATATAAAAATATAAAAATTATTATTTTCACTAATTTTGATATTTTTCAATAATGATTGATTTTTTAATGAATAGTAAAAAATAAGATTTCACAAAAAAAGTTATATACTCTTTTAATGTATCTAATATGTAAAATTTTATTTTTGTATAATTTTAAATATTAATTAGTTAATTTTGATTAAACGTAATCAAATTATAAATTTTGGAATTAATTTTGTGCTTCAATTTTTTATAGAATCATTTTTATACTTAAAAATATATTTTTCTACAAACATGAATTTCACTGTAATTTATGGGGTATATTTTAATTAAATCATGAGAATTTTTCTAATTTAATATATAAAGATTGAAAAAACATTTTGAATATTGATGTATAATTTTTATAATTATGCCCATTTTATTTTTATTCATCCTGAACAGATACCATAGTAAATAACAATCACAACTGTAATAGTAAATTTAGTAATTAATGTAATAAATAGTGTAATATGTAATTAAAAATCAGTCAAAAAATTAATTGATATAATTAGATGATTATATTTCATCTATAATGATCATAAATTCTAATATATGACATTTTATTCTTCTTCCATGATTTTGACCATTATAATACTTCATGATAGATACAGACAAAAATTTCACTTCTCTTTTTTTAATATCTATAATTTTCACAAATGGATAAATACAACATATTTAAAATTATAAATATCCATTTTAAAGATATATTACTAATATTTATCATGTTAGATTATTTATAATTATTTGAGGTTACAAAATTACCTTTAATGCTTCAGCAATATCAACATCACATTTTTATAATTAATATGTCAATATAATAAATCGTTTTAAAAAAAATACTTAAAGTTATATTATTTGAATGAATTATTATGTTCCATGATTTTTTTAGTAAATATAACATGGTATTGATGTTTCAATTTATTATATTTTAATTATGTCTTTGTCTTCATGAATTTTAATTCAAATTAAATTAATAGTGTTAATATAACGTCAGTGGTATTTTAAAATAAATAATATCTTATTAAATGATTTAAAATTCATAAAAAATATTATATTTTTCCAAATTAAACTTTTTTTATCTAAAATTAATCCATTATCCATTTATGAGTAGATCTACAAATTATAGTGACATTATTTACCCTTTAATGGTGGAAATCATTAATATTACGGTAATTATGAATCAAGATATCGAGGGGTTAAAATCGAGATATAAGTGTGAAAACGCCACTAAACATCTAAAAATGACATTATATTATAGGATTTTAAATAATAATATTTTATAAAAATAATAGAAAATTTATACCATTTTTAAATTAAAACATTTAATTAATACTCTATGAGATTTTATGGAATTCCCCTCCCCTCACTTATAAAAGGATACCCACTTCTCTCGATTATTTATGCCACTTTGATTTATTTATCTCAAGAAAACCCTACGAATATATATTTTCAACACCATAATAAAAATTTTATTGGTTATGGTTATTTCAAAATACCAATACTAAGTTCCTTAAAATGAGATATTAAGAATGTCTACCGAAGAAGAGGTAATCATCACTATCAGGTCTTTGATGTTAATTTATTCTTCTACATCACTTTAATATATTTTAAACAAACTAAAATAATACATATAGAATCATATATATGTTTTTATATTATTGTGATTATGTTATAACTATTTTTCATCTATTCTTCCTCATATAAAAAAGCAAAAACATCAGTCAGGCTGTAACACCCCGCCCCTACCTCATTGGCTTGAGGAGGCGGTGAGGGTTACTTGACCCTAAATGATATTCCCAAGGGTCCAAAGGCTAGACTTAAATACCATGGGATTCAGGAACAAATTGGTGAATTATTTTCCCTTAAGACAAAACCAACCAAACAATCCACTATCAATCACTATATGATGTGTGTCAATAAAACAACCAAACATGCATTGCCAAAATACAACCAAGTTGTACCACAATACAACCCAAAACCAATAAAACCAGAAATGTCTACACCACATCAGAGTACAAGTGGAAACCGAGAAACAAACACTACAATCCATGACCCCACCATAACTCCACACCAAGCTCCAAGCTTTAAGATCCACCAAGACATCACAACGCACCACTAAAGGAGGGAGATGCCTTACCTTTTCCCACATCACGATACACAACATCTGCAAAGACACCAACGTGCCAATGTAGGGATAAGTAATAAAACATAGTAGGATTTCCCCAAATGACTTACCTACACACACCACTAGGATAAAACCATTAACACATTTATATAAAAAAATTTATATAAAATAATCACAAGTTAAACCATTTTTATAAGCCAAACACACCCTTACCAAGCCATCACACCCAAACCAAGAACCCAAGGGAAAGACAAACAAGTATGCCACAAGCCATTTCATCATTCACACACTAGCACTACAATTTACAACTTGCAAAGCAATGAAAAACAAACAACCAAATAGTGGGACTTTCGCCTAACCCGTTCACCCATGCACACCAAAGCAACCAAAACGGTGGGACTTCCGCCCAACCCATTCAACCATTCACAACTAGTGGCTCTTCCCATCCACTTATCCTTTGATGGTGGCAATTCTGTCCACTATCCATACCATTTCTATAGTGGTACTTCATTCCACTTCCACACAACATTCCCATCAATCCATAAACAAGCATATAACCCACCAATGTCACAACAACATGCAATCAACTATATCCATTGCATACCAATCCGTTTCAATAAATCATCCATTTATTAAAATCCATTTTCCATTACAAATTACATTTCAATAAAAACATCTTTATTGAAAACCATTTTTCACCAACCATTTTCCCAAATCAATCTCAACAATCCATTTTAAAATCTCTATTTTAAAATTCGTAACAATAGCATTTCACCTTGAAACCCCCTTTTTTCCCAAAATCCCCAAATGGATTTCCAACTAATTTCGCATAACAAATCACAATTAATTTTTTAGCACAATAATTATTTGGAGAAAATAACCACTAGTTCTAACCATGTGGAGTTGAGAGAGAAGCCACCTACCTTTAGGGTTCCCATGAAATTGACCCACGAACAATCCCACCTCAAATCCAACGAATGCACCACTGAAACCTCTCTAGATCCCTTTACCTAACATCCACAAGACTTAATATTAACATCCAAGGAAAAAAAAACCGTAGATCTATAAAAAACAAGTGTAGATCTAGAAAACCAAGAAAGAGATGGATGTAGATCTCGAGAAAAACACAAGGAAACCAAGAGGAGAGACTTGACCATGAGAAACCTCCTTCAAACCACCAAGAAAAATCTTCAAAATCCTTCCAAAATGAGTGGGAGAGCCCCTCCAAAACCTGATAACCCATAATCCCAAGTGAGGCTCGAGTGGGAGGATGATTTGAGTGTTTTAGATCAAGACTGAGGGAGCCCGGACTTAGAAGCACCAACTTTAAGTGGCCGCACGGTTATCCCGCACGGTTTGGAAAACAGTGCGCTTACTATGTGCACGCTACTTCCTAGAGATCAAGGGTCCACACGGTTTCCTCGCACGGTTTGGAAAACTGTTCACAGGCCATGCAAATCCTACTGTATCCTCTTGCACAGTTTCCTGGAACATCCGCATGGTTTCCCTTAACCATTCACCCATTTAAAAGCCTCCAAACTCATCCAAAACCATTCCAAATTTTCCCAACCTCTTCCCAACTCATCCCATGCACTTTAAACACATAAAAAATGCATAAAAAATGGCTACATAGCTCAAACTGGGGGTACTACATTCTCCCCACCATTGGAATTTCCGTTATCAGAAAGTAGTGACCCCGCCCTTTGCCGAAAGAGCTTGGGCCACTGCTCGATCATCTCTTTATCCCACTCCCAAGTCTCCTCTTGAATCTGACCATGTTGCCACAAAACATGAACTAAACCGATTCTTTTACCATGCAAGAATTTCTCTTTCCTATCCACAACCCGCACTGGCACATGCACCAATGAAGCATCCAGTTCTTGCTCAACATGATCCCAACGAATCACATGGTCACGATCCGGCTGATACTTTTTCAACTACGACACATGAAACACATTGTGCACTGAACTGAACATAGGTGGGAAAGCCAAACGATAATCCACCTCACCATCCTGCTCAAGAATCTCAGAAGGCCCAATATACCTCGGAGATAACTTTCCCTGCTTCCTAAACCGATGATTTCCCAACCTAGGAGAGATCCTCAAGAAAACATGATCACCCACCTCGAACGACAACGACCATCGATGATGATCCACATAAAATTTATGACAAATCTGAGCTGTCTCCATTCTATTTATGATCAAGTTGATCTTCTCCATAGTCTCCTGGACAAGTCTTAGTCCAACCATCGAGGACTCACCCATTTCCACCCAACATAGTGTAGAACGACATGGCCGCCCATACAATGCTTTAAATGGAGCCATATGTATGGATGATTGATAACTGTTATTGCACGAAAACTCAACCAACGATAAGTGCTCCTCCCACGAGCCACTGAAATCCATGACACAAGCCTGCAACATATCCTCCAGAGTTTTTATCATCCTATCGGATTGACCATCTGTCTGAGGGTGATACGCCGTACTCATGGTCAACTTAGTTCCAAGGGATTGCTATAAGGATTTCCAGAAACGAGATGTAAACCTCGGATCTCTATCAGATATGATCGAAACTAGAACACTATGGCTCTTTAACACCTACCAGATATATATTTTGGACATATCCTACAACATATGAGATTCACGAATCAGAATGAAATGGGCCGACTTCGTTAGTCGATCCACTATCACCCAAATGGCATCGTGATTTCTGACCATTCTTGGAAGACCTGAAACAAAATCCATCACTATTTGCTCCCACATTCAAACAGGGATTGGTATAGACTGCAACATTCCTGCTGGCCTCTGATGTTCTACCTTGACCTGCTGACAAGTCAAGCATCTTGAAACAAACTCAGCCACTCTTCTTTTCATACCAGCCCACCAGAACTGCACTTTCAATGATTTATACATTTTTTGAATTGGAGGATGAACAACCCACATGGAATGATGATACGCCCTAAGAAGATCCTCCTAACAAGAAACTGGTACAATAATCTGATTCTATAAAAACAAAATTGAATCTTCATTCAGTTTCCAACCCTCAATGGTCTCCCCACCATTGAGTCTCGACCCCATGGTCACACACTCAAGATCAGATATCTGTGCCTCTCTAACCAGGCCAGCCACGTCAGGAATCAACAAAACTGGAAATAATACTACTCTATCACCCTGGTCATCACATTCTAACCGCATATCAGCTATAACCGACATAAACTATCACTAGTCTGATGCCTGTTTCACCATCTGATCATATGATTTTCTACTTAATGCATCCACCACCAAATTTCCCTTACCTGGTGTGTACATTAAGTCAAAATCAAACATCTATAGATGTTCCATCCATCTCATTTTCCTCAGGTTCAAATCCCTTTTTGAGAAAATGTGCTTCAAGATCCTATGATACGTATATACCGTGAATTTCTCACTGAAGAGATAATCACGCCACACTTTCAAAGCATGCACCACTACTGCCAATTCTAAATCATGTGTTGGGTAGTTCTTCTCATGCACCCTCAACTGCCGTGAGCCATACGCAAGCACATGAGTCCCGTTCATGAGAACGCACCCCAACACTGATCCTGATGCATCACAATACACCACGTACCCTTTTCATGGTTATGAAAAAAACAAAATTGGTGCTGATGTAAGGTGACCATTTAGCTCTTCGAAACACTTCTTACACTGTTCATTCCACTGGAATGGAACATTCTTTATCGTCAAAGCTGTCATCGGTGAATCCAAACTTGAAAAGGAACAAACAAAACGCTGATAATACCCAGCTAGACCAAGGAAACTCCATATCTCAAACACATTCTTTGGCGGTTTCCAAGAGATAACAACCTCTATCTTTTCCAGATCCACTGAAGCACCCTTTTCAGAAATCACATGGACAAGAAAAATAACTTAATGTATTCAGAAGCCAGACTTCGACAATTTGGAATACAACCAACAATCCCTCAAGATCCCTATCACTATCTCCTAATGTTGCTCATACTCCACCCTTGTCTTTGAATACACTAGAATATCATCTACATACACCATCAAAAATGAATCCACATATCTCTGAAATACCTGATTCATCAGTGCCATGAACACCGCTGGTGCATTCGTTAGACCAAAGGGAATAACCACGTATTCATAATGGCTATATATACTTCTAAAAGCTGTTTTAGGAATATCATCCTTCCTCACCAGCCATTGATGATATCCCGACCTAAGGTCGATCTTGGAGAACCACTGGGCTCCCCTCAACTGGTCGAACAAATCATCATTTCATGGAAGTGGATATCTATTCTTTATCATAACTTGGTTAAGTCTACGATAATCAATACAGAGTCTCAAAGTTCCATCTGCCATTTTCATAAACAACATTGAAGCTGCCCATAAAGGCATGCTAGGCCAGATAAACCCTTTGTTTTCTAACTCTTCTAATTGTACTTTTAATTTCCACAATTCATTTGGTGCCATCCGATAAGATGGAAGTGAGATAGGACTAGTCCTTGGATGGAGATAAATCGTATACTTCTCTTCTCTTATGGGAGGTAACCCATAGAATTCTTCAAGAAAAACATCCATGAACCGATCCACCACTGTTGGAAGAACACTCGGCTCAATACCGTTTGACGATTCCAATGACAACACCGCCAACTGATATGATAGCTTGCCCACTACTAGTGCCAACAAACCCTTTGCACCCTCCCTTTCATGCCTCTCTCCTCCAAAGAGATTTTCAACACCATCACGCGTCATAAAAGCCATAGTCTGTGCATTACAATCAATGTGGGCCTTAAATTACACCAGCCAATCCTTTCCCAGGATTAAATCATACCCATCCATCTCAAGAATTGAAAAATTCCACACTAACTCCACCTCGCCCACAACGATACAACATGCTCTACACAGGAAGGCTCGACACTCTCTTCGAACTAGAGGAGTTTGATGTTCCAAAACCGAGGGTATCATTTCTACCCTTAAACCCAGCAAATCAACCACACGTGCAGCAATAAAAGAGTGTGAAGAACCCATATCAAAAAACACTTTCATCAAGGTAGAATTTAAAAGAATAGTACCTCACACTATGGATGGTCTCTATTGATCAACCACCACAACCTGATCAGCTCCAAACACATGTTTTCTTGCCACGCTCTGGTCTTTATTGCCATGCTGAGGCATCATGGTATTCCAAGAATCACCATGACCCACTTTACCCTAATGATGTGGAGTATGCTGCTTCCCTCATCCCGTTAAAGAGTACAACGTTTACGATCCCTAAGAAGTATCACACGCACCGGACCTCGGGTCATTCCGACAATAACACTGCAGATACCCCATCTTCTTACAATTAAGACATGCTTGAGGTTGTGTCGTACAATCTTTCTTGATGTGGCTTGTTGAACCACACAGAAAACGTCTCGGCTTGCTCTGGGGATTCGGAAGAAGATTCACCAATCCTGTCATTAGATTATATTACATACTCTCAACCTGGGAATAAGTGTCCCTCCTCCTATTGAACCCGGGATTAGAGTTCCCACTATTCCCCATGTGTACCACCATGCTTCCTCCACCCGGAGTGCCCAACAGATCCTGGTCATCCACCGAGGCTCTATTAACCATCTCTGTGTAATAATCTATACAAAATACTTCTATCTTTGAACAGATTTCTTTCCTTAACCCCCTTCAAAGATCCTTGATTTCAATGATGTGCTACCCTCTACCACGGGTGCAAACCTCAATATATTCATAAACATAGCTTCATACTCCGTTACAGACATAAGATCTTTCTTCTAACTTAATAAATCATTCGTACACTGAATTCTGAACGTATGTGGGTAGAATTGTTCATGAAACAATTCTTCAAAGCCTTCCTACATCATACCCAGGTCCGTCCCCTCTTGGACTACCAACTCCCACCACTGAAGGGCAAGATCTTCCAACATATACATGGCCAACTTCACTTTTAACTCTACGGGTGTTCCCAAGAACTCAAAGATCCTTTTCATTTTATTCAACCATGATTATGCCCTCTCTGGCTCTGAATCACCCCTAAGGATGGGTGGATTCTGCTTTTGAAATTAAACCTCATGATCCACATGCCTTGGTTCATCCATTTTATTTCCACTTTCCACAGCTTGGAAAGCTTGCACTATGCTTTGCACTAGCTACTAGTTCACCTGAGGCTCAGGTGCTACCACATTCTCAGCAACCTCTTCCGGTTGGTCTCTACGACGCCTACCCAGTTCCATTTCTATAAACATAAAACAACAAACCATGAGTCTCACTTCTGTAGACATCACGAATTCCCATTTCAAATCACATTACACAACACTATTGCACAAGGCTTTCCACAAGTTCACATTTTCCATGTTTCACCATTTTAAAAACCAAAACCTTTTCAAAATACAATATTTATTCACATTACAATTTCACACATTTGCAAAAAAGTTTCTCAATTCATCCCATAAATCATTGTACCCCAATGATATATGCATCCTAGAGGGAAGTCATTTCTACCATATATTCCATGCACATATCATTGGCTATACCCAGAACAATGAGATTTCCAATGCCTATAAGTGTCTCCAAAACACTTATGTACCCAATTCCCTAGTAACTTGAATTTCAGCATTAAAGGGATAGCTACGTCCTCTTATGCTATACATTCCAAGTTCCGACAAGCCTACACCTTGCTACCATCCCGACTCCAGGAATATACCACAACGAATGTCATCTCCAAATCTGAGAATAAAATCCAAAGGACCGAACACATTGATACCACTTGTAACGCCTCAAACCTACCTCACTGTATTGAGGAGGCGGTGAGGGTTACTTGGCCTTAAGAAAAGTTCCCAAGGCGCCAAAGGCTGGAAATAAATGCCGAGGGCTTCGAGAAAAAATTGGGGAATGATTTGAACTTAAGACAAAACCAACCAAACCATCCACTATCAATCACTATATGATGCGTGTCAATAAAACAACCAAACATGCATTCCTAAAAGACAACCAAGTTATACCACAATACAACCCAAAACCAATATAACCCGACATGTGTACACCACATCAGAGTACAAGAGGAAACTAAGCAACAAACAATACAATCCATGACCTCACCACAGATCCACACCAAGCTGCGGGCTCCAAGCTCTTACAAGACATCACAATGCACCACTAAAGGAGGGAGAAGCCTTACCTTTTCCCACATCATGATACACAACATCTACAAAGACACCGACATGCCAAAGTAGGGGGTGGGTACTAAAACTCAGTAGGTTTTCCCCAAATGACTTCCCTACACACACCACTAGGATAAAACCATTAGCACATTTATATGAAACAATTTATATAAAATAATCACAAATGCAACCATTTCCATAAGCCTAACACACCCTTACCAAGACATCACACCCAAAACAAGAACCCAAGGTAAATCCAACCATGTATGCCCCAAGCCATTTCAGCATTCCCACACTAGCACAACAATTTCCACCTTTCAAAGAAATGCACAACAAAAAACCAAACTGTGGGACTTTCACCCAACCCGTTCACCCATGCACACCAAAACAACCAAAACAGTGGGTCTTCCACCCAACCCGTTCACCCATTCACAACTAGTGGCACTTCCTGTCCACTTATCCTTTGATGGTGGCCCTTCCGCCCACTATCCATCCCCTTTTTATAGTGGTACTTCTCGCCACTTCGACAATACATTCCCATCAATCCATAAACAAGAATATAACCCACCAATGTCACAACAACATGAAATCAACCAATTCCATCTCATACCAATCCACTTCAATAAATCATCCATTTATTGAAAACCATTTTCTATATCAAACCACATTTCAATAAAAACATATTTATTAAAAACCATTTTCACCAACCATTTTCCCAAATCAATCTCAAAAACCAATTTTAAAATCTCTATTTTAAAATCCATAACAACAATATTTCACCATGAAACACTAGTTCTAACCTATTGGAGTCAAGAGATAATCCACCTACCTTTAGGGTTCCTGAGAAATTGACCCATGAACAACCCCGCCTCAAATCCGGTGAACACACCACCGAAACCTCTCTAGATCCCTTTACCTAACATCCAAAATCCTTAATATTAAAATCCAAGGCAACCAGAACCCTATATATACACAAAACAAGGGTAGATCTAGAAAACCAAGAAAGAGAGGGATGTAGATCCAGAGGAAAACACAAGGAAACAAAGAGGAGAGACTTACCCGGGAGAAACCATCTTCAAACCGCCAAGAAAACTCTTCAAAATCATTCCAAACCGAGTTGGAGAGCCCCTCTACCCCATGAGAACCCAAAATCCTAAGTGTGGCTTGAGTGGGAGGAATATTTGAGTATTTTAGTTCAAGCCCAAGGGTGCCCGGACTTAACAACACCAACTTTAAGTGGCCACACAGTTAGCCCGCATGGTTTGGAAACTGTTCCCTAACCGTGTGCATGCTACTTCCTAGAGAGCAAGGGTCTACACGGTTGACTCACATGGTTTGGAAAACCCTGCACAGGCCATGAAAAGCCTACTGTCTCCTCCTGCATGGTTTCTTGGATCATTCGTACGGTTTCCCTTAACCATGCTCAAACCGTGCACCCATTTAAAAGCCTCCAAACTCATCCAAAACCATTTTAAAATCTCCCAACCTCTGCCCAACTCATCCCATACACTTTAAACACATACAAAATGAATAAAAAAGGCTATATTCCTCAAACTAGGGGTACTACATGGACATACGTACAACTTACCGTCACCACGTAACAGAGTAATTAGTGTTTGATTAATATTTCATATGGATGGTTGTAAGGATGGGAATAATTTTTATATTCTATATTTATAAAATATTGAACCTTATATTATTATATAATCATTAATACATATTTACTATCTAGTCTATTAGAAAACTATAACTTTACTTTTTTGTATGTATGGACTACCAACTTCACAAAGCGATGTGAACCGATTTATATTAACACATTTAAATTATGTTAATAATTATACATATATACGTAGGATAATAATATGATTATTTAAATTATAGGGATTATGGAACCATAATCCTAGTCCAAGGACCGGAACAATCGATAAAAAATTATAAGGAAAAACAAAGCTATTAACACCCAAAATAATGGTGATAATAAAATATTTCTAAAAATTGGTAATAACATATTATTAATGGATCATATATGATATTATATACCTTTAAATTGTAACACCCTATGAATTTAAATTAATAACATATTTTTCAATACTGCATATGACACACAACGTCATGCTTAAATGACCCATCAAATATATTCATGTTATAACCTAGCCGTTAAATTTGAGAGTGTGAATATTAATAATTTATTTTTAATATATATAAACTTCCTAATAAACAAAAAAATATTTATAAATTATTAATAAAATAGAAATAATCATTTAATAATGATGTTATTCAATAAAAAACCCATTTTCTTTAAATATTATTTTAATTTTCTTTTATGATAAAATTTTATAAATAAATTTTGAAACTTTTTGAAATTTTATTTAATAAAATTAACTTAATTTTTTAAATAAAAATATCAAAATATACTTATGGTTAAATTTTATTTTTTTAAATTCTTTATTTTTAAATTAATAATGAAAATTAATAATTTTTCAAATACCGACATTTCTCTTCATTAAAACCAGAAATTTAAAATATCAATTATTTTTTAGATTTCATTATAATGTTAGATATGAACCATTTTATGTATAAAAATAAATTTAATTTCATTTTAATCATAATCTATTATGGGGTTGGTATAAGATTATTTTAATCCATAATGAGGTGTTTTTATTTAATTTAATATTAAATGAAAAAATTTATCCCTTTTATTTAACATAAATAACCCCAAGTAATGAAAATTTTAAATTAAATGAATACATTTTAAATCTATTTATATAAATTTATATTCACTTAATAATTATTCTTAGTCAAAGAGTAAATATTAATCTTTTACTTCTTGAAATATGCATTTCCTGAAAATCCATTTTCAACACATTTTACTATATTATTACTAAATTATATTTTTCAACATCTAGGAATAAAATTACTTTAAAAGGATAAATTATTTGTAATAAGAATAACAAATATTATATAATAGGTTCAATTTATGTTTTGAAAAACTAATAATAATAATAATAAAAAACTATCACCATGATTAATGTTAAAACTGGCTTACCAGGGTTTAAACTAAAGAATCAATGATAGTAACATGTGTTAAAAATGATTATTTTTGAATTTTAGAGTTTTTAATCGACCATATAATCACTACAATCCAGTATTTATAAAATTTTCAGGCATGTTCCTTGAGTTTGATTTCCCATTTCTTAATAGTTTTGGTCATTTATCAAAATTCAGCACCTATAAAATTGTAAAATTACTCCCCCTACCCTCACTTCGTTGCATATCTAAAGACATTTTTCACCAAAAAAACCTTCCAAATATCTCCAAATCATCCATATACATATTCTAGATCTTCTTTTGTTCTCAAAATATCATCCATAAAATCATTAATTAGAGATCCAAAGGAGTATATTCTATGTGAATGTAATTGTCTTCAACAAGATCCTTCTTTTTTACTTCATAGTTTCCCACCATAAATTTTATCAAAGAAAATTACAATATAACAACACCATTTTATATTATATAATTATATTATATTATGTTTATTTAAGAATATTTATCTACCTAAAACTCTAGGAAATCAAAAAATGAAACCATCATTCGTGTGTACGAAGGACAACCACCATGTAAATTATTTCAAATTTTTCAAACATCACCTATCAAAGATGTTAATGATGATGGATTTAATGTCTGTATATGATATTAATAAAATATTAATAATTTTGGAAGGTTTAAAAATCATATAACGTCCTAATTTACCATGAACTAAAAAATGATAATATCGTTTGTGAGTATAGAAGACTACCACCTCATAAAGCGATGTGAATTGTTTTCTATCACGACATCACATGATAAGAATAATTAAATGTGTTAAAAATTTATTTTATATTGATGATATAAATTTAACAATGGAAAGATAAAATTACACTTACCATACTTCCATCACGATCATTAAAAAATGGATACATTATAGATGTGTATGTACGACCTATATTCTCATTGATTGTGACATAAATAATTTTTCATAAATGAATTTCATGGGATTTTATGTATAATTTAATAATAAAAATGAATATAATTTCGTTATAATTATTCTGTATATTATGGATTAATGATCCCATTTAACATAGTCAAAACACTAATGTCGTTGTGAAATTATAAACTAAGAGTCCTGAAACACAAATATTTAGACATAACAGGATAAGTAATTTAATATGATATTGAAATAAAAGAAATAAATGGATTTAGTATAAGTTATAAAACATATAATATTTTATTAAGAAAAAAATTATTGATAAAGGTTCATTATTTATGAGTTAAAAGACATACACAAGAAGTCTCAACTAGGTGTAAGGATTTCCCCTCAAAACATCCTTCTTGGAGACACATGTACATTTATACACATAATTTCTTTTAAAAGGTGTATATAATGACCTTTTACATGTTATATCAAGAAGAATTAAAATATAGTGATTTTTAAGTTATAATTCATATACCACATTCATGGGAGTTATGATGAAAATGTTATCCATGTTGTAAGGTTTTATTTTTCAATCTAATTTTAATCCGGATTATTTGTACATGAATTTGGGTTATAATAAAATATTAGATAATTTCATAATAAAAATATTTTTATTTTATTATACTATTTTTAATCATTATATTTTTAGTTAATTGAAAAATAATCCTCTCTTTTGTAGTTAAAGGTGTTACGAGTAGGTTTTTCAGAAATGATAACATCTTTTTTCTCTTTGGTATCAAATATTTTTTTCATAAATATTCAATTTTTCTAAAAATATTTCAAAAAATATTTTTAACATTATAAAAAAGATTTATTAAATAATGTTTTACCAATGTTTGATGTTTAATAAGATTTTTTGAAAGTAATCTTCTTTTCATTTTCTGAATGAGGTACCATTTAACATTTTTACAACAATGTGAAGGATTTTTTTTCTTATATGGTATGTAAAAAATTACCTTCAACCAAGAACAATAAATTATTTGAAGCATAAGCCATAAGTTTCCATAATTATTTTTAATTAATATTTTTTCTATAATATTTTAGAAATTTTTAGATTTCGAATAAATCATTTCATTTGAAAATTATATTTTAATCAATAAATATATGACGTTATAATTTAGAAACATTTTCATAACTGATAAAATCCTTTGATATTATAGATCACTTTTAAATAATGTATATAAGTCCCTATAATATATACCAATATTATTATCCCATATATTTATTATGTAATAAATACAATAAATTCATCTCTTAAATTCCTTAAATGTGAAATTTCCATTCATTATGATATGAAAAAAGATTATGCACCCCATTTCTTTTCATGTATAATTCATATATTTATTTATATATTTTTGTTCTTATAGAATACATAATCATGAATATGTAATAATCAGTGTTCCATAATAACACTCTAATGTATTGGGTAAAGATTCAGTCTCATGAGGATTAATTTATGGAGTTAGTGTGTAAACCTAATCAATTATTTATCTTTTTCCACTATGTGATATTGTATAGGCAGTTATCCTTGCCTCGTATTTATGTTGTGTTTTGTGTTGCTGTCTCAATTTCTGTCACACCGTGATCTTATAATACCATTTTTTCATTTTCATGATCAAATTTGATTCCATAATTTCATTCTCTTTTATGAAATCATGTTATACAATTTACTCACATGTTATGTTTCCCTATCAGGTTTATATCCTTACTAGGATTTTTAGTTTCCCCCTTTCTTTTATATACTTCCCTAGGTTAACCCATGGTGTTTTAGGATCATCAAAGGATTTAGGATCTCATTATTGAGAAAAAATATGTATTATTTATATCTCACATTGATTTATTAAGAACCCAACATTTCAAATACATAATGCCTCATGATACTTGGGTTTTAATTTTAGGATTTAATGTTAATAATCATGTGATAATCTGTATAAAAGGTTGTGGTTTCTATGGTTAGAATAAGAGAATGTACTAGTCATTTTTATTGATTTGTACTAAAATAATTTAGTGATGTTCCAATGGATAGGTATAACTATAGGAATAGTTATTGAAAAAATATCCTGGAATTTTGGATAAGTATGGAGGAAGCAGGTTCTAAAAAATTACATCCCCATAGTAATAATACAAGGGGATGCAGATGTAGAACAATTTCACATAGGGGAAATAAAACCAAAAAGAATTAATTTTTATTGACTCAGCCTTCACTTTGGGAATAAAAATGGGCCTTGTTTCACAGATATTATATCACTCCTTTGGGATATGTTTTCCAAATTCAAAAACTCATTAAAAAAAATTATAAAGGACTTAAAGATACTATTATGTAAAAAAAATTGATAGGAAAAATTTTCATGGATAACCAATATTGGAACCTAGAGACTCATAAGTTAGGATATATTACCCTTTTATAAGTTATTCCTTATAAGTTTATATTTTTTTCATTTTATGTTAATGATTTGTTGTCTTTTTTCTTTTATTATCTCTTATTATTGGTGAGAAATATGAGAAAAAATCCAAATAAAAATGTTATGGTAAATCTAATAATTTCCCCAAGGATATGTCTAATATAACAGGAATTTTAGTTTTAAATCTTATAGTCATTACAAATGATATATTTTAAATTATTATTAACAACATAACATATTTGAATTTTAAATACAAAAAATAAGGGATGAATGGTTTTTCAATGAATAAAAAGTGTTAAATATGAAAAAGAAATGAATATTCCATTTCCTAAACATAAAAAATATTGGAAGATAGACTATTGAATATGAATTAAATAAACTGGAAGATATATTATGTGTGGGAAATTAGGGTAATGTCATTATATTTCTGAATCAAAATGAAGAGTCTGGTTAAAATACATGGGGAAATATTGTTCAAAATAATTCACCACTAACTATTAAATGCCATATATATGTGGAACTTAGTCATAATCAAATTCAATTCCATATTTTGTGGAATAATTATTAATTTCCTATATAATGACAATAATATATGTGAAATGATAGAATTTTTCAGTTTTGGGATTGATGAATAATGTTAGTGAACTGTTTTTATTACTGGTAATCAAGTTATATGAATAATGAAACTAATAAGGCCCATTATACATTGGTTTTTCCATGTATTTTTAAAAATATGTGGAATGGTACTAATGATTATGAAAGGATATTTAATGTTAAGGTGATATTTTATGGAAAACTATTGATTATGGAAAATATAATCATTTATATTTGGTTCAAGTTAGGTTAATTTTAGTCAATCAAAATTATATTATTTTTTTGAATATAATTATTTGATAGAATACCATAGAGGTTAAAGAAAATATTATATGATATGTTATTTTTGGGAATTTTCATCATATTCTTCAAAATATTATATGATTATGGTGAATCATGAATATGATTATTAATACTATTTTTAATAGTTTTATAAAAAAGGTAAAACATGCAAGGTGAGGTACAATTCATCATATATGGAATGGAATTACGGGTTGAATTAAAAATGGAAGTGTGGAAAGGGTTTCATGCCTATCATTAGACAATGTTATATAGTAGTTATCATGGATTTATTTTTGATTACATTATTTGATAAATAAATATTAACAGTATTTTGTGAAACACATTTTATAATCAGATCTTTTTGAGTTTTTAGTATTTTGACCTTATTAATGATATTTTTGGAAATGATTCACTAGGTTGATGTACATGTAAACCTTGATTTCTAAATTTTGTATGACATGAAATATTTTTAGAGAATCACATAATTAAATCTAGGAATTTATAGCTTATATTTGATGTTAAATTATAAATTTATGGAATGATTTAAGATAAAAATTTTCTTTTGAGATTAAAATTAATGTGTATTAATTTCTAGAATTATCTTACCTTGTGTTAACATTTTTTTTGATAAAATATATACAACCGTGAGTAATATATTCTTATCATTTTATAGAATCTTGTTACCAATTAAAATTTAGGTTCAATAATTTAGATATCAAAAATTTTGTCTTTAATATGCCTTATTTTGAATAACTTATAACATTCTTTTGAAAAATTATTAAATTATGAAATAATACATTTCAAATAAATAAATTTCATTATTTAATTAGTCTATATGGTTAATGGATCCCTCAAATTTCGGAAAATAATATTGAAATAAGAATGTTATTCATTTTCAATATATTGATAATCTCTTATCTCTTAAGAAAAAATTACAACATTATCTCGTAAATGGATCTTATATCCAAATAATTATTTTAACTTCTATATAATGATATTTTTATATGGAAACCTAGTATTGGGTTATTTAAGATTACATTTTTATTTTTATTTCCCCCTTTTAGGAGAATTTTTTGTTAACACCTTTTATGATGTTATGTTTCCATAAATGAATATTTGAATGCATGGCCCTTGATTTCTATGAACAAGTTCTATTGGTGGGTACAATTTTTTTAATAGTTGTATAATGTAACACACTTATATTTTAAAATATGAACATAATTTTCAATATTTTATATGACACAAAATACTAAGCATGGATGGCCCCTGAAAACTATTACAATTATAACCTAGTTGTTAAATTGGTCAGTTTGAATAGCATTAATTAACATATGAAATATAAATATAGGTAATATTTAATTTATATTTATTGATAACTACCTTATAAATAAACACTCAACTTTTAATAAAGATATTTTATTCTAAAAAATAATATGCTTCCTTTAAAAAAATATTACTTTTTTGTTAAACAATGTTATAATTATTTTCTGAAATGTTCAGAAATATTATTTAATAAAAAAAATAAATTTTTAAATCATTTTATAAAAAATAAATTATGGTGAAATTTTTGGATTTTTTTGAAATGTTTTATTTTTCTACAAATTGTGAAAATAAAAAAATTAAATTAAAAGAAATTTATTTTATTAAATAAAATAATTTTGGAGATCCATCATATATTGGATTTCATATTAATGTGATATCTGATACATTTGATTTAAAATAATCTAATTTATTACATTTTAATCAACATTTTCCTTGATTTTGGTATAATTTTAATTTCTTGCTTAAAAAATAGTTTTTTTCAAAATGTTTAAATATATAATTTTTATCAATTATAATAATTTATAATAACCATCTGTGAGGAAATTATTAAATTAATTTAATAAATTATAAATTTATTTATATAAAATTAAATAAATATAATGGTTATTATTCTTCATAGAGTTAATATATGATCATCTATTGCCTAATAAAATCATTTCCTGAAACCCCATTTTCAACACATTTTGTTGGTTTGGTTTTAAATTAAAATGTTTATTTTTATATATTGAATTTTATAAAATATATAAAATATTTTTAATTATGGAAATAGATATTATAAAATATATTAACCATAATTTTCGGTTATATTGAGTAGTTAAAATAGAAAAAATCTAATACCATGATTAATATTAAAACTTGTTTACCGAGGGATAAACTAAATAGGTAAAGGATGTAAACTACTTAAAAAAAGTTTTTTTAATTTTTCCAGATTGGATCAACCATATAAATCCAATCCTTTATTATTTATCAATATTTGAGGTACTTTTATTAAGAGTGACTTCCCATTACTGAATTGATTTGGATATTTAAAAAAAATTCAACTCCTCAATTATAAATTGGTGCTAACTTCCCCACACATCTACAAACCTCTCAATATATTTTGCTAAAAAAACACTTCCAAAACCACTCCCCAAAATTCCTAGATAATTTTTGGGGCTTTTTGTCTTACTGAAAGACCAAAACTAGGGTCATTAATATGATATACAGTGAAGGTTCTTCTTTGAAAAGGAAATCATTTTCACTGAGCTGTTTTTACTTCTTCTTTTTCCACATTCAATTATGTATTAAAAAAGATTTATAACACCATTATATAATATATTAATATTTTTTTACTTTTTATGGCATATTATTTATCCATATCCTCTTCCATCAATTGGTATGTGAATCCATCATTTTTGTGTATCGAGGACTACCACCTCATGAATCGATGTAATTCATTTCAATTCATTGCCTATTATAGATATTATGGATAATAAATTTATTTGTTCTATATATTATTAAGGAAATATCACTCATTATGGAAAATAAAAAAAATATAACATCATACCTTACCAACCATTGAGAAATTAAAACATCGTTCATGTGTATGATGTACTACCGTTTCGCAAACTAATGTGTTAAATTTTTTATTACCGAATCACATGGATAATATATGTATTTGTATTAAAAAAAAATTAAATTTAAGATAAAATTATTTTTATATAAATAAAAAATTAAACTTACAATTATTCAATCATGATCATTTATAAATACAAGCATTATTTATGCATATATACGGCCTACCATCTCCATGATTATAATGTAATTCAATTTTCAAAACCATATTACATGGTTGGTTTAAATAATAAACATAGGTATACAAATTATAATTAGTTCATGAATATTATTTTAGAAATTATGGAACAATGAACTCTCTCACCACAGTCAACACACATATTTCATTTTTAAATTATGAATTGAGTTTCCTCAAAACACCCAACATGGGCATAGTTGAATAAGTAATTAAATATATCATTAAAATAAAATAAATAAATATTTCATTTATAAGGTGTTAAAACAATAAAATTTCATTAAAAAATAATTGATATATGTTTATTATAATGTTTATAAATAACATACATGAAAAGTCTATAGTCTAGGAAATGGTTTCACCTAAAAACATCATTCTTTGTGAAAGAAGTTCTTTTTTGAACCTAATTTCCGTTAAACTATGTATATACATCCCCATTACAAATTATATTCTGAATTCATCACACATAATTATATTTTAAGTTTCAATTCCTTTACTTGATTCATGGTACATAAGATTCCATTTTTACCAAGGTGGTAATTATATATGTTTCATTCTCATTTTAATTTTCTATTTAATTATTGAATTTACATTGTATGAAATTATTTAATCACTATGTAGTAAAACAGTTTCATTATATTTAAATATATTTATTGATGAAATTCTCATTGAATGATAAAATTATTTAATATTTGGTTTTTAAAATGATTGAGAATATTATATAATAAAATTTAGCATCATTTTTATCTTCCGTGGAAAATTTTTCTTCCATATAAATATTTTCTAAAATCAATATTAGAATATTTTCTAAGTTATATAAAAGATTTATTAAATCTATTTTTCCCATGATTTAAATGTTATAACATGTTTTTAAAGTTAACTTCTTTCATTTTCCAGACAAGTTACTATATAAACTTTTTAAACACTATGAAATGAATGTTTTTAACTTATACAACAGATGCAAAATTACCCACCATAAGAACACTCAATTATTTGAAAATCCATTTATAACATTCCACATTTCATTTTAATTAATTTTTTTTTCTAAAATTATTATTAAACATCAATATTTTAAATATGTATTTTTGGATTGGATGTGGTGTTTTTTTCAAGAAATATTCTATTTAATATTTTAAATGGATTTTCATCAAAGACAAAAACCTTTAATGTTATTGATTAAATATAAATTACGTATATATTTCTCTTAGATATACCCCCAAATTTAATACCTTAACTTGATGGGGTAATACATTCCTTTTTTCCAACTATACCATACCAACATTATGAAATTCCATTAAATTATGATATGAGATAATGTTTTTAAACTCGTTTGCTTTCAAGGACTATTCTTGTGTTTTTCTATTATGATTTATTTCAGTTTTGTGTCACACATAATCATCAACATGTTACTATGGATGTTCCCATAGATAACCAGAAATCAATATGGTAAAGCATTATACTCATGAGGTTTCATGTATGTGACTAGGGAGTAATCCTAATCCATTATAAGACAATGCCCACCAAGTGATATTGTCTATTAAGTTAGCCTTGACTCATTTTTTTGTCATGTTCTTTGATTCATCGACATTTACTAGGATATAATGTTGTTATGATACCATGTACTTTATGTTATTATCCCATGTTATTACTCAAGTGGCTTCACCTTCATGATATAAAGTTATACATTTGACTCACATGTTATGTTTCTTTATCATCTTCATCCCCTTACAGATATTTTTAGCTCATACATTTATTTTACATAATTTCCTTTTTTTATACACTATCAATTCAGGATCTCTAAATTATTTTTGATCACAATATAGAGAATAAAATAAATTATTATTTTTTATTTTGGTCTCACTGTAATGTATTATGATCCTATCCCTCTAGTGACAAAAAAATTAATGATATTTATACTATAATAATTGCTTGATTATGATAAAACAAATTTTTTAATATGTGTAAATGTAATGGGAATATAAATATATGTGTCAAATAAATTTCTATAAAGCATTTATAACTGTTATACAATAGATTCAAATAACCTAAAAATCTTGTCGAACTTAACATAATAGATTTAGTCTCAATTTGGTTTCACTAAGTAATATTTTATTATAATTCAATTCTTGTTACTCATGAAAAAAGTGATATTTAAAATAAAAATATTTTATATTTCCATTTTTATTAGGTATATTTTTCTCACATATCGATTTTTCTCCAAATTATATTAAAACATACATTTTACTAAATAAATGATTTTTTAGGAAATTGTATGTTATAATTCACTTTTTACATGATTTTTATGGAATATATCTAATTTTTTCCAAATGGATCATTTTAGACATTTTTTAAATATTCAAATTGAATGATTTATTTTTACAAAACTATGGTGTTAACAAAAATTACCACCACTAAATGAATTTTATGTCTATTAGAATTATCTATGATATATCAATTATTTTTCAAAGGAAACAAATTTTTAAATATTATATTCAATGTTTAATTTCATTTTTCCACTTATTATTTAAAATAATCTATTTTACTATAATATATACTCTTATTACATCAATATATCATCTCTTGATTGATTTTTGGGACATCATCTATAACACTCTGAAATTCTAAAGTACAACATTCTATTTTATAGTGATAATGACAAGAAATACTATGTGTAAAAAATAGAATATAATAACCTCATACATTACAATATATTTACTATCATAAATAAATGTAATATATTTTATAGATTTTAAGGTACACAACACTGAATTAACATGAATCACATGCAAGATAGACATTCCTTGATATCTTGTGATGCACACAAGAATGAGTTTCACCAAATAACAATAAATTATTAAAATAATATTATTTATTATAATATGATATAAACTATATATTGAATTATTAATTATTTAAAGTTATAACTAACTTATGTAAATTATGGTTTACACAAATATAAAATGATTTCATTGGTTAAAAATTAATGAGAAACAAAAATAAGAACCAATTGAAAATAAAAATAAAAATAATTATTTTTATCCTCCAAAAAGAGTTTTATGTTAATAAAAATAACTAATTACAGTTATTTAATTATTTAAATATATTTATAAGTTTTATATTCAATAAAATATTTTTAATATTTATCTATAAGGTTTTATAAGAATAACATATGAGCAAATTATATTTTACTTGTAAAAACCTATATTTTTATAATGTGATTTTTACCACCTTTTAATTAAGAACCATTTATAAATATTAATTTTGAAAAATTAATTTAATTAATATGTAACAAAATTAATATTTTAAAGATAAAAATTTCAATTATATTATGGTGAATTTTTTATATTTTTTTGAAACATTTCATTTTTTAATGAATGGGTAAAAATAGTCAATATTAGTCCAAAATTTTATTTTCATCAAATTTATTTATAAAGATAAATTTTAATTTTAATTAATTTTAATTTTAAATTATATCATATTTTTTTCAATTAATACTATTTATTTTTTTGTATTTAATTTCACTTTTAAATTTATTATAAAAACCAAGAAATCTTTCCGACGTTTTTACAATATAAGCCCGTATTGTCGTCTCACGTGCGCGATTCAATTTTAAATCTATATTTTCCACTTATGTGATGGAAATTCAGAAAAATTGATTCAATACATGAAATAATAATAATATATAATTTCTAATAGGACTATATTTCTTTTTTACCAAAAATATTAGCAACTATGACTAAAATTAATTATAGTTATTATGGTAAAATTTTCTTCAATAAAGTACTAAACCATTAACGTAGGGGCCAAAATGATCTATCCACTTCCACAAAAACCTTTTTCAGGAAATAAATATCCCATTAAATTTCCATTATTGATTTCTTTTTATTTTTTATGACTTTTTTCTTTAAAAAGGTGGGCACACGTAAAGTGTTTTCAAAATACCATGTGACTCCTGTTTTCCTTCACTATAAAAACCCACCACCTATCCACATTAATCAAACCTTTAAAACTACCTTGGTTCATCAAAAATACTCCCATGATGCTTTAAAACATCCCTCCCCTCATCCTTGAATCCTAATTTGGGAGAAAATCCTTCCAAGTAGGCCTTTTCTTACAAACCAAAAGAAGTTACCCAATTAAGAGGTACCGTCTTCTCTCAAGCTCTCTAGTATCATTCCCATTATCTACCGCAAACAATATCTTCACATAATTATTTTATAAAAGAATAAATATCATAAATATATGTGGATTTTTTATTCTATGGTTTCTACCAACACATTAACACACCCCCATCTAATGGGAAACGAATATACTATTTATCTGAATGGTGAACTATCACCTCACAAAACACTGATTGTTCGTTCTTCCTTTACCACCTCCCATAGTGGTAATTTTGATGATATATATACATATATATTATATTTATGATATTTATAATTCCTTTATTCTTCAAGAATTTTTATTTAGAACATATATTTTTGGTTTCCATCTTGTGTAAATACAATAATTTCATTTGTGGAATTGTGGAATATCTCCCCCTCAAAGCGTTACGACTCATTCATGCCATATATAGAACATATAAATAATGGATTTAATAAGAAAAATGTAAACTATATAACATATATATGATAATATAATTATAATATACATATTTTTCATTTATTTTTCATTCTTTTAATACAATAAGTAAATGAATGTAACATTTTGACGTACGTATGGCCTACAGTCTACATGAACGGTGCACATAATTTCTAATAAACAAATATTATGGACTAATTTAAATAGATATTTAATGATTATTTAAGATAATTAAGTCAGTTTATAAATTATGGTGTTGATGAACACATGATCTTATTAATTATATAACAAATAATAATTTAAAACTTACTCGACAAAACTATGTAATTAACAACTGAAATAGTAAAATTAATGAAAGTTGTCAAAAATGAGTAATGAGATATTACAAGAATTTAATATATGGTATTATAAGAATTATTGTTTTTATGATATTAAATTGAATCAGATTTTAAACCATTATATGCGAGGCTAAATACCACACAAAAAAGGAAGGATAAGATAAGGAAAATTCTTCTCAATTTATATTCTATTGAGGATTATATGTTATTATTCATCAATTAACATTTATTGGGTGTATATAATGAATTTTGTATCTTATATCATGAATCACATTATTCTCATGATATTCTAACTTTCATTTAATGCCATACCTTTCTAGAGATTAATATTCAAATTTTTTAAAGTGGTAAGGGACACTTGGAAATGATTAAAGATGATTCCCCTCAAGAATGTTCTTAATGATTATATATAAAGTATCACATCCATTTTTGATTGAAATTATCTCTTGAAACACTCACTTTATTTTAATCATTTTTCATTTTAAATTAAATATAATGTCAATATTCTCATATAATTTATATTTTTATTTGATAAATTGTATATCATTTTACATAACATGTTTAATATGAATGTTATTTTATTTATAAAGAATTATTGATAAATATATATCTTATATTAAATATGGATACAATTTTCTTATGGCACATTGTTTATTCAATATATGATAAATAATTTGTAAATGAAAAACATAATTTGGGGAGCATTTAGGGAAAGCTATATGGGTTGGGTATCGATTAATGCATTCCCCTTGATGCATTTATAGTCTCAAGGGAAGATTTATTTGGTAAAATGAGAAAGGTGTAATCTAACTCTTGATGGTAACGGTATCATCAGTTTGATTTCATAATGATTCACTATTCATTTCCACTCTTACACCACTGATTTAAACTGGTTATTGTAATAAATATTCCAAATAAAAAAATAATTTTTACATCATTAGTGATTCAATGACTAAATTTTTATTATTTTTTTAATATGTCAATTATAATTGTTTCAATGTTTACGTTGTAGGAGGAGGTGATTTGGAGATCCTGTGATGAGATTTAGGTAAAATGGGCCAAATCATTCGAGATCCCAAGAATGCACGTAGACATAAATATTTAATGTGGATAATTTGTGAATACAATTGGGCTTGTAATTGGTTCACATGTGAATAAAAGTGTGGGATATATTTCTCAAGAAGATTGTGGAGCCCATTTCATCAATTTAAAGGCCCAAAAGAGTTCCATTTTGTAAAGAAATTCATAGCGTTTTAGCTTGAATTCCCCATCATTATTTGGATCATAACTCGAGGTTCGAACCAACAATTGGGTTAATTATACCTTCATTGGATATATAACTAGAATTCCCACCTATCAATAAAATTTGAAGTCATTTTAATGTTTTTTGTTCAGTAAACCATCTAGATATATATTTAGTAACAATTATTCCATGAATATTCACTTATCAACTTAGATAACTAATAATGATTTGTGGAATCGTTGATTTAATTGTTCATAAAATCACTCTTCCCCCTCATTCTCAGATGATTTAGGACTAGTGTTAAGTGTGGGTTAATGTATATATCTTTCTCCATCCATTATCTCCCTCTTCTTCATTATTTACATCTAAGCTTTTTAGTGATTAACATGGGGTGTTCTTTATTATAATCATGAGCTCCATGATTGTAATCATTGTATGGTGATTGAATTTCTAGGATTGTAGAATTTTTTTCATCATTTATACCTTTTGAATTTGTTTTTATTATTCTATGATAAAATACAAATAAATGGAATAAGAATCCCCAAGATTCCATGCATAACCCAGATCATGGGATGATTCAAGTGTGGTTACATCTTTTCTTACCCATTCCCTTTCATTAGTGTGTGAATAGATTATGTCAGTTGATAAATTCTATAAGATTGAACTCACAAACAAGTATGTTCTTGTATTGTGGAGTATTTTATAAATTACACAAATCCGTTCATCTCATTACATTGTTGATGTGATTCCTTGATTGAGTTATGTTTCTACATCGATTCATGTTTTTTGATTTTGAGAGGTTAGTGATAATCAATATCTTTGATCGACCAAACACTATGTTGTAAACTATTAAAAACTAAAATACCAATACATACTTCAATGTGTATAAAATATTGGAATCAATGATCCTTCTCATTCCCTTGAGAGTGATGACATATTGAACATCAAGGGACACTTACCCGAGTTGATCATGATTTCTCCAACAAGATTCTCACACATAGTAATATAGTTTCAATTTCTATTTTTAGTCATCAATACACAAGTCTTATAAAACTACAATAAACATTTATTTTAATAATCAGAACCATATGTTTCAATTATTGATATAAGGATTTGTTGAGAGATGACCTATGGTTGATGTTATACTGTAGAAATTCTAATAAAAAATAAACAACTAAATTGACATGCTCGACAACACGATCAAATTTTAACGCCATTTTTTGGGAAAGAATATTTTTTTTTTCAATTTTAATCTTTTATTTTCTTTATTTTAATATCCCTCTTCCCATTTTATTGTTTTTGTTCTGGATTTTGTTTTTATTTATGTTTTTTTGTTTGTTCTTCCTCTCTCTCTCTATCTCTATAACGCCCTAACCCTGGTTACCCAGAGTTGGTGAATTATTACAGAACATTGGAATGATACAAGGAATCATATCCCAGAAGGCCGATCAATTTATTAGCCTTGGAAGTACTAGATACATTCATAAATTTTACAGTACATCATGATATAAAAATATCAACAAAATTTTGTCCCCTTTAGAACACACTTATATCCTTAGACTATCCTTACAGTTCAATAATAAAATACTTCTTCAAATCTGATGAAAAATAAAACATAGAAATGGGTGAGATCAGATGCTCAGTAAAGATAACAATATAGCGGGATCTTTCATAAATAAGTATAATCATTTAGGGAAATGTATAAGACTGAAACAAAATCCTTTTAAACATAAACTTCATCATAATATGGAAATGATAAAATAAAATAATTCCATTATATAATCACATGGATGTTTTACTAGTCATATAATCACATGAAATACCAATATCCACTTTCATAATGATAGAATGCATAATGTCAGACTTCATAACCACATTATCATGGCCTTGTGCCAAGAATACAAATAATATTTTGTCAAGTACCTATGCCAAGGCACTAGTTTTTCTCGTGAGTCCTATCGATGCATCATTTAGGTATAGAGGGATCCACCCATCACATACTAAGTCCAATGCATTCCTCATATGGAAAGGTTTAAATATAACATAAATATTCATATTAAAACTAGAATACGAAATGTCAATATGTTATCCATAAACCTTGAATGGTGTAAAAATAACACATCCAGAGTCAAACCTATCAAAAAAAATTTCAATACTATATGGAAGTTTTGTATCATATTAAATCAACTTCAAACAAGATTAAAATTCATCAAAGGATGTTGACATAAATGAAATCAAAACTTCTTTAGAGAAATATCTCTTTCTATTTTGAAATAATTTAAAATTCATATAATTATAAAAGAAAACATTTATTTTGAAAGTATTTTTATAAGCTTCTATGGGAAGCTTCGACGATGATATAACGGCCGAAAATATCCACACCTGCTGTATAAGTTAAAAAATACATTCTTACCATAATTTTTTCGAAAATTTCATATTGTACCTTGTTTGGAAACTGAGAAAAAGATTCCTTTAAAAACATATATTGTCAAATAAGGGTATAAATGACATTAACCTATAGTATATTAAATAGTAAAAATGATTTGATTTATATTTTTATGAAAACATAGATGTGGATGATTAGAGGTCCCAGTAGATACTTACATAAAAACAACCTCAAATAATAAAGATATTGTAAAATTAACCCTTTCCTTGTACTTTTCCTTAGTCGATGTTATGTTAACCTCCTGTATAATAGTTAAAAAATTGTTATTAAATTATACAATTACTATATAAATATGATATCTTATATGATCCTATAATATTTCTTTGTTAATAATATTTCAGTAGTATTATCATTTATGGTGTTAACTGGTCCATTTACCTTTATATTATCGATTATGTAAGCCATTTTTGTTATGTATAAGATGTATTTTATTCATATCTAGAAATAAATTATGTTCTTAAACAATATTTTTAATCATAAAATGAAAATTATACCTGAATGACTACGATGGGGGAATGAATCTCATCACGTTTGTGGACATGGTTATCCGTACGTACGCACGAGTGATGATATCATTATATTGATGGTGAAATCATATGTAATTGGATGGTATATTATATATACATAAAAATTAACATATTATATTTATTATTTACATTAGTTATAATCATTATTATACCCATCCAAATAATGAAGTGTTTGAATAACAAACTACACCACAATGTGGAGACGGTAAGTCGTACATACGTACTTATGGTGACTTTGTCATTCGTATGATAGATATAATAATGAATATGGTTGTAAAATTTTCATAATAACATAACAGTATATAGAATATACTGGAGTTATTATTTTAGAATGTAAACAACAAAGAATGCGGATGTGTAAGAAGAAAAGAACTTGAAAGAGGGTGGTGAAATTAATACCTCTTCTTCGGGTGTTTCCTTTTGAGTTGATCAAAAGGGCTCCATAAATAGTTATTATGATCTAAATAATGACTCTATATTGAAGTGAGATTATTTGGGAGTATATTTGGTTAGGGATTATCCAAGCTAAACGGCTTTTGAGATGTGATTTTGATAGAAGGGGAAGTGCCCTTTTATAAGAGAGGTTAGGGGCACCTTAGGAAAAGATTGAAATATTATATTATAATAAAATCATTTTCTTTTTCTAATAGATTTAAAATTTTCTATTTCAAGTATAAGGTGGGTATGGGTCGCAAAACTCTCAACCAATAAGTTTTAGATAGGTTTGGGTCACCATATTAACAATAAATTTTATATTTAACTCTTAGTTAAATAGTATAACTTTTACCTTGTATTCTTGTATTATTATAATAATTGGTTAATAAACTTAATATAAAATTCCAAATGAACCACTAGTGGTTCATTAATGATATAACTATCATTATGTAAGTTTTTCAGCTGAATCATATATTTTTATGACTATTATATAATTTAATAATATAATATTTATTTTAAAAACTCATTTATGTCAATTTTGACAGTATTTAGTATTTGGTTGTTTTTGAAAGTCATTACAACTTTATTACTTCAAAAAAAATACATTTCATCAACCCTGACATTTCATATTAACCTATAAAATTCTTGGATGTCATAAAACCATTGAAATTTTATTTATTTTAATATTTATAATACCATTTATTAGATTCATTCAGTAATAATGTAATTACTGCATCACCATTGTGTCATAAATAATTTTATTTATTTAATGTCTAAAAATTATAAATAAAATAAAATAATGTATTAAATTGTTCTAGATTTATAATCAGTATCTATAGTTGAATAGATAACTTATATTACCCCATTTAAAAATTGGTTTACTAAAAGATATATGTTTATGTCATTTTTGTCTTTACTTTAAATTAATTAATATAAAGTGTCATTATCACTGTCAAGTGCCTGCATGGGGTCCCAAAATCGACCCAAGGATGCATATGGTCGGACATGTATCATACAATAGGAATTGGACACATGTTAGGGTAATGTAATATTATTATAATATTATTTTTTAACCTTATTTAATAGATTTACACTTTAACCATGGTAAATAAAATATTTACCGAAGTAATTATTCATAATGTCTAAAAATAAAAGTTACCTATTTAAAAAATTTGGACCTCCTAATTAAAAATTTGGAATCCATTTTCCCGAACTTAAAACATATAAGTGGGAGAAATTAATTTAAAATTAATTCACGCAGTCAAAACAAAAAAGCGTGTTTTTAAGAAATAATAACTATCAAAAGATTGACACTTCTGTATGTCCAGTTTAAATGTGAAAATACATACAATGAACTAAATTATAATAAATGATAAAAATATAATCTAATGATACTTTAAAACCACTCAAATGTAGAATTTAACACTATAAATTATTTTTATTAAAAAAGTTGTTTTTAATTAAAATTTAGTATTTTTTACTATTCATCACAAGTTAAAAGTTTTTAAAAAGGTACCAAATATTCACTCTAATCTAATTTGGATATTCAGAATTCAAAAATGAAGCCCATTTTGAAAAATAAAATTTATTAAATTTCAAAAAGTGGTAATTACTATTTATAACGACTAGTTTGATTGGTTATGGTGGGTTAAAACTCCAAGTTTCATACAATGCAAGCTACTGCGTTTTTAAAAGGGAAACGTACCATGGATGTTTGGGGTGTTAAATTCTCCCATTCCTGAAATAGTTTTGTTCTAAAAATTTGTAGAATATTACTGCATAAAAATATTCGGTTGGTTCTTCATCATAAGATTATTAGGTTCCCACGTTGCCTCTTCCATCTAGCGGTTTCTTCGTAGAACTTATACCAGAGGAGTCTTCCTGTTTCTCAGCACCTGTTATCTGGTATCAATAATTTTGACAGGTTCTTCAAAATAAGGTAGATCGGGTTCCAGTTCAATTACCTCATAGGCGAATACATGTGTTGGGTCAGACATGTATTTTTTGAACAGTGATACGTAGATCACATCATGAGCTTTGGAGATATTTGAAGGCATTGCCAAATGATATGCTACCACTCCAATTCGTTCGAGAATTTTGAATGGTCCGCTGTACCTGGGACTCAATTTACCATTCTTACTGAAATGTATAACACCATTCCATTGATACACCTTCAAGAAAACATGATCTCCTTCTTGAAATTCTAAATCCTTCCTTTGGTTATCGGAATAGGTATTTTTCCTACTTTGAGGCACTTTGATGTGGGTTTGGATAATCTTCACATTTTCAATTGTTTCCTCAACAGGTTCTGAGCCTATGAGTTTTCATTCACTAACATCATCCCAAAAACTTGGTGTGCGACATCTCTTTCTATATAATTCTTTATATGGTGCCGTCTGAATACTTGAATGAGAGCTATTGTTATAAAAAAAATTCTACCGGAGGTAAATATTGATCCTACATACCTTGAAAGTCATGTGAGCTAGATCTCAACATGTCTTCTAAGGTTTGAATAGTCTGTTCTCATTTTCCATTGGTTTAGGGGTGTTAGGTAGTGCTCAAACAAAGTTTAGTATCCATGTATTTCTAAATAATTATCTAGAATCTTGATGTAAAATAGGGATCATGATTAGAAACAATCGATAGGGGTACTCCATGAAGACTTAAAACAACATTAATATATATTCTTACCATAAATTCAATTGGTAAATCTTATATTATAGAAAGAAAATGTGCTGACTTAGTAAGACGATCAACAATGACCCATATTGCATCATTCCTTCTAGAAGTATTTGGTAGCCCCATGAAAAATTCTATTGTAATATTATCCCATTTCCACTCAGTTATGGGAAAAGGTTGCATGACCCCTCCATTATGTTGCCATCCAACTTTCACTTATTGAAAAACCATACATCTTGAAACAAAATCAATAATCTCCCAATTCATGTTGTCCGACCAAAAATGTTCTTTCAAATCCCTATACATCTTTGTTCTCTAAGGGTGTTTTGAGAAATTGGAGCTATGAGTATCATCCAACAATTCCCTTTTTAGATCAGGTATGTTAGGAACACAAATTCTCTTCCCTTATTTCAAAATTTCATCTTCCTATATGAAGTCACTCAATCTCCCATCATTCACAGCTTTAATCTTCTTTTGAAACTCCTCATCATCAGTCTGAGAACACTATATCCTTTCTAGTAATGATGTTTTGGTAACCTTTTGAAAAAGTATTGATGTTTTACCTTCCATGTCTATTCCCATATTCATCTTTACTAGATCCATGAAAATTGGATCCCTTCCAACCCTTATCTTGTTCAAAACTCCATGATCCCAAAGCATCTGCCACTTTATTTTCCTTCCCTAGGTGGTAGTGTATAGTTTAATCATTATTGTTGAGTTATTCAAGCCATAGTCTTTGCCTCATGTTGAGTTCTTTCTCTGAGAAAATATACTTCCAACTCTTATGATCAGTATAAATCTCACATTGTTCACTATAGAGATAGTGTCTCCATATCATAAGAGAAAAGATTAAAGATTCTAACTCAAGATCATGAGTATGATAGTTTTTCTAATGAATTTTTAGTTTTTGTGATGCATACGAGAAAAATCTACATTCTGCATAAGGACACAACCAATTCCTTTCTTTGAGGTGTCACTATAAATAACAAACTCATCATTCACTGATGTTAGAGTCAAGATAGGAGCATTAAATAACATTATCTTTAGTTCTTCAAACAATTCTTGAAAATCTTTTATCCAAAAAAATTTAACCCCTTTACGAGTGATCTTGGTAAATAGATTATCCAATTGGGAAAAATTCTAGACAAAACGCTGATAATAACCTACTAAACCAATAAATTTGCATACCACAATTATACTTGTCGGTGCTGGCCATTCACGGATTGCATTGGTCTTTAAAGGATCAATAGAGATTCCATCATTAGAGACAATATGGCCAAGAAAAGAAACCTCCTGAAGCCAGAATTCACACTTTCTAAATTTCCTATATAATTAATTTTGTCTAAGAGTCCTTAGTGTAATGCGCAAGTGATTTTTGTAATCTTCATAGCTTTTTGATTATACCAAAATATCATCAATAAATACCACTACCAAGTCATCAAGATATTCCTTGTAAACTCTATTAATTAGATCCATGAAGTTAGAGGGTGCATTAGTCAATCCAAAAGGCATTACTGTAAACTCGTAATGCTCGTACCTGGTTCAAAATGCTGTTTTCAGAATGTCTTCCTTCTTCACACAAAACTGATGATATCTAGATCAAAATTCAATCTTTGAAAAATATTATGCTCCATGAAGTTGGTCAAATAAATCATCAATGTGAGGTAGGGGATACTTGTTCTTTATTGTTATATCATTGATCTCCCTGCAGTCATTGCACAACCTCATAGATCCATCTTTCTTCTTAACAAAAAGAACATGGGCTATCCATAGAGAAACACTGGGGAAAATAAATCCCTTATTACTCAATTCATCTAGTTGTATCTTTTGTTCAACTAATTTCATAGTGGCCATTCTATACAAGGTCTTCGATATGGGCCTTGAATAGGGAATTAATCAATAGAAAACTCAATTTCTCGCTCTGGAGGATGTCCAGTTAAATCCTCTAGAAACACATCAACATATTATTTCACAATAGGTACATACAATTTTTGAACATTATTTTCCTCATCCACAGTTATTTCATTCTATTCTTCCCCAATAATTTAATTTAATAGAGCCACTAGGGGTTGATCTAGATATAAATCAGGTGGTGATGTTTCTGCTCTATAGATAAGGTACTCTTCATCACAATCAAAAACTGTAACCTCCTCCTTCTTACAATAAATTTTCACATCATGGTCTGAAAGCTAATCCATACCGAGGATTAAATCAAATTCAATCATGGGAATGATAATGATATTAGTAGATAAAGAACATTTATATGCCCTAATGGTAACTGATTCAAAAAAATTTGTTTCCAAGATACTTCCCTTAGGTGTTTAGAATGAAAACTCCATTGTTAAGTCAAACTAAAAATATCTAATTTTCTAAGAGAACTATGAAGATATGAAATAATGAAATGATCTAGAATCAAATAAATCATTTTCTAAACTTTAGGAAACCATTTAATTACCTGCCACCAAATCTTTCGGAGCTTCAACCTCATCAGTAGTGATCACATAAGCTTAGCCTTGCTCTCTTAGCCTTTTTTGAGGTAAGTTCCATTAGCGTTTAGGACATTCATTTTCATAATGTCACTTTTCTCTACAATTATAGCATTCAACATTGATAGACTCTTTCTTCCCCTTGCAATCATGAGCTCATTGGCCTTTTTACCACATTTTTAATAGACACGCATTCCCTTCAGGCATGTAACATGGTGTTTCTTCCCACATTTACCACGGGATTGATATTACACTTTTCCCTTCTTCCCCTTATTTGAATTTCCATAGTGTTCAACATATCTCTTATTCTCCTGATTTACATTAAAGTTTCAAGACATAAAGAATTATTTTTCTATATTGATAGCACATTCGACTATATCTTCGTAGGATAAGAAGGATTGTGAGACTAATTCTCACAAGAGAAATAGTTTTAACCCCTCAAAGAATCTATCAATCTTACTCCTTGGGTTATGTATATAATCTGCATCATGCCTTGCTATCCTTGTAATGTAGGCCTCATATTTTGCGACATTCTTATCATCCTTTGGTCACACACTCAAAAATTTCCTTTCCATATCCTTTCGATGGTCATGCGAAAAATATTTTTCTAAGAAAATATATTTAAACTCCTTTTATTCTATATTTGATACCTCTTCATCTTCCTTTGGGTTTTCGATTAATGAACACCATTGATCTATATCTCCCATTAGGAAATAAACTACTATGAAAACTTTTTCCCTTTCGCTACTCCCAAAGCTTGAAATATTTCTCTAAGGAACTTATCTATTACTCAGCTACTAATGTATTTGTACTCCCAATGAATGTTGGTGGTTTTTTCCTCATGAATCCTTCTAACATTGATCCTCCGAATTGTGGATCTGGGTGCTCCATAAGTGTTAGGTTATTATTCATAACATGTCTGAGTTGTCCTTGTGTGGTGATAAGCTCATCAAAACCAGTTGCATCACCAGCTCCACTATAATTATCTTGAGTAGGAGGTAAATCACTACATGGATTAAATGGGTTGATACGGTTTCCATTCCTTCCATCACGTGTCATTTATATACAATGACATACACTGGATTAGTTTATTAATCACACTACAAAATTCCCAACTTGTAAAATAGTTAACATAAATTGAAACATTTATGGATATAATCCATAATAATAAAAATGTTTTATTTGAGAATGTATATTCTCTTAATAACTTCATAATGGTTTGTCTAGAAAATTAGAATTATCTTAAGTATATCCCCTGGGAGTGTTGTAACCAAGAGTGCAGCAAGGCCTATTGTCGTATACCAGTTTCAATTCAAGTCTATCTCAAAGTGGTGTTTTTGGGTTTTACCCCTATGTACATTTGTACCAGATTAGCCTCTACCAGCTCATATCTAGACAGGGATATTTTGCTTGGAAAACTTACAAAATCCCTACATTACCAAAATTCTATTATGTTCTTCTATACTAAACCTCAAAGTCTATCGTAGGGCAATGTTCTCTAATCTGAGTTTTTATAAATCTAGCTTCCAAGGCATGTACTAAAATTCCTGTGATACCAACTATAAGGCCCCAACCCCAGTTAACCAGAGTTGGTGCATTATTATATTACAATGTCATGATACAAGGAATCATGTCCCGAAAGACCGATCAGTTTAGAATCCTTGGAAGTACTAGATACATTCATAAGTTTTACATTACATCGTGAAATAAAAACATCAACAACATTTTTCCCCTTTTGAACACACTTATATCCTAATCCTATCCTTGCAAGTCAACCATAAAATACTTCTTCACATCCTGGAAAAAATCAAACATATAAAGGGGTGAGAAAAGATGATCAATAAGGATAATAATATAATAGAAACTTTCATAAATAGGTATAAACATTTAAGGAAATGTATAAGACTAAAACGAAATCCTTTTAAACATACACTTTAGCATAATATGGAAAATAAAAAATCAAATAATTTCATTCACTTAATCCCATGGATATTCTACTAGTCGAATATTCACATGCAATATCAATGGCCACTTTCATAATGATGGAATGCATAATCTCAAACTTCATAAACACATATTCAAGGCCTTGTGCCTGGACTAAAAATTAGATTTTGTCAAGGCATTGTGCCAATACACAAGTTTTTCTCATGAGACCTACCGATGCATCAAGAATCTATAGCGGGCTTCACCAGTCACTTACTAATTCCATTGAATTCCTCATATGAAATGGTTTAAATATAACATAAACATTCATTTTAAAACTAGCATATGAAATGTTGCTACTTTATCCATAAACCATGAATGGTGTAAAATAACACATCCACAGACAAACATATCACAAAACCTTCAATACAATATGGATGTTTTGTATCATAATAAATCAACTTCAAACAAGCTTTAAACCCATCAATTGGTGTTGACCTAAATGAAATCAAATATTTTTTAGATAAATATATCTTTATATTTAAAAATCATTTAAAGGTCCTATATTTATAAAATAAAACTTTTATTTTGAAAATATTCATATAATATTGTATGGGAATCTTTGATGATGATATAATGGTGGAAAAAATCCCTACCTGCCGTATAAGTTAAATAAATACATTCTTACCTATTTTTTTTGAAAAGGTCATAATGTACCTTGTTTGGAAAACGACAGAAATAATCCTTTCAAAACATATATGGTCAAATATGGTTATAAATGAATTTAACCCATAGTATACTAAATAGTAAAAATGTTTTGAATTACTTTTTTAAGAAAACATGGATGTGGATGGTAAAGAGGTCCCAGTAGATACTTATGTAAAAACAACCTCAGATAATAAAGAGGATGTGAAATTAACCCTTACCATGTAATTTTCCTTAGTCAATGGTATGTTAAACTCCTGTATAAAATTTAAAACATTTTTATTAAATTATAAAATAACTATATAAATATGATATCATATATGATCATCTAATATTTATTTTTTAATAATATTTCAGTAGTATCATCATTTCGGGTGTTAACTGATCTGTTTTCCTTTATATGCTTGGTTATGTAGGACATGTTTGTTATGGATAGGATGTATTTTATTCATATATATAATGATATTATGTTCTTAAACGTTATTTTTAATCATAAAATGAATATTATTCTTGAATGATTTCTATGGGGAATGAATCTCACCAAATTCGTAGAGACCGTAATACGTATGTACGCACGAGTGACAATATCATTATATTTATGGTAAAATAATTTGTAATTGGATGGTATATCATATATACAGAATCATTAACATGTTATATTAATTATTTACATCATTTATACTCATTATTATACCCATCCAAATAATTAAGTGTTTGAATAACAAATTACACCACAACGTAGAGACCGTAAGCTGTACGTACGCACGTATGGTGACATTGTCATTAATATGATGGATATATTAATGAATATGGTTGTAAATTTTTTATAATAACATCACAGCGTATAGAAGATATTTGGGTTATTTATTATAATTGAAACAACAAATAAAGAGGAAGTGGAAAAAGAAAAGAACATGAAAGAGGGTGGTGAAATTATTACCTCTTCTTTGGGTGTTTCCTTTTGAGTTGATCAAAAGGGATCCTTAGGATGGATTTATGATAAAAATAAGTTCTATAGTTGTATGTGAGGTAAATTGTGAGTATATTTGGGCAGGGTTTGGCTGATCCAAATGGTTTCAGAGGTGTGATTTTTAAAGAAGGGGAAGTGCCCTTTTATAAGAGTGGTGAGGGGAACCTTAAGAAAGGATTGAAATATTAATTTATAGTAAACTATTTTCTGTATCTAATGGCTAAACAATGATTTATTGAAAGTATATGTTATCTATGGTTAGAAAACCTCTCAAACAATAGGTTTTACACTGGTTTGGGTCACCATATTAACCTTATTGTTTAGATTTAACTCTTAGTAAAATAGTTTAACTTTTTCCATTTATTCTTGTATTTTTATAATAATTGGTTAATAATCATACTTTTAAATGCCAAGAGAACCTAAAGTGGTTCATTAATGATATACCTATCATTATATAATTACATTGGTTTATCCTTAGAATTTTAGGACTATTATAGAATTTAATAATATAATATTTATTTTAAAAACTCATTTATGACAATTTTGATACTATTTGGTATTTGGTTTTTATGAAAGTAATCACAACATGATTACTTAGAAAAAAATACATTTAATCAAACATAACATGTCATATTTACCTATAAATTTCGTGTATTTCATAAAATGTTTGAAATTATATTTATTTTAATATTTATAATACCATTTATTTGATTTATTCATTAATAAGGCAATTACTACATCACCATTGTGTCATAAATAAATTTAATTATTTAATTTCTAAAAATTAAGAATAAAATAAAATTATGTATAAAATATTTTTATATTTATAATTAGTATTTATAGTCAAAAATATAAATTATATAACCCCATTTAAATTTTTTTTACTAAAATATATATGTTTATGTCATTTTTGCCTTTACTTTAAATTTATTAGTATAAAGTGTCATTATCACTCTCAAGTGGCTCCATGGATTCCCAAAAATCGACCCAAGGATGAACATGGACGAACTTGTATCAACCAAAAAGAATAGGACACATGTTAGAGTAATTTAATATTATTATAATATTATTTGTTACCCTTATTTATGAGATTTACCTTTTAACCATGGTAAATTAAATTTTTACCGAAGTAATTATTCATAATGTATAAAAATAAAAGTTACCTATTTACACAATTTGAACCTCCTGATTCCAAATATTGAATCCATTTTTCCAAATTCAAAACATATAAGTGGCATAAATTAATTTCAAATTAATTCTCGTTGTCAAAACAAAAAGCGTGTTTTTAAGAAATAATAACTATAAAATGATTGACACTTTTTTATGTCCAGTTTAAATTTGAAATTTCATACAATGACCTAAATTATATTAAATGATAAAAATATAATCTAATTATACTTTAAAATCACTAAAATTTATAATTTGACACTATAAATTATTTTGACTAAAAAAGTTATTTTTAATTTAAATTTAGTATTTTCACCATTCATCAAAAATTGAATATTTTCATAAAAGTACCAAAACTTTACCCTAAGATAATTTCGATATTACAATTTCAAAAGTGAATTCCATTTTGAAAAATAAATTTTATAAAATTCCAAAAATTGGTTTTTACTATTTTTAACGGCTAGTTTGATTGGTCGTGGTTTGTTAAAACTTTACGTTGCGTACAACACAAGCTACTACATTATTAAAAGGGAAAGGTACCGTAGAATCTAGGGGTGTTAAACTCTATATCTTCTTCTAAAATAACTCTTTAATTATATAATATAACATTTTTATTTTATTTTATCCTTTAATTAATTTTTTTATACATCATCCATCATAAAAAAAACAAAAAGAAACCAAATTCACTAGTTAATTGAATGACATGAACAGAAAAAGAAAAACTGATTGAAATAGAACGAAAAATTGATCAGAAAAATCACTTACAAATTAAATCATCGAAAATAATAAAATAATTAACATAGGGAAAACTACTTATAAACCACAATTAGTTCTAAACAAATTAAAAATTTAACCAAAACAAACCCAATAAAACTTGGAGGCAAATAATCAGACCATAAAAGAATTGACCACATCGGATGTAGAGTGCCAACAAGACTACAACCAATATCTTAAAGAAGCATCCAACTATGATCTAATATTAGGCATTATCCACCTCCTTCCCAAATTCTGTGGTCTTCCTGGTAAGGACCCTCACAAACATCTCAAATTGTTTCACATAGTGTTCTACACCATCAATCCATCGAATGTGTCTGAGGTCCTAATAAGGATTATGGATTTCCATTTCTCGCTTGCTGGTGTATCCCCATACTATCTATTCTATTTGACTAAAAAATTTGGGAACTTTAATGACCATAAAATACTCTTTAGATATGTTCTTCCCAACTTACTCAACTACATCAATTAAGAAATAAATTTTTGGCATTATGAAATCACAAGGAGAGACACTTCATGAATACTTGGAGAGATTCAAAAGACTTTTCTCAAGATACCCCCAACACCCGATTAGTGAAAAAAATTTAATCAAATAATTATTTGATGAAAATATCACCATGGATCATAGAATGATTTATGCTGCATCTGGTGGTTCCCATGTTGATAAAACTCATTCTGTTGCTCGTGAATAAATAACCAACATGGCTTAAACTGCACAAAAAATTGCTACATGAGAAATTTCACAAAATTGAGGAGTTCTTGAGGTAATTCATTAATCCATAAAAAATGGTAGATAATAAACATGATGATATGAATACACTTATAAGGAAATTATCTTTAGCACAAGGTAACTCACACTCTTCTTCAGTTCCATTACATTGTGGTTTTTTCTGACGATACTCAATTTTCGAAAAAGTGCCCAAAACATTAGGATTCCCTTGAGACAGGTCTAGAAGTATTCCTTGGGAACCGATTCCCATAAGAAACTTTATTCAAGTAAGAACCATTCAGGCCTCATCCAAACCCCAGGTAGACAACACCACCACAGTATCGATAATGAAGAAAATCAAGCTACCCTAAGAAGAATTGAAATAAAAAAGGCCATGGTATAAAACCTTCTTATCCTTAACCTTTATGAAACAATCCTCCACCTCCTCTAAAATCTAATCCAATCATAAAGGATGTGGCGAACAAAACGAAAACCTAGGACCTCCAATTCTAACAGTCCAAAAAAATATTCTATTCAATACCTATGAACTCAAGTGGGATAATTAGTGAACACCCTCGATGAAATAAATATAATGGATCTTGATAATTACCTTCCCAACCAATTTTCAACAAAAAATATAAAGTTAATATATGTTCTGTCACACATCATTGTGGTATGGAAGTATCTTCATCCAATTATAGTACCCAATATATATCCACCTAACATGAAATCACTCATTCTCCACCCATAAAATATTCAAATGAATAAAAATAAAATAAAATGGGTAAATAAATTATCATTGAAGAATAAAATGAACAATAAATTCCTTTTCCATTTCCCCAAAGACCCTCTAAATATAAGAAAAATTTTGATAATGACATTAATAATGAAATAATGGAAATATTTAAAAAGGTTCATGTATACATTACTTTATTAGATGAAATTAAAAAATCCCTTGATATGAAAAATTTCATAAAGATCTTTTCACTCGTAGTAGGAGGTTAAAGGGGATTAAGAGAGTCAAATTCAGAAGGAATGTCTTGAACCTAATTTAATTGGAAATTCCAACCAAATGCAAGAATCTATGCACCTTCATGATACCTTGTACCATAGAGGAGACAATATTTTTCTATTCAATGTTACATTTTTTATCCATTAATGTAATTCCATACTCCATGTATACATCTCTATATGTTGGAGAGAATCAACTGATATGAATTTTCATTCAACTTTCCAACTAGAGCAGTACGCACCCAACATGAGTGATTGAGGATGTCCTTGCATGAGTGAAGTATCTCATCATCCCTAATTATTTCTTCAATATTGACATAGAAGATATGAAAACCCATGGGAATGCTCCTCTCATATTTGGGAGTCCATTCCTTAAAATAGTAAATAAGATCATCAATCTTCACAATGGTATGATATTCTTGGAGTTTGGTGGAGAAAAGGTATGTTTTAACATCCTTTATGCAACCAAACACCCCAATGAATATAATTACTCCATTAATATATATTCCATATAAGTTCTCTCTAATGACACAAAAAAATAAAATTCTCTCCTCAACCCAAAATCTAACTGATCTTCCACTTGTTCACCCTTAGATGCTTTGAGTTTTGATTCATGTTTTATGTGTTGTTTGGGAATTGAAAGATGTAAATAAAAATTCTTTAATTAATGAGTGTGTTCATTATATGGTACCCTTTACCTTAAATGATTCTAAAAATCTCATTTCCATATATTCTCTATCCTTATTGAACAAATAAGATATGATAGATAGTTTTATAGACCTCAATCCCCCTATATTTCAAACCTCAATCCAAAAACCACTTGTGTTAGAATTAAAACCATGTACCTCTAATTTAAAATATAAATATCTTGAGAGTATTGACCAATTTATTGTCATTGTTACCAATAACCTCTCTCCACAATAAGAATAAAAAGTACTCTACATTTTGGCAGAGTGCAAAAATGCAATAGGATGGACATTGGGTCACATTCCACGAATTATACTATCTATTTTTATACACCATATACTTTTAGATAATGAGGGTAAGATCATAATAAAATATCAACACTAGTTGAATCCTACACTCCCTAAAGTGGTAAAATTGTAAGTCATTAAATTACTTTCTTTTGGGATCATTTATCATTTATCTAATAGTAAAAGTGTTAGCTCAGTGAAAATTGATCCAAAAAACTAGAATAATAGTTGTATCAAATTAAGGAGATTAATTGGTCTAAACATGTGTGAAAATCATTTGGCACGTTTGTATTGGCTGCTTTCAACTGAATCAAGCCACATAGAAGGAACAATTTCCTCTACCTTTCATTACTAAAGGTTGGTAAGTCCCATTATTGTTTCCTTAATTTCTATTTGGGTTATTTTAAAATCAATATTTCCCATGAGTATAAATAAAAGATAACATTTACTAGTCCATTTGAAATCATTTTCCTACAAAAGGATGCCTTTTAAACTATGCAACTGTCTTGGTAATTTTATGTGATGTATATTGAGTAATTCTTCTATGTACCTTGAGAATTGTTTGGAAGTCTTTATGGATGATTTTACGGTATATGGATATTATTTTGATGACTGTTTGGAATACATAGGTTTTTTCCTCTACCGCTGCATTGAAGAACATCCTGTATTTAATTATGAGAAATAAAAGTTTATGGTTAAGGAGGTAATTTTTCATGGGAATGATATTTCAAATGTGTGAATTTAAGTGGATAAATCAAAAATTGAATTAATTTCAAGCCTTAAATATAAAAAATGTGTTTGTGAAGTGAGATATTTATTGGGTTATTATAGTTTTTACTATCAATTCATTAAATACTTTAGTAAGATCAAAATTCCATTCTCCTGGTTATCCCAACAAGATATTAGTATTGTGTTTGTTAAAAATTTTGAGGATGGAATCAATTCACTAAAAAGGTGTCTCGCATCACCTCCCATCATCCAACCACTAAGGTAAGATATCCCATTAAAACTTATGTGTGATGCCTCTGACTTTTTAGTTGGGGAAGTTTTATCACAAAGGGTTGAGGAGGCTCCTTGTGTGATTAATTATGCCTTGTGTACGCATGGCACTACACGGGTAAACTATACAGCCACTTAAAAAGATCTCTTTTCTATAGTATTTTAATTGTAAAAATTTCATTCATATCATCATGGTTAAATAATCATTTCATTTTATTACCATGTCGCCCATTGTTTTCTCCTATAGAAACCTGATGCGAAGCCCCACCTCCTACGGTGGATCCTCCTCCACGAAGATTTTTAAATTGAGATTAAAGATAAGAGGGGAGTGGAAAATGTTGTAGTAAGCCACATTAGTTGGATTTACCCACCACTATACCACTGTGTTGACTCCTCACTCCCCATTTTAGAATTTTTCCCTCATGAGAAACTTTGTGATGTTACAAACCTTAGCCCCTAGTATGCAGAGATTGTGAATTTTATAGAATCATCTAGATTCCCCACTAATTTTATCATTTCACAATCCTAGAGGCTTAATCATGACTCTATATGGAACATTTTTGATGGCCCATATTTTTGGAGAATTTATAGTGAACAAGTTGTTCATAGATGTGTCCCTATCCATGATTTCACCTCTATTTTGAGCTTATTCCACACTTTGGCTTGTGGAGGGGCCAATTTGGATCATAACATACAACTTGGAAGGCCCTTTACTCAGGATGTTATTGGAAAAAATTGTATATATATGTCCATTAGTATTTTGGTCATGTACTCATTTTCAATTTATAAGGAATATCTCTAAGAGAAATGAAATTCTTAAACACCCATGTCATTCTATGAGATCATTAATGCATTGAAAATTGTCCTCATGGGGTCGTTTCCAAATTCATTTCGCTTCATGTACATCTTTCTAGATATTGAATATGTGTCTAAATGGGAAGACTAAAATGCCACTATTTCCAATGTCTCGATTTGTTGTTGATTTTGTAAGGTCCCAATTTTTTAGATGGCTTGGTTTTCCTAGATTCATCATTAGTGATTAAGGTTCACATTTTTTAATCACTACATGAAATTTTTTCTTTGAATGTATGGGTTTGTTCATAAAGTCTTCACTGCATATCGCCCCAAACTACCAGTCAAGAAGAAATATCAAATTTGGATGTTATGTGAATCCTGAAAAAACTGTGGAACCCAACATGAAATATTTTAGTTTGCGCTCTCATGATGCACATTGGGATTACCTCATAGCTTTTGAACCCCCGATCGAAATGTAACAATACAAAATTGTGTTTGGAAAGGCATGTCACCTGTTGGTGGAGGTTGAACACTAGGCTTAATGGGATATTAAACTATTTAACTTGAATCTTTTATATGTAGGTGATCATAGAAAGATATAGATTTATTAGATAGTAGAAATTTTATTTCATGCACATGAGAACTCATAGACATATAAATAGAATGAAATGGTTATAATTATATCATGATTCATCTGCAAAAGTTCCATATTGGTGAGAATTTACTCATGTACAATTCCTGGCTAATGGTCCTCCCAAGTAACCTTCGATCCTGATTGCTTAGTCCTTATACTATTTCTAATGTTTACCTTTTTGGTACAATTAAGGTTTTTCATGTGCATAGTGGATGATGTATTACAATCAATTAGATGAGACAAAAAATCATATATGAGTATTTATCAAAGAATGTGGTGAAATAAATATAACTTCTAGAAAAAACATAACAGTGAGGCACATCAGGTTATATCCTTCCTTCACAGATTCTTATTTATTATAGTGAGGACGCTGCACATTCTAGGTGTGGGTGGGTGGGGGGGGGGGTGGATACATTCTGGGGTTCATCAATATTTTCATCTTCCTTCATATTTCTTCTATTTTTCACCACATTTATAATATTTTTAATTTTCACCATCTTTTTGAGTTCAGTATAATTTTCATCGCATTTCATATTTTATCTCTTTTTTTCTTTATTTGGAATATTTTTAATCCCCCTCTTATGGTCATCAACTCATAGAACTTTCTAAAAATGCATGTTGAAATTTTTTGATTCCATATTTTTTTAATATTTAATAAAAACTTCTATATGGCATGCAATGACTATTTGTAAGAATTTAACATCAGGTAGTTTTTTTAGTAAATTGGTTTTCCATCAATGATATAAATGGTTGTATCTCTATTAAACCTTTGAGATGATTGATACCCCTTTTGTGAGTAGTTTTTTCAGAAAAATGTGTAACATTCCAGGTAAATAAAGAATATAAAATTTTCATATTTAATAATATTTTTTAATCAAATATTAATTTTAATTTAAATGGGATTCTATGTTCGATGTCATACCTGATACGAAACAACATGTTTCTTTGAAATCTTACGTTGCACACAATATTGAGTTATACTGAAAAATAATATAATATTATTATTTTAAATAGTAGTTAATACCTAGCTGTTGTAAAGGAGGGGACGAAAAAAACTAACTATAAAAATATTATACTTGTTTGTTAAATGTTTTTACATTTAACCAATAAATTTTAGAGACTCAAAATAAGAAAGAATACGATTTTAAGGATAAATAATCTAATATTATTTAAAAGGTCGATTTACCGCCTTTTGTTGGAAAACCCTCTTTAAATATAGTTTTTGTCACTTTGATATGTTATATTTGACAGACTAAAATTATTATTTAGAATAGGGACATCAAAATTTACTTTGGGTAATCTTTGGAATTTTTTTGATAGAATTCATTTTTTAATGAATAGTGAAAAATACTATACTTTAATTCAAAACTACCTTTTAATATAACTTATTTATATTGTTATATTATCTTTTTAAATTATTTTAAAGTGTAATTAGATTATATTCCTTCCATTTAATCTGATGTTGGTCATTGGAAATAATTTCACCTTGAAATTGTACATAAACATGTGTCAATCTTTTGATAGATAATATTTCTTAAAAACACGTTTTTTTGCTTTGACAACGCAAATTAATTTTAAATTAATTAATCCAACTTCTATATTTTGAATTTGGTAAAATACACATTGTTTTTGAATTCGTAATATTAAATATAGCTTAGGCTAAATTTTGGGCATTCTTTTGAAAAACATCAATTTTTGAGGAATAGTGAAACCACTAAGTAGTGGTTACAAATATGAATTCTTCATTTAAATTAAAGTTTTCCGCTTTGGTGAATTGAATTTTGAAAATCCGACATAAATGGTTATTATTAGTAAGTAAAATTTTGTTCAATAAGATGAAAATAATTTTTGGTAAATAGAAACTTTTGACTTTTATTTACCGCAGTTAAAGGTAAATAGGGTAATTCAAGGTATAAAAATATTATAATAATATGAAATTACCTTAACACTGGTCCTAAATTTATTATATTATTCATGGAAAACCATGGTCTTCCTTGGGTCAATTTTGGGATCTCATGCAGCCACTTATGAGTTATAATGACACTTTATTTTATTTTACTTAAAGTAAAGGAAAAAATGACATAAACTAATATATTTTAGTAATTAAATTTTTACATGGGGTTATATAAGTTATCATTTAGACTCTAAATATTATTTTTAAAGATAAAAATATTTCCAACATTTTGGTATTTTTTTATATAATTTTAAGACATAAAATAAAGTAAACTTTTATTACAGTGTTTACCTCCTTAATAAGTGGTTTAAATAAATAATATTATAAAGGTTAAAATAATATCTCAAACTTGTAAAATTCATATTGGATGATTTTTTTCGACCATTAGTAATCTTATCTTTGACCATAATGAGTTTTGGACCATTGGAAACTAAAAATCATTATATAATAAAATAATACTTTCACACTTTCCTAAAGAGCCCCTTCTCCCCCTTATAAAAACCCTCCCTTCTAACCCATTAAATACATTTCTCAACCACTTGGATCCTCCAAAATCTGACCAATTAAGCCATCTAAATACCCCATATTACACCTAGAAGCCTTAATTTAGGTAGAATTCACTTCTTGAAATCCTTTTGGTTCAAAATAAAGAGAGTTTCATGAATTTAAGGTAACAATTTCTCTTAAGTTCTTTTATTTTATTTTATTTCTCCAACCCCATAAACTATTTTTATTCTTTTATTTTATAAAAACACCAGTATCCTCAATATAATAGTTTGTTTTTATGAGAATTATTCTAACTACACCAACACACACCTCCATCAAAAGGGTAAATAACATACTGTGTCTGTGGACGACGAACTACTGCCCCACGAAATGATGATTGTTAAAATTTCTCCAACCGCATATCTTGGTGGCCATTTTATGGAACTATATTTATATATAATATATATTATTCTTATATTATATTTATTCTTCTTTATTTTCCATTTATAGCATACCTTTATTGTTTCCATTATGGGTAAACGCAATAATTTCATTTGAGGAAGTGCGGACTACCGCCCCCTCAAAGTGATATGGCTCATTCATACCATATGTGGGATTTATAAAAGTTGGATTCAATAAAATTATATATTATATAATAATTTAATTATAATAAAACTATGTATCATTATGTTTTTATTCTATTAAAATACAAAATATAAATGAAAGTAGCGTTCATGCGTACATACGTCTTCCCGTCTCCATGAATGGTGAATTGCATTTCTTATCTCCAAATGTTATGTAATGTTATAAATAAATATATATAATGGATATATATGATATATATTATATCTAAATTAGGAATATAATTTTGGAGATAATGTAAATTTGACCACATGGAAAATTGTAATTATAACAAGTTCATTTTTGACTTAAGTTACGAACATCAAAAAAATGTCCAATACGAACTCAAATAATTAAATAATTTTTATATCAAGATAATAAGTGATATAAAAGGAATAATAAAATTGAAAAATGGTTCTTAATGAATTATAAATTAACTTAAGTTGGTTATTCCATAAGAACAGTGAACAAAAAAATTAAGTTGCACACGAGGTAAGGGGTTTCTTATCTCACTTTTAATTATGTGAGATTTCCATTGTTCTACACTTATTTATTGAATGTGGGGTATTGTGTACTACTGTATGATATATATCATCATGATAATCTTTATATTCACGGTATTCTTTAAATAAATTGGTGTATATTAAATTTTTTTTTTCATACGACTCGATTGATTATTACATGGTAAGGGTTTTTCATCTCGCTTTTTTGATTCCCGTGAGATTCACGCTATATTTGCAACTATTTCCTTTTGTGTGGTGAATTTACTGCCCATGATTGTATTATTTGTGTAATATAATTTAATATATGGGTATTTACACTATCATTTTATGATTCTTCTTTCATGTGGTATATGTTTCGTAAGTTACCAAATATGTAAGGGAACTTTTCAACTCAATTTCCATTCATTGAGTTAAAAATCCAAGTCATTGGTTTTGTCTTAAAACGAGCATGTCCAAATGTCCTTTGATTTATTTACACTTAATTTTTAATCATATTGAGTGTATTTATGTTTTTCACACATTTTTATTTAATAGATTTATCCTAAATCTAAGGATACCATTTTTATAAGGGATTTCATCTCAATTTACATTCCTTTGAGACATCATTGTTGTTATGCACCAATTCACTCTTTTATAGTGTATATACTATCCTTTTGAATATTATATACTAAAACCCTTTATTCTCATTATATTATAATGTTTTGATTAAATTTTATTCCTCAATTATTTATATTCAAGCGTCTCTCATTTTGTTAAAAGCTATTTAACAAAAATATTGTTGTAAACGTTTTAATGATTTATTCTTCTAAATAGTTCTCATTAATATAAATATATTCAAATGGTTTTTGGATTTATTTATATTTAAATTAATGGTTCAAAATGTAAATTCCCGTAAAATATTCAATGTGTTATGGGACACTTTGATTCAAAAATATCTTCATTAAATGTTTTAAATGGTTTCGAAAATGGTTTGATAAAGAATTGTTTTTTTCAATATCCTGATTTGTTATATTGTGATTGGAATGTGGAAATGTTATATTTCCATTATGCGTGTGTTATGTGTTATGATTATGTTACGGTTATTGGGCATTGATTACAAATACGAGTTTTTCAGTGATAAACCTTGGGTGGGTGAGCCCGAGATAGCTCGCCAATGCATTGGGTAACATGATAGAGGTAAACGTTAATGTTTCTCCTAAGAGATTTAGAGAATATAATGCGATGGTTATTATAAATGTAACTCCCTATGTAGATTTGATAGCTACAATGTATGTATGATATGGATGTTATGATTAACCTTTATGATTTATGATTTCCATGTGTTATTCATAAATTTTATGATTTCATGAGCTATGCTATGATTGAAAAGTATGGTTTCATTGATTTGTATTTATTGATGGGTTAATGTTTACTTTCCTTATTTTATAACCCTTACTAAGATCTTTATACTCACCCCAGGTTTGTGAAATTATTTTCATAGGCCTTAAGGATAAATACGGTCAAGGATGGGATCAAGAAAAAGTAATGTTGTCTAAAACATAGAACTGGACATTTTTTTAGAGTTTTTATTTTATGAAAAATGGATACTGAGTACAAGTGTCTGCATTTTAATTTATGAAATGTAATGTAATAGATATGGCCAAATTCTCTAAAAATCGAAACTAGAAAACACCCTCAATGTGAATTATTAACTTAATTCAATATTATGTAATGTTTAAGTCCAAGTCTTGGTAGTTGGCATCTAATGTCAGTTTAGAAAACATTAGAGGCATGGGTGTTATTTAAGCATAAGTTACATAACCATAATGGTTACGATTTTAGAAATATTCATAGTTATTTTAGATATAGGGAATTAGTTTAAGATAACATGAATAATTATATTTTAGTATTTACCCTCCTCATAAGATATTATATGATGATTTTACTAATATACTCACACTGACTTTTTTGGATTTAGTAAATGGATGGAACTTGCAGGTACCAAAGTAACAGTGGATGTGAAGAGAAATGTGATGGTTTTTTGAATGAGCAACTGAATGAAATAGGAGATGTAATGAGAACTCTTTTAGTAATTCTCAACAAAATATACAAAGTCATGACTGACCACCTGAACCGTGGTGATTTTTATAAGTCATCGTATATGCAAGAGAAAAATCCCCATAAAAGTTCAGGTAATAATGATAAAGGTAAGTATATTCAGAAACCTATGCGTCAAGGATGTTGAAAGAAACCCTTAAGGAAATGCTTCAAAGGGACGAACATATGATATAGACGTGGTAATGAAAGTCATAAAGAATGAACCTTACATTGAAAATGGCAGCATCCAGTTGAATCTAAGAAAGGGAAATGGGTTCTTTATGAGGGATCAATTGAATGTTTTAGTTTTTTTGTAAATGGTCATTATAAAAATAGATTTCCTACAAAAAATTTTTGAGAATGGGATCACTAGGATCGTACAATTATATGTTTACCAATACCTAATTCCATTCCAATTGAGGATGAAGAAACTGACATTTACCAATGAAAGGAATAGATTATTTTTTAACATATGTTTTGATATTATTGATTCTTAGGATATGACTCATGATTTTGTATGTAGTAAGTAAGTATTTAATAATAAGTTAGTAAATAATGGTTAATGGATCATGAAGAACTTTGAATGAGTAAAAAGTCCACAAATAAGGGATTCAAAAGTTCTGGTAGATTTTAAGATGATTAAATTCTTAAAAGTATTAGGGCTCTTTTGATGATGGGATTACATTGGAATTTTATTTATAGTATATGTTACCCTGAAGTTTGATTTGAGAAAATGTTATTCAATTAATAATTATCTTTTATTTTGATGTGTAATGGTGTAATTTTATTTTTGGAAGAATATATGTTTTTATTTTGTACATATGTTGATTTGGGTTCTTTATGGAAATTATTAACCTATCATAGAGAATACGTTATTTGGTTTATTACACTTCAGTATGAGACATTAAGAGTAGTATATTTTATTTGGGGATAAATGTTAAGATTTAACCTAGAAGACTATGTGATTAAATCCTTATAATTTTTGGGTTACAATCTTATTTTGGGTTATATTGGAGAATTTTAAGGACAGTTGTGTATTGAATGGTCTTTGTTGAAATTTGGGTATTGTTTGTTGAATTTTTCAGATTAAGAGTAGTATTTTATAAATTATTATACTTTTGGAAATTATCTGATCTTTTACTAACAAATTTTTTTTGGTTAATGTCTAATGACAAGGGAAATATATAGTTCTTCTTTTTTAGAATATGTGATACTCTAAAATATTATTCTACCACTTTAGGTGTGACCAAGTCGTCTTGAATATTAACCGTTTTGAGAAAAGATGAGTTTGTGGTAGAATTTTATTAAAGGATGACACTCTACATGACATGTAAATATATTTCATTACAATCTTAGTCTAGTTATTAATAAAATTCTTCAACTCTATGAAAAGGATCTTAAAGAAATTTTTTTTATAATCTCTCTTTTATCATTAGAACTTTACCCACACACAGATTTATGGTATTTTAGTGGTTAACATTTCGTGATCAAGTTCTCTATCACTCTTTATTAATATATGAGGGTTAGTTTCTCTTCCATATCCATCTTTTTAGGGAATTTTAGTATCAGTTATATTAGGTGACCTCTGTACTTCTCTCCGATTATTTTAAAGTGATAGTTTTATTGAATCTTTTTCCGATGTGGGATTTTCAATGAAGTTTTCGAGCCTAATTTTAAAATTGCGAGGATGCAATTCCCAAAAGGGGGGGAAGTATGTAACATTCCAGGTAAATAAAGAATATGGCATTTTCATATTTAATAATATTTGTGAATTAAATATTAATTTTACTTTAAAGGAGATGTTATGTTTGATGGCTTACCTGATACACAACAATGGTTTCTTAAAAATCTTATGTTTCACACAACATTGAGTTGTACTGAAAAATAATATAATATTATTATTTCTATTGACAGTTAACACCTAGCTGTTATAATGGTGGGAATGAACAGAACAAACTAAAAAATGATTATACATGTTTGTTGAAAGTTTTTACAATTATCCAATAAATTTTAGAGGATCAAAATAAGAAAGAATCTACTTTAAAGCATAAATACTCTAATATTTTTAAAAGTTCGATTTACCGCCTTTTGATGGAGAACCATCATTAAATATTTTTTTGGCCACTTTTATATCTTTTATTTGACAAAATAAAATTCTTTTTTAGAATCATGACATTATAATTTACTTTGGGTAAATTTTTGATATTTTTTTGATAAAATTCATTTTATAATGAATTGTGAAAAATACTGTATTTTAATTCAAAACTGCCTTTTAATATGACTTATTTATATGGATATATTTTCTTTATAAATGGTTTTAAATTTTAATCAGATTTTATTTTTACCATTTAATCCAATTTTGGTCATTGTAATTAATTTCACTGTGAAATTGGACATAAACATGTGTCAATCTTTTGATACTTAATATTTTCTAGAAAAACGCTTTTTGTTCTGAAAATAGGAATTAATTTTAAATTAATTAATACAACTTCTATATTTTTAATTTGGTAAAATAGACATCATTTTTCAATTCATAATATCAAATATATCTTATTCTGAATTTTTTGTATTTTTCTGAGAAACATCAATTTTTTATGAATAGGTAAACCACTAAGTATTTGTTAAAATTTGACTTTTTCATTTAAATTACATTTTACCGCTTCTTTGAATAGAATTTAAAAAAATCCAACATACATGGTTATTATTATTAAGTACAATTTGGTTGAATAATATTAAAATAATTTTCGGTGAATAGTATCTTTTGGCTTTTATTTACCACAGTTAAAGGTATATATGGAAATTCAAGGTAAAAAGAATATTATAATAAAAAAGTCACATTAACATATTTACAAACCTTATTGGATGAGTAATGATCAACCATGGGTATCCTTGGGTTGATTTTGGGACCCCATGGAGCCACATAAGTGTGATAATGACGCTTTATTTTAATTAACTTAAAGGTAAACATGACGACAACCAATATATTTTAGTAAATCAATATTTACATGATGTTATATAAGTTATCATTCCCACTATAAATATTCTATCGAAATATGAAATTATTTCCTACATCATGGTAATTTTTTTTAAATTTTTATACATCAGATAAATTAAATTATTTATGACAGAGTGATGACGCAATGTTTACCTAATTAATAAATAATTTAAATAAATAAGACTATAAAGTTTATAATAATATCCAAAACCTATAAAATTATTATTGGATGATTTTATTTTTACCATGAGTCATCTTTACTTGAAATTTAATGAGTTTTGGACCTTTAGAAACTGGAAATCATTATATAATAAAATAATACTTTGACACATTCCTAAAGAGCCCCTTCTCCCCCTTATAAAAATCCCTCACTTCCAACCCATTCCTCACACTGGTCAATCTCCTTGTCTCATCCAAACTCTTAATAATTAAGCTCCATAAATCCCTCTCTTACACCTAAAATCCTTGCTTTATGTAGAAGGAACTTCAAGAAATCCTTCTGGTTCAAACCAAAAGGAGTTACCCGATTTTAAGGTAGTATTTTCTCTTAAGTTCTTTTATTTTATTTTACTTCTCCAACCCCCAATACTATATTTATTATTTTATTTTATAAAAACACTTGTATACTCAATATACTAGTTTTTTATTATAATAATTCTAACTACACCTACACACACCTCCATCTAATGGGCAATGAACATATTGTTTTCGAGGACGACGAACTACTGCCACATGAAACGATGATTGTTCAAATATCTCCAACCGCATCCCATGGTGTTAATTATGATGGAACTATATTTAATTATAATATATATTATGTTTATTTTTTCTTTATGCTTCTGTATTTTCCATTTATAGCAAACCATTATGGTTTCCATTATTGGTAAACGCAATAATTTCATTTGAGAAAGTGCGGACTACCACCCCCTCAATGTGATATGACTCATTCATACCATATGTGGGACATATAAAAGACGAAGTTAATGAAATTATAAAAGATATTATACTTTAATTATAATATAACTATGTATCATTCTATTTTTATTCCATTAAAATATGAAATAGAAATGAAAGTAGCGTTCATGCGTATATAAGGCTTACCGTCTCCGTAAACGGTGCATTTCATTTCTTATCTCCAAATTCTATGTACTGTTATAATTACATATATATAATGGATATATATGATATATATGATATCTTAATCATGAATATAATTTTTTATATAAAGGACTTTTTACCACATGGACAAATTGTAATTATAACATGTTCATTTTTGACTCAAGTTCCGAACAAAGACAAAATGTCCAATACAAACTCAAATAATTAAATAATTTTTATATAAAGGTAATAAGTGATATATAAGGAATAATAAACTTGAAAAGGGTTATTAATCAAGTATAAATTAAATTTATTTTAATTTTTTGGAATAAGAAGGAGCAAACAAGTCAAGTTGGACACGAGGCAAGGGGTTTCTTATCTGACTTTTAATTCTGTGAGATTTCCATTGTCCGCCACTTATTTATTGAATGTGGTGTATTTTATACTTCCATTTGATATATATAATATTATTACCTTTATATTAAAGTTATTATCTGAATAATTTTGTGGTTAATGACTTTTTTCATACAACCCAATTGATTACAACGTGGTAAGGGGTTTTCATCTCACTTTTTTTATTCCCGTGAGATTTATGCTATATTTGCCACTATTTCCTTATTGTGTGTTGTATTTGTTGACCATGATTGTATTATTTGTATAATATAATTTAATATATTGGTATTTACATCTTTATTGTATAATTTTTCTTTCATTTGGTGTATGTTTCACAAGTTACCAAATCGGTAAGGGAACTTTTTAACACAATTTCCATTCATTGAGTTAAAAATCCAAGTCATTGGTTTTGTCTTAAAAATAACATGTTTGAATGTCATATGAATTAATTACATTTAATTTCCAATAATATTGAGTGTATTTATGTTTTTAACACATTATTATTTAATTTATATATCTTTAATCCGAGGATACATATTTTATAAGCGATTTCATCTCAATTTAAATTCCATTGAGACATCATTGTTGTTATGCACCAATTCACTCTTATATGGTGTAAATATTTACCTTTGGCATATTATACCATGAATACCTTTATTATCATGATATTATAAAGTTCTGATTATTTGTTATTCCTCAATTATTTTTATTCAAATGTCTCTCATTTTGTTAGAAACTCTTTAATTAAAATATCGTTTTAAATGTTTTAAATATTTATTCTTATAAATATCCCTCATTAATGTACCTATTTTCAAATGGTTTTCAGGATTTATTTATATAGAAATTAGTATTTTAAAATGTTAATTATTTTAAATTTTTCAATGTTGTATGGGACACTATGATTAAAAAAATAACTTTATTAAATGTTTTAAATGGTTTTGAAAATGCTTTGATAAATCATAATTTATGTGAATATTCAGATTTAATATATTATGATTGGAATGTTGAAATGTTATCTATTCATTACTCTTGTGTTATATTTTATTATTATGTTATGGTTATTGGTAATTATTTAAGTATATGGGTGGTTCCGTGAAAAACGTAGGGCGAGTGAGCCAAAGATAACTCTCCAATGCATTGGGTAACATGATGAGCGTAAATGTTAATATTTCTCCTCAAAGATTTAGAGAATATACTATGATGGGTATTCCAAATTTAACTCCCTACATATCTGTGATAGCTACAATGTAAGTTTTATATAGCTTCCATGAGTTACCTTTATGATTTAGGATTTATATGTGTTTTTCATAAATCTTATGATTTCTTGAGTTATGTTATGATTAATAATTATGGTTTCATTTATTTTTATTTATTGATGGGTTAATTTTTTCATTCCTTATTTTATAACCCTTACTATGATTTTTATGCTCACCCAATGTTTTTGAAATGTTTTTCAATTAACATAAAGATGAATAGTGTTAAGGATGGGATCAAAGAAAATTTTATTCTTTCTAAAACATGGAACTAGACATTTTGTAGTGTTTTTAAATTATGAAAAAATAGATACTGAGTAGAAGTGTCTACTTCGTAATTTTTTAAATGTAATTTAATAGATATAACCTAATTCTATAAAAATATAAACATTAAAATATCCTCAATGTGAATTATTAACTTAATTCAAGATTAAGTAATGTTTAATTCCTGGTCCTTATAAAATGTTTCACTAAAATCCCCATACATTTTTTAACCAAACCAAAAACTATTTTATTACTTAATAGAAAGTAAATATATATTGGTTTAATAATTATCACCATTCTAAAAATCATTTTTCAAATGTTTGTTTATTATCTGATCTATTTTATCACTATACCAGATTGAACAATGTATGTGCACTAGATATCTGACTATTGTATACCCTAAAAAAGAGGGTTGTGTCTGAGGCTGGTCAAAAACCACTCCTCCTCTATCTTTGATCTTGTTATAACTATAACAATTAGTGTCATGAGGAGGTCAAACAAGGTTTGAGATATGAGTGTGAGAATTGATCCAAATGAATCTTTTGAAAATAATAATAATAATAATAAATTAGGGGATTGATGAAATGTGCAACATATGGTGATATCTTGTTCGGGAGAAAATGGTTCGTCTTTCAGAATTTCTTAAGTGAGTGGGTCTTGAAATATGATTACAAAGGATGTTGGGCATGTTCAGTGGACAATATCATTTAAGATGAAAACTATTAAAATAACATGTATTCACTAAATAAAAAGTGGATGTAATAGAATTGAATAGTTTTCACACAGACACATGGAGAGTTAATGGCATGGTTGATTTTTTAATTCCATTATAAAGTTCTTATCATGAATCTTTTTGAATTTCATTATGATATAATTTATAAGACATCTTTTTTTTATTTTCACTAGGGATAACTCATTGGTGTGGATTATACTTTGATGATATTACATTAATGAATAAAAATTTCATTGAATGTTAAATATTTATTAATTTGGGAATATATACATGCATAATTTTTTTGGATATATTAATTTTCCTATAAGTGAAAATCATTAGGTGTGGTGGTGTGATCACATTGTGATTCACAGTTCATTTCTACCCTTAGCCCACTATTTTTAGCTAGTTTTTTAATTAATATTCCAAAAAAAATAATAATAAATATAAAATTATTCTAGGTTCAATGAATTAATTATTATCACTTCTTAATAGGGTAATTTTACTTATTTCAAGGTTAACATTGTAGGAGGATGTGATTTGGAGAGCCCATGATGGATTTCAAGAAAAAATCACCAAACTACGCGAGAGCCCACACATTCGTGTGGAAATTAATTTGAACGATGGATAATAATTGCATAAAATCGGTCTATGAATTTGTGTACAGGTGAAAATATTTATGGGATACATTTACAAATAAGTCCAGGGTGTCCAATTTTTCTATTTGGAGGCCCAAAATAGGTCCACATAATAAAGAAATTCTGGGCTGGTAAGATTGGTCATCCCTTCTATATTTGGTATATAACTCGAGCCTCAAACCTCCAATTTAGATAATTCAACTTCAATTTGATATAAAAATTGTGGTAATTCCTCAACAAAGAATTTGAAGTCATTTTAATGTTTTTCGTCCAGTCAACCCGTCAGTCAAAATGGAGTAATAATTCCACCATGAATAGTTACCTAGCCCCATAGAAACATGAAATCATTTTATGGAAACATTGATTTTTATGTACATAAAATCACTAATAAACCAAATTACATGTTGTTACATGACTAGGGGTAAGGGTGAGTCAATGTAAATATCTTTCTTCATCCATTCTATCCAACTTCATCATTATGTACTTACAATCTTTTTATTGATCAACTTGGGGGTGTTCTTTGTTGTAATCCCAAGCTCCATTCTTGTTATTGTTGGAAGGTGATTTAATCTCCATGTTTGTTTTATTTTGTTATTCATTTCAACCCTTAGAGTTTGTGTTTATTCATGTATGATAAAATACAAATAAAATAAACCAGAATCCATAGGCTTCCGTGAATAACCCTGATCTTGTGATGATTTGAGTTTCGTTGCCTCTTTTATCACCCCTTCACTTTCCTGAGTGTGTGGATGGATTATGTTGGTTGATAAATTAAATTTTCTTTAACCCATGAATATGAATGTTTTTTTCTTGTAGAATATTTTTTCATTTACCCAAATTTATTCATCTCATCAGGTTGCTAATGGGATGCCTTGATTGAGTTCTGTTTTTATATTGATTCAGGTTTTTTGATTTTGAGTGGTCACCAATAATCAATATCGTTGGTCGATCAAATCCTATGTGGTAACCAAGTATGTACTCACATACCATTACTAGTTTAAGTCTGTATAAAATCAAGGAATCAATTATCCTTACCATTACCATGAGAGTGATGTTGGATAGAGCATCAAGGGATACTTACCTAGGTTGATCGTGATTCCTCCAAGTATTTTCTCATACTTAGTAATACAGATTTAATTTCTGTTATTAATAATAAAAATAAATGTCTTATAAAATCCCATTCCCCTTTTAATTTCATAATAAAACCTATATTTATTTATCTACTAATCTATGGATCCATCGAGAGATGACCTTGTGTTGCTGTTATAATGTTTAAACTCTAGTAAAAACTAAAAAACTAATTTGACGTGCTCGATAACATGATCAATGTCTAGAAAATAAGTCATCTGATAATTTAATATTTCCATTATTTAAAATTTTATTATATTTATTTTTCCTTGAGATTTATTGTTGAGATATCTATAGATGCATTTCATTTTCAATTAATTTATTAAATTACATTTTTTTTTTCAGATTCTTACCTTTCCATATTGATATTTCCTTTTCTAATTATTTTAATGGAATGTGTTAACAATTATTTACCTTGCCATGAAAATTTGTTATTTTTGATTCATTATTGATTCCATTTTATGTACCATTAATGATCATTGGATCACCATGTTATTATGTTTCCATTCTCTATATTATAAAGATAAAATCCTTGAATAAAAGTTCAAGGATACATTTTATTTCATTTTATTATATATCATGTTTGTAATTTCTATTTCCATATGTATTTTTATTATCATGTATTTAATCTAGTTTTACAAGAATTCTAAACTAATCGATCCTTCGGTGTTTATTTCTTTGTAATCATGCCAATGTTATAATATAATTCACTAGGTCTTGGATTCTAGGGTTAGGGCATTAAGTTAGTATCAGAGAAAGTTTAACAGCCACCATGGAAACTATGTTTAGAAAAACAAATATTAGGGGTCACAACCGTAAGATATAATTTGAGGATAAGTATATAAGAACAACCTAGAATTTTGGTAAGATATAGATTGTGTGGGTATTCTTATAAATACATACCTATCTAGTTACTACATGTGTATGCAATTATGAAATATATGTACCTAGGGGATAATAACTCTAAAAAAGTGTTCTGAGCTTGAATCTTGGTAACCTGGTACATGACAATAGGACTTATTGTGCACCTGGATTGACACTCCTTAGGTATATTCTTAGGATATTTCACATTTTCATTACAAACAATTATGAAGGATCAGAATTGATAATTAAAATAAACATCCATGGTTATATTGAAGGCGTTTTAGATTAAAGATAAGGTTTAATGGTCTAGAAATCCATGAAATGATATTATGGATAAACCCTAGACCTTAGAAGGACCTATATTGAAATAAATAGATGAAGTATTTATATATTGAGGTTTGATTGATGAATTTTCTATAAAAGTGTATTCAACAATTAACCTTTTCTCAAGGATGTACACAATATTTATTTTGGAAATTATATTAATGTAGTTTTAGATACCCAGAAAGGTTAGTTAGAGGAATACCCCTAACCATTTATTAAACTAAGTAAATGGTACAGTAAACAGAGGAGCAGGACGCTGGCGAGCAACTTGCCCGCATCAAAATAGTTCCGTCCAAAAGTAGAACATTAAATGTCATAATAATCATACCCTTCTCTATATCCATAATAAGTTGCTTCCTCTTTAGTATCTGATTCCCACACTGAATACATTTCATGTTTCTTGAAAATATTTGCATACTTCCTTCAAAGATTAAAATTCTCTAATGATGTCAGCTCCGCACAGCATTGCAACTAGTGTTGTCCCTTTTTACCTCTTAGATAAAGCTCTAGTGGCCACTAGATTTGGCATATGAGAGTAATATTTCATGGGTCTTCTCCTTGGTGGACCATTCAAAACACCATCACTTTCAAACACCTCTATTCTTCCACTCTAAACAATGTCAATGAAAGAAGGCTGGATATCTCCACTGTTTTCTTTATCCCTATTAGAAACATTTACCTAATTACCAATGACCTTCACGGAGACAAAATCATTGCATCAATCATCCTTATGCACCACAACGTCCTATACAACATCCAAGAACCCTCCTTCCATTATCCGGGATTTACCATTATGGTCAATTAGAGAAATATAGTGAGAGTCTTCCATAACTCTCTGACCATCACATAACGCCATCTCCATTTCACCCTCAACAGCCTTTTCTTCCTTGAAAATAGTATGAAAATCCTCAGAGAAATGAGATCCTTTAACCACATGGGGTATATCCCCTAACTCTAATCCCTCTAACTAGTTGGTAGTCATGACAGTGTGCAATTCCCCACCATTACAATCTGTGCATCCAATAGGTTCTGCAGAAGGACCTAATTGACACAAACCTGCATTATCTTCTAGCGAGGGATACTTCCAACCCCAAGATCAATCCTCAATCAATCAAAAATTTTCCTCACTATCAAATTTGAGGACACTGCCATCTCCTTCATCCCAGAATTGAAAATAGGTTCTGATGTAGTGTCTTCTGGGTTCACACCCTGTTTTAGGACTGGATCCATTTTCTCCTACACCACTGTACTGCCAGATAAAGAGCCTCCAACCCAAAGTCCAACATCTCCTTGATGCCATAATAATATACAAGAAACAATTCAACATCATTTCGGGTCACCCCTTGCATTAGAGATGTTGCCACTAGCTCCTCCACCACTACAGTTCCTGTTAGAGGTTCTCGGAGCACCCCCTACACTGGAACATTTTTCATTGGCTCCTCCATCACTACTCCACCAATTAGGAAAATGACTTGGTAATAAAATTTGGTCCACCTTAATTTTTGTGGAACCTATGGTCTTTTATATCATCAAAGATTTATTAAATCACGACCCTAAACATTCTGTTGATCATTCACTTGTTTGTGATTGATTTCATCTTTCACTCCCTATAAATTTTAATGCTTTTCCTACCAGTACATATCTATAATTTCCAATGATGTTATCATACATAGATACCTAGTTACATGGTAGTCAATGTGACCTTTGTACTTTCCATTATATATTTTATGTGTTATGGCTTATAAACCCTTCCCATGATGTGGGATTTCAAACATAGGATCTAACAAAAAATCGATAAACAAGATAGATTCTAAATATAGAGGACACAATTTATTTAATGTGGGGAGAATGTAACACATCCAAATTCAAAAGTACAACTTTGTACATAATAGTGTTTATGACATGCAACACCATGTGTAAAAAGGGAATATAATAACAATATACATTACAATATAATTACTATCTTAAATAAATATAATATATTCTATGTCTTTTCATTCAAAAAACACTAAGATATATTACTTCACACACAAGAGAGTCTTTCCTTGATAGATTTTATTTCATGCAAGAATGAGTTTCACAAAAAAATAATGTCTTATTAAAATATTTTTATTTTATGTAATTTGGTATAAAATAGCTGTTAAATTAGTAGATATGAATAGTAATAACTAACTTATAAAATTTATGGTTTACACAAGTATTAAATTAATCCATTTTTTATAAATTAATGAGAAATGTAAATAAAAACGAATTGGATATAAAAATAAATATTTTAATTATTAATCTCCCAATAGAATTTTAACATAATAAAAATAATTAATTACATATAAAAAGTTATTTAAATAAATTATTTATGTTGTATAATCAATAATATTTTTTATATTCATCCATTTGGTTTTATAGTTGTTAGATAATGAGAAACTCTATTTTACATATAAAAACATTCATTTTGATGAAGGTAGTTTTAACAAATTTTAATGGTGATCCAATTTTAATTCTATATTTCAAAAAATTTATTGATTTAATATGTCAAAATAAAATTAATATTTTAAATAGAAACATATGAATTTGATTAGGGTGAAATTTTGATATTTTTCTAAAACATTTCGTTTTTTAATGAATAATTAAAAATATTGAATTTTAGTTTTGAAATACATTTTTATCTAATTTATATAATGATAAATTAGGATTTTAATTATTTTTAAAGATAAATTAGATAATATTTTTATCAATTAATACAATATTTTTCAAGTTAATTAATTTTAATTTGAAAAATATCATAAAAACATACAAATATTTTGATAGTTTTTTCCTGTAAAAACGCACATTGTTGTCTCCCTAGGAAAATAAAATTTAAATTAATTCCTACCACATAAGTGACTGGAATTTAGAAAAATTTATTCCTTATTTAGAAATAGAATAATATATATTATCTAAAATAAAAAACTTGGTATTTTACCCAAAATATTAGTGTTTGAGATTAAATTTAATTACAATTATTAAGGAAAAACTAGGCTTTGTAAAGGACCAAATCATTATATTTGGGTCTCAAATGGCATAGCCTATTGTACAACACCAATTTTATGGTCATATATTGACCATTCACCATCCATTATTGAGTTCTATTGTTTTTATGACTTTTTTAGCTGAAATATGTGTACACCTAACTTGTTTTTAAAATACTACGTGAGTCATTTTCCTTCAATATAAAAGGCCACCACATTAACCCATTCCTCAAAACTCTAAAACCACTTAGGTTTGGACCAGATATTACCATATATCTTCCCAACATACTTTTTTAATACTTTTAAGTCTACCTTTTGACATAAATCCTTCAATGTAATCCTTTTGGTACAAACAAAAATTAAATCCCTGATTAAGAGGTAACATATTCTCTCAAACTCTCTAGTTTTATTTCTAATCTCCCCACCATAAAATATCTTGATTTAATTATTGTATAAAAAAATTAGTATCCTCAATATACATGTATGTTTTTATGAAAATTATTTGACCTTCACATACACACACCACTATCTAATGGTTAATGAACATACTTTTGTTGTGACGGTGAACAACCACCTCACAAAATAATTACTGTTCATTCTTCCTTTATAGCCTCTCGTGGTGGTCATTATGACGGACACAAAATTTATATATGATATTTATGATATTTATTATTTATTTATTCTTCTAATATTTTTATTTATAACATACCTTTATTCCTTCCATTTTTTGTAAATATGGTAATTTCATTTGAGGAAGTGTGGACTACCACCCTCACAAAGAAATATGACTTGTTCATGCCAGACATTGAATGTATAAAGGAATTTTTTAATAAGGTTATGAAAAGTATATAAAATATATATTATAATCTAATTATAATATACATATCTATCATTTAATTTTCATTATTTTAAAACAACAAAGAAATTAATGTAGCTTTCATTTGTGCATAAGACCTATAGTGTCCATAAATGGTGCACTTAAATTCTAATATCCAAATAATATGGAAAAGTGTAAAAAAATATATATAATTATTATATATGCTAATTAATATATGTTATTAATTTTAGATATTATTAAACTAGTATCTAATTAATGATAAAAACAAAAAACATGTTAAAACAAACTCTCGAAAACTCGGTAATTAACACCCAAAATAGTAAAATTGATGAAAGTTGTGGACAAATGGGAAATGAAATATTATATGAAGTTAATATATGGTGTTATAAACCTGATTAAGTTTATTATATTAGGTATTAATATATTTTAAACAGTTATTATGGAGGATAAATTCCAAACAAAAAATGGATGGATTAGGAAAGGTATATTCCTCTCAATTTACATTCCATTGAGACTTATTTGTTATTATTCACCAATTAACTTTTATTTAGTGTATATAATCATTTTTTCATGATATATTATGAATAACATTATTCTCATGTTACTATATGTTTAATTTAATGTCATTAAATTCTAGATATTATGATTGAAATTCTTCAATATGGTGTGGGACACATTGGTATGTTTATGGAAAATTCTCCTCAATGTTTTTAATGATTATCTATGTAATCTCACTTATTTTTGGGATGGTTAAATTTCTCCAGAAACAATGATATTATTATAATTATTTCTCATTGTTAATTAATTTAAATATTCATATTATTGTAAAATTTATATTATTATTTCTGAAACCATATATCATTTTACATACGGTGTTCAATTTGGTAGTTATTTTATAAAGTGGGAATTATTGACAAATCCATATCTTGTTTTCAATATGGAAAAATTTGGATATGGAAAATTTATTATTAAGTATATGAAGAATAATGTTTACATGAAATATACAATATGGGCACCATTTATGGCCTTCCATACGGGTTGGGGATCGGTTAACACTAATCCCATAATGCATCGCTAGTATCGTTGGATAAATTAGTTAGACAATCTTGTTACATTTAAACTATATCTTGATGGTAAATGTATCATGTTCCTTGAAAACATGATGTCTAATAATTAAAAAAAAATATTTAGAATTTTATAATTTTTATTTATCAATGATATTTTTCATCAATATATCTATGGATTCATTTCATTTTATATTCATCGATTAAATGGAATATGTCTTCAAAATATTACATTTCCATGTTGATATTGCATTTTTTAGTTATTTGAATTGAATGTGTTATCAGTTATTTACCATTCCATGTTTAATTATCCAACTTATTCATTATTTTTTCAGCTTTCCTTACCATTATTGATCATTTGGGCTCACCCTTATTATGTTTCCTTTCTCCAAGTTATGAAGAAGAGTTATTTGAATGAGAGTTCAAGAATGTAGTTTATTTAATTTTATTATGTATTATGATTTTATTTCATATTTCCAAATGTATTATAGATATCATATAAATAATATGTCTTTCTAATACTACTAAACTAATCATTCCTTTGAGATTTGATTCCTTTTAATCATTCCAATGTAATAAAATAACGCACCAACTCTAGGCTTCTAGGGTCAGAAAGTTATATTATTATTCCCTTGAAACATTCATTTTATTATGATCGTAAGGGATTCCATTTCTCATAAATAGAAATATTAATTTCATCTTTGATATAATTTTTTTCAAAACCATATACCATTTTCATATACTGTGATTTGACTGATTTGAGAAATTTTGATAAATCCATATTAATTGTTGAATATGAATATTTATTGACAATGATTATTATTTATAAATTGAATTGATCATTTAATATATGATGAATGTATTGTACATGTAGTGAAAGGTTGGTCCTAGAATTATAAAGCCCCTTGATGCATTGACAGATATTGTGAGAAAGTAAATAAGCTTTCATTAACTTGTTATTTATTGTATGTCTACCCACGGTTGATGTTGTCTTGTCATAAGTAAATGATAATATAGATTTCATGATATCAAATATCATGATGTCCAATAATAATACATTCCTTCATTTTTAATTTATTTGTTATTATACAATATATTAATATATTGAAATTATCTATGGATTTATTTATGCACACAGGTTATTGATTTATTATCATGTGTTTTCAGTTATGTATCATCCCATGTTGATTATACTCTATTTTCTTAGGATAACATACAATATATGTAACAATTAATGGGAATCTAAAATCATCCTTCAATGTTTTTCTCTATGATTTCAATAATGATATTATAAATAATATCAAAGATGCAAGAATTTTTTCATGCAATGTATTTTATATCTCCAATGTAATATCAAAATATTGTATGTATCTAGTAGTTCATGAATATTAACTATTTTTTTAATGACTAGATCAACTATATCTATACTAATGTAATAAATTAGTTCTATCTCAAGGTTACAGTAGTCAGCATGGATACACTCTGAATACATAAATGGTCAAAAAATTATTTAAGATCTAGATTACCCAACCAAAACCCAAATTTATACACCAAGGGGAATCCATTAGGAAAACATATTTTCTAACCTCAAACAAAAAATGTATCATCCTCATATCCACATAATACTTCTACTCATCGTGTTCCAAATTAATCCTCTCATGAACTATACATATATTATATGTTTTTCTATGCACCCCATTGGGACAAAGAGATATTGCCTCACTGATATTAGTCAAGGTCAATAAAGATCAACACAGTATCCCATATAATAACTCAAAGGGATCTATGTTTATGTATGGGAGGTTTTTTTTATTTTGAGAAAACTAAACCAAATGGAAGTTTTATACCCAAGATCCACCAAAATCTAATATGCACACCCAAAATATATCCTTTAGTGTTCAGATGGTCAGTTCGGTCTGTTTTTTCCTCTAGCGGTGGAATGTATAACAAAATTGAAACTATGATCCAATGGTGTGCTATAATCCCATCTAGAATCAAAATATTAACCTTGAGACTCGATCATAAATGTGGTTCCTAGGGTCTCCATAATGCATCCCACATTATCTGTATTCCATCTCACTAGTATGAACATTATACTCTATTAATATATCTCTATAAGGTGAGTTAACCTCATTAGTTGGTACATTATCACCCAGATAGAATTATATCCACCATATTCATAAGGTACAAATAGTTATCAGACCCATATATAGGTCTGCCCATTTATTCTCTAGGACATCAAAGGCATCAAAAAACCAATATGGATGTGATGTACTTCCTTTAAATGCTAACATGCTATACAATAGAATGTAAAATCTTCCACTAATGACATCTTTACTTGCCCCAAAACATCCACTTCAATCCGTGATACATATTAGCTATGTTAGCATTCACCAAAAGAGGTGATATATAAAACTCAAAAAGGTATTCCACATGAATCTCCATCATAATGAAATTTATTCCCTAGAACATAACATAATGTAGAACATCCTCTAACCATCCCATAGAGGAATCACCATGAAAAATCCAGTCATGCATCCCCTCTATCACTGATTATCACTGTTGATAACCCTACATATGATATAAAACATGGTGTCTAAAATCATTTGGGATAGGAATCCTTTCCCATTATCCTCTTGAACTCAAATATACAATGTTAAAAACTCCTCTTTTTCCCTCTATAAATCCAATGATTCTCAAAGGTATCCCAATGAATTTTGACTCAATATGTCTTCTATGATGCTTCCCTTTTGTTGGTGTATCAGTGTTCTCAAAATAATATTGTTGGGGAAAATCCATCCACCTTCACATTCATAGACTCAGGAAACATATATAAAACATTTATCCTTAATATTTTATGCTTTATAATAAACAAAAGAAAACTCACTAATGTGGTAATGTCACACAAGATTATAGGAAAACACCACCACTGAAATCTTCATATCATGGGTTGACCATTTATACACATGTTTCCATAACATCCCAGACCCATATGAGATCACTACCTTTTACTTCATCGTGATGCACCCAAAATGTATTTTTAATGTACAATAGAACACCTCAAACATCATTCCCTCATTAGAAGATTGAGGAAATGAGGCACTGATGGAGGACACCCTCAAGTAGTCTAATGAATCCTAGGAAAAATCAATCCATATTTAAACCCTCTTCCTTTCTAGTCTAGGAAAAAAATTATTGAGATATAAAATAAATAAGATACAAATCGTTTATAATGACCCATAAAAAAATAATATCTATTGAATGATTCCATGTTCATTGGTACTTCTAACGAAACAACCACCTCAAACTCCGATGGATCCACTCCTACTCCCTATTAGGACACCATAAGTCCATGTAAATGAACTTATCACATATAAAATATACAAATGTGAAATTTTAAACATAAATTATTCTATTAAAGAGTCAAAAAATTGATCTCCAAGCTCTCATCAAACTCCTCCAATGATGCAAATTATATGGGGATTTCATTAATGAACACAACTATGAACTGGTCTTGGAAATTGAAAAATTAAATATATATTTCATGATTCCCATGAATATATTTGGTGTGTTTGGGTCACATAATTGCAAAACTAAAAACACAAAGTGACTAGGCTAGAACCGGAATGCTATCATTTGGATATATACGTATTTCACCCTCAGATGATGATTCTCATACCATAGATTGATCATAGAAAACTAGATAACTCCTCCCAACTTGTAAAATGTATGAATAATTCAGGGAATAGGGTTATAGTTATTGATCATCACTGGAAATGTCTATAGGTAGTGTAAAACCAACCTCATATAACCATTAACTTCCTAGAAAAGATAACTAGATCTCACCACAATGATACACTGGTGGAGATAAATCATTTTTATATCAAATCATCAATATAGATTCTAAACTCACATTACTCTGAGGGCTATATACAAAAATTTTCCATTAAAATTTGTAGAGTACCCATAATTAACTCTATTACAATACTTAATATCCCATTGAAATTGTTGTGTCAAAACCTCCTTAGAGAAAACATCTCGAAAACCTAAACAATATATTCATGTCTCCACCACATGAGAACTCACCAGATCAATTTTTCTACACAAAAATCTTCTAAAGAAGAGTCCCATCTCACCTATTTCTCAAAAACAACTGTCTCTCATTGTTGAACACCACACATCACACATCCACATTTGAAAACTCAAATCACCTACAGAAATAGTCAACCACCACCTAAATTTAATAAATACAACCCATGTTGATGATAAAATCATATAATAATATCTATAACACAAATAAATTGAATAATGACTGAAATTTCCCCATCATCATTGTGCATCCCCTTAACACATCATAAAAACAATCCTTGACATTAACTAGAATGGATAACACTGGGGGAAACAAGAATCTCCACATCTGATCTCATTTTTCATAACATTGTGGGTGTAATAAAGACTATTGAATCATTAGAATTAAAAAAATAGATACTTCTAAAAATGATAAATTAACATTACATTGAAAAATAACTGGATACTCTAGAATTGGATCCTAAATAACATGAATCCATCCTTATCTGACTTCTCAACCTATATTTGGATGGCCTCCTTATCCATACTCAGGTATGTATCTCTGATTGTGAGGGTTATCTTGGGGATTCCTTTTACAAACTCCCCATCATCATGAATGAAAATAAGCCTTCTGAATAGATAGTTTAGCACAATTTGGAAGTTCAAATTACTTAAACTACCTCAAGGGTAATTTTTAATGCCAATGGAAGGAGTACTAACAACCCAATCCATTATGAAATATGAAATATGATGTAGAATATGTTAGCATCTTCCCTACTAATGATATTCATAACTATCATATCATCTATGACGCACCACCTAACATACTCTTCATCCTAGTTCCCTATTTACTCTAAAATGTTGGTGTTTCATCACAATCATACACCATTTCTATCACCTCTATCATCTTCTACACCCCTAAATACATGGGAATCATAACATACGGTATAGTGTGTAATCCTTCCTCTAATCACAGTTATCGATACTTTTTATTCATAGATACATCTGTGGAAAATCACAGAAGGTCCTCAAAATTATTCACCATCTCCCAAATTCTTATTTCCCCCTGGTGATGGGAGATAAAACACTACCACTTCATTTCCCTTTTATACACCCACATGAACTCATCTCTAAAATCATACTGGAAATTAATACACAACACAATGGTCTCTTTTTTCTCCACATGATACAATATCAACCATGAGGCACTATTACCCTCAAATCGATAACTGGTATAGGGATTTGGTACTCAAATTTGGATCGAGTGAATATAAAAGAGATCTAAATTTCTTCCACACAATTCTCCCTCTTTGGATTATAGAATATAAATTCATAGTATCATATTCTCTAATTATAAAATTCATAGAACTTCCCCAACCATTACACATCTTTCTGATTGAGATCGACCCTCTAACATTAAATAGAGTACGCCTAATAAACCTACCCATCTAGAAAAACATATGGTAGTAACCAAATAGAATCTCATTAAACAAATATAATCACAAATTTTTGGTAGAAATGGATTTACATAATTCATTTAGATAATTCATCCATTCTATCCTTTGATTACACCCATTAGAAACAAAACTCAAGAATATATGATTCATGTATATGTGCTACTAATATACCCCAAAAGTATTCTCACATTACCTAGTATATTATTAGTTAACATGTTAACATGGACCCTTTCAGATGAAATGGATCCCCAATATACAATTCTCAATATGGTATCCCTTGTTGTAATCTCATGCTATCATTAGCTGACAATATTTCAAAACCAACCTATACTATCCTCATGTTTTCCTAACACAAAACTCAAATTAATATCTTGAAAACATCTATAGAAAAAATCAATCATGAACCCCACCCCCTCACTCCCATATACCAGTACCCCTTTATAAATGAAAATGTATAGAATGGTATGCTAGTATTTTCCCTTGCCAATACGATAACTTTGATCTCTTTTTTTCATTCTCTGATTACCCAGTCCTCAATTCTATTTGGTGACTTTCTGCATGGGTTGCCTACCAATTATTATTCACGATGTTCTATTTTCTATCTCTCTATCAATGAATCATTTCTGATAGTTCAATCTCCTCTAACAGTTCAATATTTGCATCGATTTCCGATTTTGGCCCCGTGGTTGTATAAAGTTGTTCCCAGATGGCTCTGGTTATCCCTAGTTTCCTCTTTCATTTCAACATTATCCTTCACGCATGACCCCATATTAGTCATGTTTGATGGATTCCAGGCCAATTTGGATTGTTTTCGAGGCACCTGTGAAGGTATATATAATGTAGTTTTCCTTTGGCATAGTGGCATCAATTACAGAAGCTTGACCGACATTCTAGTTGCAAACACCTCAGTTTCATCACTTTCTTCCCGATTGATTTTTTAGATCTTTTTCATGCTTCTTATTGCTTAATTTTTTCTATGCTTATTATATGTATTTTCTTCTAAGTGGTAGTGGTAGCGGTCTTTGGTTCTTTTTCGGTGTTTGGGGATTCTTCTACTGTGTCGATGGTGATGTGTGTTTTTGGTCCCATGGATGTGGGATGTGATCTGATGGACAAACACATCGATAGATGGGATGCAATAACGAATGATTATTGTGTGTGTAGTGATCCTAAGGGTGGATTTACCCTATAAAAAATGATATCCATGGGGTCCATACTAACATGTCTGTGCTTCATTGTATGGATCATGCATTACTTTGAAGTTATTTTATTTGAAAATACAAAAAATATAGTTTGTTCAAATATAATGCGAGACTTATCAGCCCAGTATCGAGTAGGGCCAATGTTAGTGACTTGTTATGAGGCAATGAAATACTCAAAAAATATATGTTACCCTGATTATCCTTGGATCATAACATTAGACAACTGATCATTAAACTATTCTATAAGAGGGATAAACCAAAATCTAGTATAATTAATATTATATATTATTCAAAATAAAAGAGATACAAACATCTCCAAATTTAAAACAATAATAAAAGAGACTAAAATAATGAGACAATAATAATAAAAAAACCCAATCTATGAGCAATTACATTCCATCTCAGTAACCAAAATAGACCTGGATAGATGAAAATAGTTTATATAAATAGGATTATAATAGCTGTATAATTCATGAGATAACACCCCAAACATCTCCTGAAAATAGGAAATAGCATACTAATCCCATGGTGAAAAACTAGAAGAACAAATTAGAACAAACATATTTCAATTATTCTTATATCCTCTCTATATATCCCTCATAAAATAATGCAACCAATACTAGTCAAGTAATATTATAATAATGTAAATAAAGAAATTTCAAAACCTTATCCCCAATTATTTTCAACTCTTACCCAATGAGACTACATAATTTTATCTCATCCCTTTTATATCCACCAATAATGTAACCATCTGTATATCATGTCTCATGGTTCCAACATCATATGTTGTATCAGGTAACTATGATAGTAGGTAATCATGATTGTGTAGGACATCAATGTCATGTGATAAAACTACCATGCATAACACCCACAACATATATTTTCGTCCACCATTATAATGATGAGAAGATGTATTTTAAAAGAGATCAGTAGAGAGGTGGTAGTAATCTGTAAATATATTCTCCACCCTTGATGTAATGGAAAATAACCCCAATTTATCTGGGTATCAGTTGGGTTGGATGGTTAGGTGGGTTTTTTATAAAATCCATAACATAATATAAGTACATATTAGCTTCAAATAATCCCACACCTATGGTTTAACATAAGAAAAACAACCATAACCACTATCAGGAAACTAATAATATCATGCCACTATTTTCTTCCTGTAAAATAGAGAAAGAAACCATATTAATCATCCTAATTTACCCAACATGAGTTTTTTCCATTACTTTATCAAAAAAATATACAACCACCATATATAAATTTAGTTGTTATTTTTAATTCCAACAACAAATTCATTATCCATAACCAAAATTATATATGTAAATATTATTCCATTAATATGGAACCACTATCTAGAATACCCTATATTGAAATTCCAAATCACAACCAAGTCCAATGATTCATATAAAAACAAGGCCTCCAACCCACACACCACCAAATCTAGTACGCCCCAAATATAAATTCAAATATTAAACAAGCTGATCAATTTAGTATTTTCATTTAATGACCATATGTGTTAAAACATTTTAAGGGCATTATCAAATTATGTATTCGCTATAATTTATAATATCATAAAAAAAACTTAGAATGAAATAACAACTGTAATATCATGAAAACTAACAACCACATGTGCATCACACTATTATTTTTCAATTTCATTAGTTCATTTTATTTTATTTATTTTACTAGTTCATAATACCCACCAATAGAATTAAATTTCATTTTAATATTCAAGATTCATATTAAAGACAAAGAACACATATATCCTTTATCTAAAAAAATTCAATTCAGTATGAAAATTCAATGCAATCAAGGATGAACCATAGGGTCATAACCATAAAAATTATCTTCAAATAAATCCAAAAAAATATTTCATTTCAAAAAATATCCTAAAACCCACAAATCTAATCAAAAAAGTCTATATGATATATATATATATATATAAAAGGAACTTATATAGAAATACAATAATAAATCACCCAATGTCACCAATATTGAATCTCCATAACCCATGGTTTAATTAAAAAGATCAAAAGTGGTTATGGATACAAAAACATTCCAAGTAATCACATAAAAATTAAGAGAAACTATGTTAGAATTTAAAAGAATATAGGTAAAAGTAAATTTAAATAAGAATTGATGTTGATCCATTCATGGCATGAGTTCCCAACACAGGCCACACACCTCACACAATTCAAATGTTCTAAAAAACATGTTACTATATATAAAAATCATAAATTAATTTTAAATGATGAGTATATACATTCATACCATGATACATCAATGATAGAACCTCCATACACTCTACTATGGACATTCTTGATTTGAAAGACATTTTAATTACTAAATCAAAGCTAGGAGAAACTTTAAAACAGGCTATGAAACCACCATTTCAGACATGAAATTAACTAAAACTAGTAATTTACTTAGTGAACCAGTAATTGGAGATATTTATTTTACTCTATAATATCCATTACCTTCCTCAAATCCATATTTTGGCTCCCAATTCTAAAAATTCACAATTTAATGGGATACAGGGGTCAAGTTTTTTACAAATATCAACATATTTATAGATATTTTATCGAAAATTAATATTCAACATTTCAACTTATCTCTTATAACATCTATGATATCATTAAAAACATTTCACTTAAAAATATTACTCAAATAAAATTTTTAAAAATAATTTTACTGAGAAAAAAATTCTTTCGAAATATTAAAATCAAATATATCAGAAAATGAAGTATAATTTCATACATGTAAATTTTAATTTAATATTGACAATGAATCATATAAAAATTAAAAAATATATTTTTAACATCATAAATCAACATTATACTTAAAATTGAATTAAGATCTTGTATATTTAATTGTCGTTGATACAATTTATTGGGCCTTAGCGACCCAAAATTATTCAGATATAACCTGAAATTTGATATAAAACATTATCGACAGTAATTTGAAATCAATAATGACATAGCATGGGGGAAAATTTGGTTGAGCAAAATGTAAAACAAGGTTAGAGGTACTTAAGTAATAAAAACCCTCAACTAAAATTTATATCCTGAAACATTTGTTTCTTGTGTCATTATTCTCTCTGCATAAAACTCTAATTGTTAGTTTTATTTAATATTATAAATTTGAACCCAAGAACACCCACACATTCTAAAATCTAAATAGTGTACATTAGGGGTTTTAATTAATTATCCCAATATAGGAAAATCCAAGTGGTATGGGATGCAATATGAAAATCATAAATGGTTACAATATACCTTACTGATTAAGTTATAAGGTGGATGAGCAATCAAACTAATAAACACTATAATTATTATATTGTGGATAATTACTATCATGTGTCTTTCGAACTACCAAATACAATTTATTGGTCATGAATATATTTCCTATTAACATAATCGACCTTTAATTACAGGATTTATAAAAAAAAATTCAGTTTCTTATATATCAACAATATTTTTGAATTATTGTTTTTGGAAATTGGGTAACACATTATGTAATAACATGAAATATTTCACAAAACATATATTTTTAAAGAAAATATGGATTTATGTTTTGTCAAGACCCATCCTCGGGGCCCGTGCTGGGACTACCCCAAGCCCGCCTTCTATAGGCTAGGGGCTGGTGACTAGCACCAAAGGCGTAAATCATGATAAAAGGGAAGGCATTGCCTTTATGAAATGAAAACAATCACACAACCCGAGTAAAAGCAGAAGCAAACACTAAATAAAGAAATAAGACAAGTGTGCTGAAAGTACAGAAGGGGCCGGAAATACAAGCCCAACAGTAATGTACAAGGAAAAGACAAAACAGCAGGAGGGTGACATGCAGCTCCTGGATCGTCCTCTGGGATCCTACCTGAAGGGTAGGTACAGATGTCCTCCTCAGAAATCCACGTCTGTCCGTCTCCTCCGGGTACCGACTCTTCGTGAGATCCACCTCCGGGTACCGACTCGTTGTGAGATCCACCTCCGGGTACCGACTCGTCGTGAGATCCACCTCCGGGTACCGTCCAGCTCTAGAATCCTCAACCACGATCAGTGATGTCCATCATCTGTAATCAACACAATGAGGTGCAGGCAAAGCCCGTGCAGGGGTGAGTATATGATACTCAGCAGGGACCCCATGACCCTCAAGGTCTCACTAAATCCAACAAGGATAATCAGAAAGCGAGTTCTCAACAGATAACCCTTACATAGGTATAATCCCATACTTATACCTAAGTTACCAAGTACCCCATCTCATCCATGAGGTGTCACACAGATATGAAGTTGACGGATAACCACTACTTAGGTATATGCCCATACATATATGTAAGTAATCTAGTAACCCATCTCAATCATGAGGAAAACAAAAAGGTTAAAGACTCGACTCAAACCAGGATTTTCATTATCGAAACCGTAACTACTGAAGAGCTCCATCTCTGACGAGTACAGTGATCCTGTCATGACTCCGAGGTACTGCTCACTATCCTAAGACTGCTGAGGTACTCCTCCTGTCGAGTATCGTGGGTCTGCCACCTCCCAAAGTAGTTCTCCTCTGCCATGGGTCTGCCACCTCACACAGTAGTGCTCCCCCTCATAGCTTACAGAGGTACTCCTCCTGTTGAGTACCGTGGGTCTTCCACCTCACAAAGTAGTGCTCCTCCTCCATGGGTCCGCCACCTCACAAAGTAGTGCACCCCAATGGGCTATGCAAGTCACTCCGAATAGAATCAGACAAGCAGTCATCAAGTCTTAGCTAGCTACACGGTCTTCGTACTCCGTACGCTCATCTCCTGGAGTGTCCGCTCCACGAGTTACAGGTCGATACTCCATGTATCCCAAAGTCCCACGAAACCGTATCTCAAATGACCGTCTCGTCATAGGGGTCTCAACGCAACAAACGACGCGTCAATCAGACGCCTGGTCTGTGAGTTATTAGCCTTTTCATCCCAGGGGACCGGTTGGTTTCGTGTATGAACCAACCCGACCGTATCTCAACTACACCCCAAACTCACATAGGTTATACTCATAGGGACCGTTTCTCGGCATGATCACCAACTTCACCGACGGTTCATCAAACGGAGGACCGGTCTGAAAGTTATCAGCTTTTCCGTTCCTGGGGCCTGGTTGGATTTTGGGTACATTCCAACCCGGACATACTCCAACTACGTCCAAACCTTGAGCGGAGTAATCCAAAAGGTTTGTCTTACGAAGAGTAATCCAACAATGTCAACGACACGTCAATCGGACGTCTGAATCTCATGTTATAGGCGTTTCCGCTCCGAGGACCCGGTTGGTTTCATGTTCGAACCAACCCGGTCGTACCCAAAGTTCTTTGAAACCTTGAGTGTAATATACCAAAACGACTATCTTGATCCAAGGATTGTGTTGCAACTAATGATATGCCAATTGGAGGTCCATAGCCCAAGTTACGAGAATTTGAATGAATCATCCCGCTTTTAGGGGGGTTTGGGCCCGGACCGACCCGACCCAAGACGACCTGGGTCAGCCCAAACCGGGGCGACCCAACCTGGGTTCGAGTCCGGACCCCTTGTGTGCAGGCTGTCCCAGTGGGTGCGGCCCCGCCCAGAGGTTGGGAGCCCTGGCCCAGCATGAGCGGCCCAACTCAGCTGGGCGCTCCGTCTGTGACCGAGCGGTGCGAAGGGGGGGATGGGGGGGGGGGACGATGCCCCCTGATGACCCGTTCAGGCATGTGGGTGGACCCTGGGGTGGGCCCCACAAGTCTGCGGGGCAACTGGTGGTACTTGGTGGGCCAGGACCCGATGACCATGTTAAGGATGGGTGGTTGTGCTGTCACTGGGACCAAGTTGTCACATGTTTACACCCCTATTTCATAGAATGCACTTCTACTTAGTTTAATATGACCCACCATTGAAAAATCATGACCTTTCTTAAAAATTTTCAAATCATTACAACTTGTGAATAACATATGAAAATGAGGGATGAGAAAAAAATATCTAATAAGGGATATAGAAATAAATGAATCCTAAATAAAAAAATTACATATTAAAATAAATTGTTTCTCAAAGGAAATGTTTCTAAACATGTAATTAAGAACAGTAAAATGTTAAATCCATTTTGAGGCATGTAGGAACTCATGAAGTAATTTCAACACTTTCACCATTAATATTTCATAAACCACACTGACCTCATGAAATGAGAATATTTCCATAAAACACATTTTTTACAACCATAATGCGGGTATTTTGGAGAATGATAGTCATAAATGGGATTAAACCATTTTTAACCAATTTCCTAAATAAAAAAAGCCCAGATTGTTCTATAGAACTAACCTACTTCATTTTCTTCCACATTTTTTACCTCCAAAAAATAATCATTATCTAATTCATTGAAGATTTATATCGGCCTCCCCAGTCTCCATGATAAATATCTATATCAGATTTCATCATATAGAATATTCATTTACCATACCAGGAGCATCAAATTTATAGGATTACAATTTCTCATAATAAAACAACAACTAAACCCATACCCAAAATTCATTCCATATTAATATAATCAAAATGAGAAATATCATTTTTCTATAAAAACAATTAAAATGATAAATTATTAGAAGAAGGGGAATGGTATCTATATTTCAAATTTTTACTTATTAAGGATTATTGATAATTAATAATGTCTATGATTTTTTTGAAATATTTTTCAATTACTACAAATTATATAACACTCTTTTTTACATAAAAAGGATGTCATAAATGTATAGTTTATACAACATAGTAAATATTTATATTACCAAAATTTGAAAAGAAAGTAAAATATATTAAAAAATGTCAAATATTCTCCTTTGAATCATAAATAAATTCATTTTGAAACATGTATGTGTAAACAAATATTTATGAGGAATAATTTAAAACATTTCAAAGAACATTTTTTAGTAAAATTGGTTGCATCAATACCTTAATCATTTAATTCATACATATACGATCCTATGTGATAAAATTATATAAGTTTAATATTTCTTAATAAAATTATATTTTTCATTCCAATATCATGGTTCCTTTTATATAATTTTTAACATGTTTATTTATTTATTTAAATGGTAAGGTTCACATTTGACATTTTGAGGACGTTTGGTTTAAAACCACAGAATATCAATTATCTGTTGACAATTGTTAATGAGGTTATGGATCCATAAATAGATTAATATTATAAAATTTATAATTATCATTTTTATAAATAATTTTTTTTTTAAAAACCATGTCTGGTGATCATGAAAAATGAATCACTTCATTTCAAGGAGAATTTTTTCTATATATACCCATGAACAACACTTTTCATTTTCATTTGGGAAGAAAAGAAATAAATAATTACATATTATAAATTTCTATAATAATTATTATGTTATTAATTTCATATTAATTCATTATATAAATTTTTATGACCATCCTTGTATGGAGTAAATGAAAAATGAATCAACATCAGTTATTAGAGGTGGTAGTCCACATACACACAAATAAAGAGTATCATTTTAAACCTTATTGATCAGTAATAAGGTCAATACATAAATAAATTTATAGAATAATAAATTTATAATTAATATCATATATATTTACTTTATTTATAATTTTAACCATCCATGTGATCTAGTGATAGAAAATAAAATGCATCACTCCATCTAGGTGGAAGTTCAAAAGCATGTCTGATAGATGTTTTCATATTCAATAAGAAAAAAACATGAAAAAAGGTTTGTACCATAACAATAATAACATTTAAATATATTTCATACAATGATTTTATTTTTTAATCATTTTTGTTGATTAATTTATATATTTATTAAAAAAATAAATATAATCACAATGTTAAGAATTATACCACTTCTTTAGAAAACTTCCTTTTGCTGACATCTTAAGTTTTATTAGGTTGGTCTTCTTATGAGACACAAATCTCAAGGACATTGAGGAATATTAGAAATTAATTTTGGTAGTTCATGTTTAATATAAATTTCTCAATTATTTATAATGTGTTACTATAAGTGATTTCCTTTGATCAGTGATATGAGTCTGACAAATATAAATACTTAATACATTTAAATTTATATTATTTCATTCTAAAAATAAAGTAGCACCAAATTGAGATAATTTAAATATTTGATTATTATTCATATAATTAAAAACATCCAATAAAAATTGAACATGTTTTTGAGATATTTAAATCTTCATGTCTTAATTTTAACACCCCCATTAAAACTTTTCGTAATGTTTTTCGAAGGTTTGTAATCACTATTACAAAAAATGAAATTGACCATCTTCCATAATTTAAACATCATGGTTCCGAATATGAAATCTATTTTAACATATTAAACTTCTATAATAATTAAAAATTAGTTTTAATATCAGTATTCTAACTAAAATTAAGATAGATTTTAGAAAAATTCACTTTTAATGAAAAAAAATGATTTTATTAAAAAATAATTAATGTAGTTGATTAGAATAACATTAATTGGATTATGCTTAATAAAATTAGAATATTTTCAATTTAACAGAAATAAAAAATACAACTTGCCTTTTAAAACATAGTAAAATAAATTACAATTATAATAAAAATTGTTAGTCTTGAATATTGACATAAAAAATAAACAAATTTAAAAAATAAAAAAAATCAACAAATAAAAAATTAAGTACCCTACATAAAAAATGATGTTATTTTTATTTAATAAAAATGATTAAATTTATAAATTTATATTTTTATTAAAATTATTTGTTTTTATAAAAATATCTAGTTAAACAAAATTGTGCCTTTTTTATTCAATTTTTTATAATCATGTGTAAAACTATAATTATTGTGAATCCATTAAAAATAATAATTATAAAATATTGTGATTTATTTATTACTAGTGTTACAATGTTTTTCATATTCTTTTCCTATTTAAAAAATATATATCTCACAATTTTATTCATTACTCTTATAAGTGGGGGTCGGCCTCCGGTTCATGCAACCCTAACTAGAAATCAGATGGATCCTTTCTTGGATGGGGTGATGTCCTCAGTGATGGTATGGTACATCAGCGGGTGATGTTGGAGGTGTATTACGTGTGGTTTGGGTACTCAAGTTGTCCAATAGTTTCTATGATGTTGTTTTTTTAATGGGATTTATACCCAAGATTTCAGGTCATTGTAATAGGTGTTGTATATGGGTTTTCAATTGGTTAGATCCATCTAGGATTATGGTCTTGTAATGGGTTCTCCCTTACCCATTTAAATAGGGGTTCTTGATGTGTTTCTCTTTTCTTTTAATAAACTAGCTTTCCCCCAATTCTTTTATTATTAATGTGGGGATATTTTCACCACATATCATTTATATTTTCATATTGCTTCCTAAATTATGTAATTTTTACATAAAAAATTAACTTGGTGAGTCACAAAATTTCATATTACTTATCTCTACAACATATAATCTGAACTAGATTTTCATAATGAGAATAATATCCTCAACATATACCACATTATGGTTAATGTCACGAGATAAATCAAGTATAAATTATCATTGAAATGGAATATTAAACCCATTATGTGCCTATGAAAAAAAATCAAAGGTAAGGATACCTAGTTTAATACTAAACCATCATTCAATATATTTTCATGATGGACAATATACAACAGTCCTAATATACTTTTTCTTCAAAAATGTATAACATGATAATAAGGAGATGTATTAATAAAAAATTTAATCCCCAACTAAAAAAGATATATCTTTCCTTTTTTATCCACATAACATTTCTGCCTACTCTCAATACACCTCACATTATTTTTAATTATATTTACCTTCTCAAAAACTTATTCTAATAGTTCTTGTCCTAACGACTTCATTTCGCCAACTGCATCACTACATGATTCAATTTGACACTTTTTTATATTAAATTTCTTTAAAATTTGATATATATATATATATATAAACACATAGATATTTATATATATACTGTAATGAATATTATTACTATAATAAGATTCTTCTCATTAATGATATTAATACCAATTTCGAACATAATAAAAAAATAATTCTTGAAACAAATCATCCAATGATTAAGTTCAGTTATTTGAAATTCTAACATATTTTGGATGAAATTTCTACCATGTGGTTCCCTAATTAAAAGATATGAAAAAGATTTGAAGGTGTTGAAAATTATATAATATAAAAAGGAATTAAAATTTCGAGTAAGATAAACTAAAATAAGGGTAATTCAATTAAGGACTCACCCGTTGAAGTATGTTGGAAAGATTATTTTGATAAAATTTAATCTAAACTTATTTTAGATGGTTCTTTCAAATATATGATATTAGATTCCAAAACATAGAATGAAGTTTATTTTTACTATATAAAATAATTTTGATGAAATGAAGTCTCTAATATAAAAAATTCATTCATCTATCACCGTAACATATTGTCCTTATAAGACAAGATCTATCAATGGTAGGTAATATATAAAAATGTTACACCTTCATAGATGATTTGGTGCTGGAGAGTAAAAGGTTTATGAAATGATAGTCTAAATAAAATAATCAACTGGATGAATGCATAAAATGATGAATGACTAAATTGATATATTGATATATTAAGACAACTTGAAATTGGGGATAAATAAAAAATAGAAACAGAGAAGGAAAAAAATGAAACTATTATTCATCTTTAGACATAGCATTAATATTGAATAAAATTATTTAAATGTTGTTTCTTGAGAATATATGATATGCATTCCATTTTTTAAGAGAATGATTTGACTATTATTAACCTTGATTAGAGGATATAAAGTCCGAAAATTATAATAATAATATCCCTCCCATGGATATAATGAATAAGAAGTGATGATATGTTAAAAATATTAAATCAATGGCCATATGTGAGTATTTTTAAAAATCTAGAAGTGATTGTCCTTAAAGTAAGGTAAAAATGAAGACTTACTATTTGGTAATTATGGTAGACATCATGGATAGGTTTAAAATTGAATGTGACCAATATTGTAATATTAACAACTCTACCATCCCAAATAATATTTGAATTCATGAGGTATGGTTTTTCAAAGATATTGATTCCTTATTTTAGAAGAAGACATATTACAAAGAATTGTATGAGTTGATGTGACGTACATTCCAATAAGAGAGACTTTACATGTATGTTTAATTAGATAAATGTAAGGAATCCATAAGAATATATTACATTGAAAAACATATTCACTAGGTTGGATGAAAGAAAATACAAAAGGAAATGAAGGGAGAACCATACACAACCATTAGGGATTGTGTATTAATCCTTATAGTGATAATGAATTAATTTATAGAGAATGAAAAACAAAATTTTTCTGAAATATTTATATTCATGTGAAAAAATATTTTCCAAGAAAATATAGGTCTGATGTAATTCTAATATATATCAATAGCAATAATCATGAAGATTTGCTAATTATATTCACAAGATACACAATAAAAGGACAGGTAAAAATCTATTTAAGATCCTTCCTATAAAAAATGAATAATTATGAAGGATATAACAATCATTCGAAAAATTGAGACTTTCACTAGTGGAAATTTTCTTACAACAGAGTAGAATCCAAATCTAAAAAAGATAGTGGATGTGAAAGAAAATATAAAAATTAAAATTTATGTAAGTGGTATTACAAATAATCCCACTTTAAATGATTTAAAAAATATTAGATGCAATTGGTAGTTTCACCTACACCAATCACATTCCTTAAATTGTGGTTGATTTGGATATACCTGTTGAACCCTCTGGGAATTGAGTTGCTTTATTATATTTTGATAATCCCAACTATATTTTATTTATATCTTAATTATGTTTGATACATCTCAAATATGCTTTATTATATGTTGTTACTTTAAATTATGCTTAATATAAGTCTTTTGGATATATGCACTCTGACCTAACACATTCTGCTAATAGAATGCTTAAACAGTTTATAGATACCGATACAGAACAGTAGCTACCGTTATGACTTAGAGCTACCGATATCGAATAGAGCTACTAATACAGAGTTCACCGATACATCAAGTTCACCGGTACTCAATTTTACCGCTACATCGAAGTCGAAAGCTACCGATATAGAGCTACCGATATGCTGAAGTCCACCAATATGCAAAGTCTACCGATACATCAAGGAAGTTACCGATAGAGACTTACCGCTACCGATACAAGGCAGAGCCACAACTACCGTTACAAGTCCACCGCTACTGATGTGATCAAGTCTACAGTTGCAGCTACCGAAACAAATTCTACCGTTACAAATGAAGTCTACCGATATAGACACTTACCGTAACACAAGTCTACTGATATCAAGAGCTACCGTTCTAGAGAAAGAACCTGACACTACTTTAATTTATTTATATTTATTTAATATAACCAATGGTCATATTAGGAATATTTTAATTCTCTGTCATTTATTTAATGAAGTTTGTTGGATGTTAGGGAACTGTACCTCGTACCTGCAAAAAGTAAATCATCTTTTTCCGGAGATCATGCTTTAAATAAAGGAAGGATGTGCCACTTCAAAGTAGAGATGAATAGACGAATACATAGAGACATACATTCCACGAGGTGTGCTGGAAGAACAAATAAGCGTGAATGCAAAGAGATGACTGATCTTACATGAAGAACTCATTCATTACTGCATACCAGTGAAGAGCTGAGAACGAGAACATAACACAAGAGCTTCATCGACTGTCCCTACACCTGGAAGTCAAGGAAACAGACGATACTCTGTTTTCTAGACAAAAACCAGAAGAGGACTCAGAGCGAATTCTGATCAATCAAAGGAGTACAGAATTTCACAACAATAACTAGAGCCATTTCTAAACTCTAAATATTTGCTCTGTGATTTATCTTTTTACATATTGAGCAGTGTGTGTTATATGCTATATTTTACACACACACTGTCTCCTGTACTCTAACTAGAGGATTAGTAAATACTCACTCAACTCTCCTACATCTTGTATTTCCTACTGGGATAGTGGTAGAGGTCATGTGTGACCTGGAGAGCCAGTGCTGTTGTTTTTACTCCCACGGATAACAGTGGTAGAGGTCATGTGACCTGGACAGTTGTATACTGTTGTTTATCCCCGATCCAGGGTGTGGATCACTTTTATATAAAGTTTTTAGAGGACTAAGTCTCAGCTTGAGACTGAACCTCTTGGTTAAATCTGTTGTGCTTATTTATATTCAATGTTCCTTTTTATTCTATTGCTAATTACTTTAAAACCAAAACCGTTTTAAAAGTCACATTGATAATTAAACTTGCAAGTGTTTATATTAGTTGTAAATCAGTAAGTTAGTTTCAAAAGTTAATCAATTATTCTGATTTGATTAACTGGGAAATAATCTATCCTTTGAGAACCTAACAGAACCTTTATGTTGATATAAATTCACTATAGTTTAATTCTGTGTTTTAATTGGGGGTTTTTAAGACAAAGTTTTTAAACATAAATTTTAATTGGAACTCAATTCACCCCCCATTTTGAGTGTCCAATCCTACCAACAATACTATTCTCCATTTGTATTTAATTTTTATAAGTATTATTTAAATGACATATGATTAAAAGGGTGATATGATCTAGGGGTGAAATCATTTACAATTTTTGATTTAATTTCAAGGATACTTTTAAGTTGTATCAATCAATATATAGTTATAAAAAAGTGATATTAAACCATATTCTAATAGTATTATGCCACCAATAAAGAGAGAAAAATTTTAGGGGGAGACAACAATATCGAAAGAATAATAATTTTTTTATTTTTATTTGATCTAGAAATATGTTTTCATTAAAAAAAAATTAGGATACTTAAGGATATTAAGAAAAGTGACACCTATGAGAAGGATTATTTAGAATAAGTAATTCTATTTCAAAGGAACTCAAGGGGGGTTTTTAATGATTTAAGGGGTTTTTACACATTTTGAAATTAAAATAAAACTTTTTAACAAAGGATCATCACATATATCAACTAGTATATCTGATTTGTTAAAACAAGTTGTATTAGTTGATTCAATATAAGGTATGACTTTTACATGATGTGATTTATTAATTATTCACCCACAGTTTTGTGTATGTTTTGTTGAGATAATATGTATTTTTATATTAAATGAATCTAATTTCTCACATTTATTATGTTTATGTATGCATGTGATTGAAATGGATAAAATAATTTTTTTAACAGAGATTGTTTTTTGTTACACTAAATTAGATCATAGTATGTTTATATTATTCGCTATCAAATTTCAAATAAGTGAGAATTTAACTCATTAAAATCATTGATAATGTATCTACAACTGAATTCCACATTGATCTTAAATGAAAATATATAGAAATTGGTTTCCACAATTATTATCAGTAAAATATAGTTATATTGTGTTAAATACCCTATGTACCTATTCTTTGGTATTAATAATAATTAACAACTAAATAGTATATGATTTAATACCACTAACGATAAATAGATAAATTTATTCACCCAATTAGTTTTATAAATAATCTAAAGAGTTTTTATGATATAAATCTGGTTGAAAGAGCTTATAGTTTTAGAAGTCCACTAAAGATATCACAATGGGATGTAAATACAGTATATGCTATAGGTATAGAGATAACTCTCTAGATTTGGATTTTATTAAGGGATATTAAACTAGAAATTGATGGGTCCTTGGAATTTACATAACCGACTTAGGTTTAAAATGTATTTCTTGGAAATAAATTTAAATTATTATTTAGATTCCTATACATGAACATCAAGTTTATATAATCCATGACATATTATAATTTTTAGAACACAATAATTTTATTAGAAGGTGTGAATAGGATTAACCACATTATGAAATATTAAAATTAATTTTTTCATTAATTCAATTTTATTGACTAATTAGTAACCTCAAATTTTCATAAAATCATTTCATGATTAATATACAAATTTTATAAATAAATTTATTTTTATAGGTGTTATGAATTTTAATATAAAAAATATACTAATCAATTTAAAAAAATTTAATGAAATTTATTATAAATATTTTAATAATTAGTCATACAATATTTTTCCAATGGTTATGAAGGAAGATAAAATCATTTGAAGGTAATAATACATAATTTTTAAAACCACTTTTTTGGAATACAATGTGTTTCCATATTAATAAATTAAATAGATTATAATTTAATAATTATTCTTATTAATTGATTAGAATAAATGTTCAGTTAACTATTTTTAAATTAATAAAATTGTTTTTACATGGAATGGAATGAAAATGAACTCATTTTTATGCTTAAAATGAATTTTTTCATAAAATGGTTATTTTTTATATTTTGTGTTGTAATTTAAAAACAACTTCTAGCCATGTCACAACTCATCCACTAGGTCTATTTCTATGACTACCCCAAGCTTGCCTTCCATAGTTCAAGGGGTAGTAATAAGAGCCAAGTTGACATATCCCAAAAAGGGAAGGAATTTCCTTTAAACCTGTACACACGCACAAAGCTCAAACTAAAAAAAGTAATCACAAAGTACACCACAACTATCACTGAGAAATTTATTTAGAGTAATGTACAAACTAAAGGTACAAAGGTACAAGAATAAAATCCCACTACCACAATGGAAAGTACAACTTCCATGGTCTATAATCCATAGATCCTACCTAATGGGTAGGTGAATGGTAGTTGCCTATAACTGTAGAAGTATGTCTCATATATCAGGCTACTCTAAGAACCACTTGGCCTCAGTCCACCAAGGACTCCATCAGAGCATCGATCATCTGCACAAGACAAGACAAGTGTGGTTGAAGCCCGTGCATGGGTGAGTAAAAAATACTCAGTAGAGACCCCAAAGCACCAAGGTATACCAAAAATCAATACACAAAACAGACAAAAAAGAGGTACATGAATTTTTACTCCTAAGAAGTATAGTCATGATAGTTACTAAAGTAAACTCACGAAGGTATAACCTAATGTATTGAAAATAATATTATCAATCATAATGATGAATCATCATGTACTATTTAGGGGATCATCCCTTAAGAGTCCCTGAGGCTCGCTCAACTACTGGACCACTGAGGTCCACTTAGCTATAGGACCATTGAATTTCACTAAGCTAATGGACCATAGAGATCTGCTAAGATACTAGACCACTGAGTTGCACTCGGCTACTGAAACACTAATGTCTGATGAGCTACTGCCCCACTGAGGTCTGCTCGTCTATTGACTACTTAGGTCCACTGAGCTACTGGAACAATGAGGTTCACTCGACTACTAGACCACTGAGGTCCTCTCGGCTACTGGACCACTAAGGTCGACTTAACTACTGGACTTATGAGGTTGGTTCAGCTACTGGACCACAATGTTCTACTGAGCTACTAGAGTACTCCTATCCTCTTGGCTACTGGACAACCGAGGTTCCACTCATCATATCCTTTGTGTCACTGTCTACTGTAGGATTCCCACTCTCCATTGCGCTTGATTCTTGGAGAATCTACTCCTCTAACCATCGGTCGAAACTCAACTGCCATGAAAACTCATTTAGAGTATACCCAAAGAAAATTATTGTCTCAAGGTTCCCATCTCGATAGATGGTTTATCAATCAGATTCCCAGTCTGAAAGATATTGGCCTTCTAGTAAATAGGTTATGGTTTTGTCTAATCCCGGTCCGACTTGGTTGGACCGACACGAATAACTCGGTCCTGGTGTAACGCCCCGACCCCAGTTACCCAGATTCGGTGCATTATTGCATAACATTTGCATGATCACAAAAGATCAAGAATCGAAAGACCGAATAGTTTAGTAGCCTTGGAAACACTAGATACATTCATAAATGTTACATTACATCATAAAGTGAAAAAATACAATTACATATTCTCTATAGTCCACACCCATATCCCCTTCAGACTATCCCTGCAGGCCAGTCATAAAATATTTCTTCACATCCTAAGAAAAATAAAACATTGAAAGGGGTGAGCTGAGATGCTCAGTAAGGATAACAATTTAGCGGAAGCTTTCATAAATAAACATAAACATTTAAGGAAATGTATAACTAAATCAAAAGCCTTTTAAACATGAACTTCAACATAATATGGAAAAAGTAAAATGAGATAATTCCATTTACTTCTTCACATGGATATTCTACTGGTCAAATAATCACATGCAATATCAATAACCACTTTCATAATTATGGAATGCATAATGCTAGACTATCATAGCCACGTAGCCAAGGCCTCGTGCCAAGACTAAAAATAAGATTTAGTAAAGGGCTCGTTCCATGACACTAGTTTGTCTCATGAGACCTGCCAATGCATCGAGGAGCTATAGCAGGCTCCACCCATCACTTATTATGTCCAATGTATTCCTCATATGAATAGGTTTAAACATATCGTAAACCATAACATAATCGTATCACATAAAACATGCATAAAGGAAACATAACATTTACGCATTTCAATTACAAGATATCAACAAAACACATTTATATAATAGAAAAACACTTTTAAAACCATTTTCAATACCAAAATAAAAGAAAATTAAAACTTGGTATTTATTTTTCATTTAAAAACAGTTATAGCTTGTAGAGGAAGCTGAAATTCAAATAATGGTCAAGATAGTGGAGAAGTCGTTGTCGCTGCATACTTACAACAACAAAAACATTCCTTTTTGTCTTTTAGTAAAACGATTCATATAAAAATATTCCTTTTGAATAAACATAAAAGTCATAGGGGTTTATACACCATATAAAAGAAATTTGTGTATAAAACAAAATATGCTTCAATAAAAGGAGATTGAGACGAAGTCCCTTACAAAAATCATTTTTTTAAATAAAATAGATCTATTATGTGTTTTCACTATAAGTACACATAAATAAAGTACAATTACAAGATGAGACATAATAATATCATGACATAATTTGAAGGTAGGAGATTACCCAAAGAATGGAAATTGGGTTAAGAAGTTCCCTTACCTCGTGTCTGACTTGACTCGATCATTCTTTAACTTCCTGAATAATGAACTAGAGTTAATTTATACTTTCTTAAGCAAATTTTTCAAGTTCATCATTCCTTTTATATCAATCATTACAATGTTATGAACATTATGAAATTATTTAAGTTAATAACGGTCGTTTTGTCGATCTTAGGTACTTGAGTCAAAAATAAACTTCTTATAATTACAGGTTGTTCATGTGGTAAAATATCCATTATATCAAGAATTATATTCATGATTTAGATATCATATATATCATATATATCCATTATATACATTCATTTATAATATTACATAACATTTAGAGGTAAGAAATGAAATTCACCGTTCATGGAGACGGTAAGCCGAACGTACGCATGAACGCTACATTCATTTCTATTTCGTATTTAATGGAATGAAATTATAATCATATAAAGGTATAATATAATTCCAGTATAATATCATGTATAATATCATTTAATCCATCCTTTATACATCCCACATATGGCATTAATTATTCAAATCACTTTGAGGGGGCGGTAGTCCACACTTCCTAAAATGAAATTATCGCGTTTACCCATAATGCTAATCATAAAGGTATGACATAAATGAAAAATACAGAATAATAAGAAACAAAACATAGTATATATCATATATAAAAATAGTTTCATCATAATGGCCACCATGACAGGTGTTAAAAGAAGATTGAACAATCATCGTTTCGTGAGGTAGTAATTCGCCACCCACAGAAACAGTATGTTCTTTAACCATTAGACGAAGGTGTGTGTAAGTGTAAATAAAATCCTTCTCATAAAAACATAAAATTATATTGAGGATACTGGTTTTGTTACAAAATAAAGTAATTAAAAGATTTTAGGATGTTAGAGAAGTAAAATAAAACAAAATAACACAAGAGAAGACATTACCTTAAAATCGGGTAACTCTTTTTTATTTGAGCCAAATGCTTCCTTGGGAAGACTTATGCCCAAAGTGAGGCTTCTATGAGTAATATAGGGAAGGTTAGAGAGTATTTGGGTAGATGTTGGCCAATACAAATGGCTTTGATGGTGTGAATAAGGTGTTAGTGGTGGGGACCTTTTATAAGAGGAGAGGAGGGGCACTCTTGGAAAGATTGAAATGTTACATTATTATGAAATTCTTTTAGGATTATAAAGGTCTGACAGTGATATATTTCGAGGCTAAGGTGATAATGGTTATAAATATGATCATAAAATAGGTTTTTGACAAGTTTAAGCCTTATATTTTACATTATCGTTTCATTTTTTTTAAATCATTAATTAATGAGGTAATCGCTGCATCATCATTGTGTCATAAAACATTTAATTTATTAAATGTCTAAAAATTATAAATAAATTACCATGATTTAGGAAATATTTTTTTATTTCCAATTAATATTTATAGTAAAAAAGTTATTTTATATGACCCCATGTAATAATTGTTTTCTTAAAACAACACATGTTTGTGACAATTTTATTTTTACATTAAATAAAAAGTTATTGATGTCATTTTCTTACCCAAGTGGCTCCATGGGGTCCAAAAGTTGACCCATGGATTGTCTTGGTCGTCCATGACTCATACAATAAGGGTAGGACAAGTGTAAGGGTATTTTCATATTTTTATAATATCATTTTTACCTTAAATTTCACTAATTACCTTTAATCGTGATTAATTAAACATTAAAGTTACTGTTCACCATAAAATTATTTTAATCCCATTAAACCAAATTTTACATCCTAATGAAAACCATGTATGTTGGATTTTTGAAAATAAAATCACAGAAGTGGTAATGTTTCTTTTAAATGAAAAATCCGTTTTTAACTAACACTTAGTGGTTTCACTATTAATCAAAAATAGAAGTTTTTCAGAATAATGCCAAAATTTCACCCTAAGCTATAATTGATATTCTGAATTCAAAAATTATGCCTATTTTAGAAATTACAAACATATAAGTTTCATTAATTAATTTTATAATTAATTCCCGTTGTCACAACAAATAGCGTGTTTTTAAGAAACAATATATATCAAAATATTGACAATTGTTTATGTCCAATTTCAAAGTGAAATTAATTCTAATGAACAGAATTGGATAAAATGGTAAAAATATATTCTAATTATTATTTAAAACCACTCAATTTTATAATTTATCACTATAAATTATTTTTATCAAAAAAGTTGTTTTTAAGTATTTTTCACTATTCATAAAAAATTGGACGTTCTTAGAAAAATACCAAAAATTCAACATAGGCTAATTTCGATATTACGAATCCACAAATGAAGTCCATTTTGAAATATAAAATATATATAATTTCAAAAAGTGGGTATTACTATTCATAATGGCTATTTTAGTTGGTCGATGTGTGTCAGGATCTCGAACTGGCGTACAATGCTAGCTATTGCATTATTGAAAGAGAAGCGTATCGTGGAAGCTCGAGGTGTTACATTCTCCACTCCTTTAGTAAATTGCGTCCTCGCAATTTGAAATTTTTCTTTGAAAATAAAAGTTTGAAAATAGAAAATACCTTTGTTGAAAGCCCACATCAGAAATAAGGTTAATAAAAATATAACATTAAAAAAAGAAAGAGAGGTACAAATGTCACCCGAGAGAGCCCATACTAGGATTATATGAAAATATAGATATGGAGGAAAAACAAACCATCATGGTCTGATAGAGAGTTGTAGAAAACAAGATTAGGAGAAAGTTAACCACATGAAAATCACAAACTTGTGATTGGTTAAACGGTTATTGAATCCCCAGTTAGAAAAGTTAACCGACAAAGTTTTTGTTTTAAGTTACCTTTTATAAAGTTGAGGAATTTATTTAAGAGATTTACTAAGAACGTAAGTAAATATACTTACCTGTCGTGTAGGCTTTCATTCTTTAATAAATATTTACCACGAACCCATCTTTCACTCCAAATGGTAACAGAACTCAAAAATATTCTATTTATCCTAATTGTATAAGGTTCCAAATATTACCACATACCATTTAGATTATGAAAATTATTTTGTAATAACTAGGGACTTCCTGTAGGCTATTGGTAGGTAATAAAGTCTTGTCGCACTATGGTTGTGGGTTCGATTCCTGCAGCTTTGTCCGATGCGACGGGTTATCCCTCAACCTGCAGGTTGTCCTTTTCATAAAACTATAGTATTATAATATTCCAAAAATAATCGTCAGAAATGTTTTAACCTTAAACAATACTATTCGAGGTTCAACTTAATCCATTCCAACCTTAATAGTTATCCAAAATACCTCTGTCCAGACATTCTCTAAAAGGTCTCTAAATTCCAAAATCAATTGTATCATGAGATTCCTCAAACAAAGTAATGTTTCTATTATTATCACATATAAAAATATGATTACCTTCATCATATTGAAACCTTAATGAAAACAACAAGTACTTTAGTAAAATCCTTATATATATCACATTATTCTTATAACCAGGATATAATCCTTGAGTCCAAAAGCACCAATACATTAATTATTCCACATCAACTGTAGTAACAACATAAGATTGTCCTTGATCCCTTGGCCTTTTTTGAGGTAATTTTCCCTAACGCTTAGGACATTCATTTGCATAATTCCCCATTTCCCTACAATTGTAGTATTCAACATTGATAGCCTCTTTATTTCCCTTGAAATCACGAGCCTGGTGACCCTTTTCTACACATTTATAACAAACTCTTATCCCTTTTAGGCATGTACTAGGGTGATTCTTCCGACAATCATCGCATAATGGAAAATCCTTCATTCCATTTTTCTCTTTATCTGTCTCTTGTTCCACCATTCTCTTCTTCTCTTGCTTTACTTTATTGTCATAAGATTTAGAGAATTCCTTTTCTGTCTTGATAGCACGTGAGACAATATCTTCATACGATGAGAAGGTTTGTGAGACTAATGCCCCACGGTGAAATGGTTTTAACCCATCAAAGAAATGATCAATCTTACTTCTTGGGTTACGTATATAATCTTCAGCATGCCTCGCTAACCTTGTAATGTTAGCCTCATACTTTACGACATTCTCACCTTCCTTCTACCTCAGACTCAGAAATTGCCTTTCCATATCTTCTCTATGGTCATGTGGAAAGTATTTTTCTAAGAAAAGCTCTTTGAACTCTCTCCATTCCATACTTTTTACTTATTCATCTTCCTTTGTGTTTTGAATCAGCGACCACTATTGATTGACATCTCCAGTGAGGCTGTAAACTGCCATGACAACCTTCTCCCTTTCGCTACTCCACAAGGTGTGGAATATTTTCTCTATGGAGTTTATCCATTACTCAGATACTAATGTATTTTTACCCCCATTAAATGTTGGTGGTTGTTGCCTCATGAGGTGGTCAAACATTGATCCTCTATGTTTCGGATCAGGGTGCTCTATACGAGTAAGGTTATTATTCATAACCTGAGTGAGTTGTCCCAGTATGGTGATAAGTTGATCAGCCCCATTTGCATCTCCAGCTCCACTATAATTATATTGGGCAGGAGGGCAATCCCTACATGGATTGCGTGCATTTATACGGCTTCCATTCCTCCCACTAGGTGCCATTTCTAAACAATGGAATAAACTAGATTAGTTTATGAATCAAAATATATAATTCCATAGTTGTAAAACACTTAACATAAATTTAACTATTTATGGATGTAATCCATAATCATAAAAATAAATGTTTTCTTTGTGGAATTATATGCTCATAAACCCTTCATAATTGTTTGTAAAGAAAATGAGAATTATCCTAAGCATATCCCTCGGGAGTGTTGTAACCAAGAGTGAAGCCAGGCCTGTTGTCGTGCACCAGTTCCCATTCGAGTCTATCTCAAAGTGGTGTTTTCGGGTTTTACCCCTAGGTACATCTGTGCCAGATCCACCTCTACCTGCTTGTATCCAGAGAGGGATGTATTGTTCAGAAAACTCACAAAATCACTATAATTCTAAAATTCTAGTATGTTATTCTATAATAATCCTCAAATTCTATCTTAGGGCTCTGTGCTCTAATAAGATTTTATCTAAATCTAGCTTCCAAGGTTATTACTAAACTGCCTCTGATACCAACTGTAACGCCCCAACCCCAGTTACCCAGAGTCTGTGCATTATTGCGTAACATTGGCATGATAAAAAAAGATCAAGTCTTGAACGACCGAATAGTTTAGTAGCCTTGGAAACACTAGATACATTCATAAATGTTACATTACATCATAAAGTAAAAAACTACAATAACATAGTCTCCATAGTCCACACCCATATTCCCTAAAAACTATCCCTGCAGGTCAGTCATAAAATATTTTTTCACATCCTGAGAAAAATAAAACATTGAGAGGGGTGAGCTCAGATGCTCAGTAAGGATAACAATTTAGCAGAAGCTTTCATAAATAAACATAAACATTTATGGTAATGTATAACTAAAACAAAAGCCTTTTCAACTTGAACTTCAACATAATATGGCAAAAGTAAAATGTGCTAATTCCATTTACTTCTTCACATAGATATTCTACTGGTCGAATAATCACATGTAATATCAATAACCACTTTCATAATGATGGAATGCATAATGCCAGACTATCATAACCACGTAGCCAAGGAATCGTGCCAAGACTACAAATAAGATTTTTTCAAGGCCTCATGCCAAGACACTAGTTTGTCTAATGAGACCTGCCGATGCATCAAGGAGCTATAGCGGGCTCCACCTGTCACTTATTAAGTCCAATGCATTCATCATATGAACAGGTTTAAACATATCATCAACCATAACATAATCGTATCACATAAAACATGCATAAAGGAAACATAACATTTACACATTTCAATCACATGATATAAACACAACACATTTATATAATAAAAAATACTTTGAAAACCATTTTCAATACCAAAATAAAAGAAAATTAAAACTTGGTATTTATTTTTCATTTAAAAAAGTTATAGCTTGTAGAGGAAGCCGAAACTCAAATAATGGTCATGGTGGCGGAGAAGTCATTGTCGCCGCATACATACGACAGGAAAAACATTCATTTTTGTCTTTTAGTAAAACGCTTCATATAAAAATATTCCTTTTGAATAAACGTAAAAGTTAAAGGGGTTTATACATCGTATAAAATAAAGTTGTGTATAAAACAAAATATTCCCCAATGAATAGAGATTGAGACGAAGTCCCTTACAATGATCATTTTTTTAAATATAATAGATCTATTATGTGTATTCACTATAAGTACACATAAATAATGTACAATTACAAGATAGTACATAATAATATCATTACATAATTTTAAAGTAGGAGATTAACCCAAAGAATGGAAATTGGGTTAAGAAGTTCCCTGACCTCATGTCCGACTTGACTCGATCATTCTTTAACTTCCTGAATAATAAACTAGAGTTAATTTCTACTTGATTAATAACCTTTTCATGTTAATAATTCCTTTTATATAACTTATTACAATGTTATGAACATTATGTAATTATTTTAGTTAATAATGGTCGTTTTGTCGATCTTAGGTACTTGAGTTAAAAATAAACTTCTTATAATTTCACGTTGTTCATCTGGTAAAATTTCTATTATATCCAGAATTATATTCATGTTGTAGATATCATATATATCATATATATATAGTATATACATTCATTTATAATATTACATAACATTTAAAGGTAAGAAATGAAATGCACAGTTCATGGAGAGGGTAAGCCGTACGTACGCATAAACGCTACTTTCATTTCGATTTCATATTTAATGGAATGAAATTATAATTATATAAAGGTATACTATAATTCCAGTATAATATAATGTATAATATAATTTAATCCATCCTTTATACATCCCACATATGGCATTAACAATTCAAATCACTTTGAGGGGGCGGTAGTCCACAATTTCTAAAATGAAATTATCGCGTTAACCCACAATGGAAATCATAAAGGTATGCCATAAATGAAAAATACAGAATCATAAGGAAAACAAAAACATAATATATATCATATATAAAAATATTTTCATCATAATGGCTACCATGATAGGTGTTAAAAGAAGATTGAACAACCATCGTTTCGTGAGGAAGTAATTCGCCACCCATAGAAACAGTATGTTCTTTAACCATTGGACGAAGGTGTGTTTAAGTGTAAATAAAATGATTCTCATAAAAAAATTAAAGTATATTTTGGATACAGGTTTTGTTACAAAATAAAGTATTAAAAATATTTTAGGGGGTTGGAGAAGTAAAATAAAACAAAAGAACACAAGAGATGACATTACCTTAAAACCGGGTAACTCTTTTTGATTTGAGCCAAAGGCTTCCTTGGGAAGACTTCTGCCCAAATTCAGGCTTCTAGGAGTAAGATATGGAAGTTGATAGAGTATTTGGGTAGAGGTTTGCCGAGCCAAATGGCTTCAAAGGTGTGAATAAGGTGGTAGTGGTGGGGGCCTTTTATAAGAGGAGAGGAGGGGCACTCTTGGAAAGATTGAAATGTTACATTATTATGAAATGATTTTTGGATTATAAAGATACCAAAATGATATATTTCAAGTATAAGGTAATAAGGGTTAGAAATAAGCTCATCCAATATGTTTTTGACAAGTTTAAGCCTTATATTTTACATTATCTTTTCATTTTATTTAAATCGTTAATTAATGAGGTAATCGCTGCATCATCATTGTGTCATTAAAAATTTAATTTATTTAATGTCTAAAAATTATAAAAAAAATTACCATGATGTAGGAAATATTTTTATATTTCCAATTAATATTTATAGTAAAAAATTTAACTTATATAAACCCATTTAATAATTGTTTTATTAAAACAACACATGTTTGTGACAATTTTATTTTTACTTTAAATAAAACGTTATTAATGTTAGTTTCTTACCCAAGTGGCCCCATGGGGTACCCAAGTTGTCCCATGGATTGTCTTGGTCGTCCATGACTCATCAAATAAAGGTAGGACAAGTGTAAGTGTATTTTCATATTTTTATAATATCATTTTTACCTTAAATTTCACTAATTACCTTTAATCGTCATTAATTAATCTTAAAAGTTACTATTCAACAAAAATTATTTTAATACCATTGAACCAAATTTTACTTCCTAATGAAAACCATGTATGTCGGATTTTTGAAAATCAAATCACAGAAGTGGTAATGTTTCATTTAAACGAAAAAATCAGTTTTTTAATTACCACTTAGTGGTTTCACTATTCATCAAAAATTGAAGTTTTTCAGAACAAAGACAAAATTTAACCCTAAGCTATAATTGAAATTTTGGTTTCAAAAATGATGTCTACTTTAAAAAATTAAAAACATATAAGTTTCATTAATTAATTTTATAATTAATTTCTGCTGTCACAACAAATAACGTGTTTTTAAGAAACAATATATATCAAACGATTGAGAATTGTTTATGGTAAATTTTAAAGTGAAATTAATTATAATGAACACCATTGGATAAAATGGTAAAAATATATTCTAATTATACCATAAAACAACTCAATAGTATAATTTATCACTATAAATTATTTTTATTAAAAAAGTTGTTTTTAAGTATTTTTCAATATTCATAAAAAATTGGAAGTCCTCAGAAAAATACAAAAAATTCAACATAGGGTAATTTCGATATTCCGAATCCACAAATGACACCTATTTTGAAATATAAAATATATATAATTTCAAAAAGTGGGTATTACAATTCATAATGGCTATTTTGATTGGTCACGGTGCGTTAGGATCTCGAACTTGCGTACAATGCAAGCTATTGCATTATTGAAAGAGAAGCGTATCGTGGAAGCTCGAGGTGTAACACCTGGGGTCCCACATGAAACAACCCAGTACGGCCAACCAACCCAACCGGGTTGGGTCTGGGTCAAGCTGGTCTGTCTTATTCCAGTGGGCCTTGTGGTTTCCGGCCCTATTCAGTCGTGGGTCCAACCTGCCGGGTCACCCAGTGACGACATTATCATTGAGTCTAGTCCGACTTTGTAGGATCGGTTCTAAACATCCAAGCCACCCAGTGGCCCAGTTCTTCTCCTACCCAAGCTTCCCAGTGGCCTGGTTTACTCGATCCACACAACCCACATCAGTGGACCAAATTTGGTCTAGCCCAGATGAACTTTGGAATCTAGTTCACAAAGCCACGTGGCTGGCTGAGGCCGACTTCCTCCATCCTTCCATAATCCAACGTGGACTACATTCTAGAACACGTCACGACCCACCCCAGGGGCCACTCCACCCGATTTGGCACCTAACTAGAACTACCACCCTACACCGTCATGGCCCCCACTGGTCATAGCCTAAGCTTCCTCCGCGCACCGCCGGAGGCCTTTATCTCGGGCCCTCGGAGATGCACTAGGGGTTAGTTTCATAATCTTTCTGTTCTTCTAAGACTCTTGGGGAGTCACCATCACTATAGCATACACTTATACATTTTTCCTTCACACTGGGGGTCTGACCCCTTTTATAATCCCCCTATTAAAGATCTGACACAACCTCATGGGTCCATTAGTGAAGAAAAAAAATATAGATAGAGGGGATGACCTATAACACCTAATGAATAAACTGTCCTTTGTTCATGTCATCCTGGAATTGTTCTTGTCGGTGAGATCCTGAAGCATATATTTAAATGACTAGGATTCAATCCCCATAACCAATCCCACAATTAATATTTCCAAATCCCAAAAGAAGAATCCAACTATGGATCAACATGTAAGAGAGATGATCTATGTACTTCGTTCAAGGGTGAGAACAGTTGAAAAGAAATCAATATGATTTAAACCCCTACCAAGAAAATATGATAGGTCAGCATCAGGGGTCAATATTTATTGGAAATACATTAAGAGATGTCATGATCTATCGTCTCATCGACCATTGACCCTCGATCTGTCGGCGTTGGTGATTCGTCATTCATTTTCGTTCACTTCATGCCAACACCACTCCCCCATAGCCTCGCGCCCAATCCAAGATCGTTCCAACAATCAAGTATCTATGTTAAATAATTAAATTGAGGAAACACATTTAGTGTTTCAGTTATAATGAGTTTCCACATTGTTATGCTGTTTCATTTATGGAACTAAAGAGCATTTCTGTCATTCTTGAGCCGCAACATCGATATGCTATTTCATTTATGTAATGAAATATCTATCTAGAAATTAAATTGTAGCGAAACATTTTTTGATATAATAAAAATTATTTGGTTAATTTTATTTCTCTTTGAAATGATCAAAAATTAACTTTTACCCTCAATCTGCGACGGTCGAGGTTAGGCCCCACCTAAATAAAGAAAACTCCCATGATCTCATCGGTACACTCGGATTTGAAATCTGATTTATAATTTATGAGTTATTGGAAATAAAATAATTTTATTTAACTATTTAATACAAGGTCATATTAGAAAAACTACATTAAAAATTTGGCCTGCAACGTCCAATGTTCAGCGTCACCTAAGGATAGAACCCCCTTATGAGCTCAATGGTTGTCTCAGCTTCTTAGTCTGAGTCACCATTCATTAGTTATAAGGATTTTAAAAATAAAATAATTTTGTTTAATTATAAAATTTATAGTTATTTCATTTTGGGATTTTGTGGTGGAGGCCCACACTGACTGAACATAATTCACGACTAGGGTAAACTCTCCATCTTCAACATGGCAGTGTCATCAGATTTCTGATTCAGGAACCCATTTAACAGTTACTCCACCTTTTATGGAAAACTACTCACACACACTATTTAAAAACTTAACAATTTATGATGGACCATTCCGATCACACTAAGCTTTGAAATCGCATGATGTCTCGTTGCATAGTATAGTAATTTTCCCATTTATTTTCTTTAATTTAAAGATGGAAAACCCGAGTCATTAAATTTTCCCCACCTTAAGATTTTAGGTCCTCAAAATCCAAACCACGGGATTTCCAAAAATAAGAGGGTATGGGCACAAACCTGAGCCACCCTCTCCCACATGCTCTCCTATATATTCATGTTCTTCCACCAAACTTGCACTAGAGGAATCAATCGACCATATAGGGTATACTATTTTCGATCCTCAATAAGTATAGGAAAATCTATAAAATTCACCCCATCGTTAACGTCCATATTACCCTAGTCAAATCCCCATACCACACATTGAGTCTAGACTCAAAGAAACACATGGTCTTCCTCATCTAACTCCAAAGGAATTTTTTCCTATTTACATTATAATTATGAGAGATCTATTTAGTTTTCATATTCTCCTAGATGACTTACACCTTCTCTGTAGTATCATGTACCAACTCTGAGCCCATGATCACTGACTCTCCGGGGTCAGTGAAGCAAGGTGGTGACCTATAGGGTCCCCCATAGAAAGGAATAAAATGGTGCCATACAGATGGTGGAGTAGTGGTTGTTGTAGTACAAAAACTCCATGAGTGGTGGTGATCCTCCCAACTATGGTCAAATTCGAGGATTTAATCACGTAGCATGTCCTTTATGACCTAATTGGTCTGCTCCATCGATCCATATATATGCGGATGGAACGTTGTGCTCAAGAAAAACTGGGTCCCAAAAGCCTTTGGTAATCCCTTCATCAATCGGGTTCCAAAGTGTGCACCTCGATCAGAGGCTATGGTTGATGGGACTCTTTGGTGTCGAACTATCTCTATCACATAGAGGAGTCCAAATCCCTCTATGGGAATCTGTTATTGAAAGGATAAGTAGTGACCGACATGGTCAATTTCTCAATGATCACCCATTTGTTACCATGTCCCCTAGAAATTCATGATAAACCTATCATAAATCCATCGATATTCATTCTCACTCCATTATTGGAATTGCCAGGAAAAAAATAGAATACCCTTCCAAGCACAAGGTATTGACACATTGTGTTCCCAATCCACAAATATTTTTGAAAAGAACTATGCTTTTATATCAACTAGTAAACCCAACATAATCCTCTTCTGTCATCCCTGGTGTCCATCATTACACCCACATGCACATCGTGATGCATATTCCCACACCCGTTTTCCACTACCACTACCGTGCACCTCTGAAAGGAATAAAGTGTTCCCTATATTTGGAATATCCATCAGGGGTATTCCTTATGGAAAACTGGGAACTTAAAGTCCCATAATTGGTGACATCGAGTTCTGCCTCTCTGACTCACTTTAAGAGTGGAGGGGTAACAACCACCAATTTGAGGTAAGCTGCATTGTCTCCATCCATGATGGATAACAAAAACGAGGAAAACTACTATATAGATTTGTTTAGAAACTAAAAAATCGATCTCTTACTAAGATAATTTTCTACCACGTTGCCCTTACATTGAGTATAAATTATGACAAAGTCATAGTTGTGGAGGAATTCCCGCCATCATACCTATCTCATGTCCAAATCCTTACATGAGAAGCTAATACATGGGACTCCTATGCCTAGATTAGATGATAAAACATTATCCCATATGGTAGTGTCGACACATCTCAAATGTGAAGACTATAGAATCAAAACCAAGGTTGTGGGTCACATAGTTCTCCTCAAGTGGTTTCAATTTCAATGAACTATCACACTTCCTTAAGCTAATAAAAGAGATCATCACTCCTAGGTAGTGTGTAAATATTCTTCACGGTCATCTGATTCTGGTGCCGAAAGTCCACACATAACCTCAATCTCCTATCTGCCTTCATCGCAAAAAATACTAGGGATTCTTTGGTGAATCATTAGGTCTCACAAATCCCTTCATTTTCATGTCCTCTACTTACACTGTCAGCTCACAATTAACTATTTAAGACATCTCATATACTAGTGTTGATATCAGTTCCATATCAGGGTGTAGAATGATGCAGATGTCCATATTCATGTTGGTATATAAAACAAGATACATCTTATTGTAAATACATCATTGTACTCTGCCACTATGGATGGGAACTGCAAACTCCAAACATTCACTACCAAGAGGGTAAGGCTGGCTCACTCTAGGGTGACCAGAGGCACCCTCCAATTCATGAGTTTATCCAATTATTCCTATGTTTCCTTTTTTGCCAACCACGGACACCCCCATTCCAATGATACATACATACCACATCATTTTTACAAAAACAATAAATCTGAATATGAACAATGGATGAATAGTCCATACCCAAACTAATGTCATAAGGCCTCAATGTTGCCACCAAGAGGATCTAACCGAAACTCTAACCTCAAGGGTTAGATCACACCATCTATATAAGTGTGATTATCATGTATACTCCCATAGGTATCCCCAGATGTAAAGGTTTGGTCAATAGTTTATCTAGAAACTCATGGTATTGAACAAGATTTGTTATAATAAGGAATTATTATCAGATGTGTCTATTAAAACAAAAAATAATAATAGACATTGACCATACATCAAATCATTCTTATATCCCTTTGGTCATATTCCTTGACCGGATGTAGCTACTCCCCTTCCATATACCCCAGCTATTTCAACCTGGTTTTGACCACATTGGGGTGGTGGATGTATCATTTTGAAATGTATATCACATCCTGTTACTATCCCATATCCTCTATTGTGTCTTCCACCCTATAGATTCATCTACCCCTATCACTATCTTTTCCTTAGTGGCACATCCACCATTTCACTATCATCACGATGGGATGGAAAATCACTAGAGAGATGTATCCATCCATATTTTGAAAAGAATTACCTCTTTCTAGGCCGAATCGACTTATCATATGAGTCTTGAGTAGTAGATCCCCTATCTTAGGTCCTCTTCTTGGAACTTCTCACACGTGAAAGTCTCTGAGGCTAATGTCAGATTCCTACTTGCCCACAACTAACATCCCCTGTCTATATCTTCTCATCCAAAGGACATTCAATAAAAAAGGTTCTCTCTTGAACCCTAGAATTAGTAGGAGTGAAGAGAGTAATAATGATGGCTCAGATGTCCCTAAACACACCTCACTCAGACGAATAAGCCCTAAAGCACTGGTCGAGTTGTAATCATTGACTAACCAAAAGGGTCTTCATGCCTTGAGGAATACTCATCTACCGACAAGTCATCCTTCAAAAGTTGTCGAAGATCTTGGGCACAAATATCCCATAGCTTTTATGGTCAGAGCCGCTTCTCTGAGAGTATTTCTCAAGATTTGTCCATAGAGGATTCACCCCATTATAATATCGGGTAATCTAAACCCCACCATCACCCAACAGATTCACATAGATGGCCCAATTGCAAGACTACCATAAGATATTATGGTGTCCTAACTAGACAAAAAATCCAGTCGCCACCTTAAACTAGTCTTTAGTCGCTCGTGAGTTGGGCTCGCATTGTAATTTGATGAGTCTCTATCAATGAAAGCCGTGAAGTGCGCTCATCCCATAAATCTTTCTAGTTGGTACTAAGAGTACCATGTGCTACTCCAAATGTGGTGTTAGAGCTGGTACACTACCTCATGGTGTTATCTTTGGTATGAACCCATGTACCCATCTCATAACCTGGAAGATCATCCTCGTTATCATACGGTGGAATTGTGGATGGCTGTCTATGTGGAAGCATCTTGAAACAAAACAAGATATACCATAATAAATAGAGTATACCTTGTGAGCTGACTCAATAAGGACATAGAAAACTCACTCCATTCTTATACAATTCATGTATCATCATTTTTTCTTGCAACTAGTGTCTTCATGTACCGAGTGGAGAAGAAGAATTTAGGTTCCTGGTGTACAAATAAGTTGGTTGTCGCACCAACACTTTGTTCCCTACCCTAAAAGCCAAACTCGAAACACTCAACACTATTTCCCTAAAGCAAACCCATAGAATATGGGTGCTGAAGGTAGAACTAGCCTCATATGATACAACTCTATCATGCTCCATCCACAAGGTCTTGTGTCATGACAACCTCAATCCCACCTTCCATAGGACAAGGGCTAGAAACTAGCACCGATTAGGTATATCCCAACAAGTAAAGGCATTTCCTTTAAACATATAAACATGCACAAAGCTCAAACTGTGGAATATAAACACAATGTAAACCAAATTATCACCGAGACAATTATTGAATGTACAGTACAAACTGAAGGTACAAAGGAGTCACAATACAACCCCAAAACCACAAAGGAATGTACAACTACCATGGTATGTTTTCATGAGACCCTACCAGAAGGGTAGGTGATGGGTAGCTTCCTGTAACCGTATACATACGTCACATATGTCAGGTCACTCTAAGAACCAGATAGACCCGTTCCACCAAGAACATCATCAAGGCGTCAATATTATACACAAGACATGACATGTGTGGGTGATTCCCCTGTAGGGGTGAGTAAAAAATTTTTGAGTAGGAACCCAAAGCACAAAGATATACCATAAATCAATAAAAATAGAAGACAACCAAAGAGGTACATGAAATGTAACCCCTAAGAAGTAAAATAAAAGGAGTTAGAAGAGACATCTTACAGAGGTATAACCTAAAATATATAAAGTAAGATTTTCAGTCGTAAAGATGAATCAACATGTATTACTGAAGGACTCATCCATGATGAGTCACCGAACTTCTCTAATCTATTGGACCACTGAGGTCCCCTCAACTACTGGACCACTGAGGTCAGTAGAGCCACTGGTCCACTGAGGTGTACTCTGCCATTAGACCACTGAGGTCCGCTCAGCCACTAGACCACTGAGGTCCGATGAGCTACTGGCCCATTGAGGTATACTTGGCTACCAGACCACTGAGTTCTGATGAGCTACTGGACCACTGTGGTTAGCTTGGCTATTGGGCCACTATGGTCCACTCTGCTACTAGAATATTGAGGTCCACTCAACTACTAGAAATTTTAGGTTCACTCAGTTTATAGACCCCTGAGGTCTATTGAGCTATTGTACCACTGAGTTTTTTTCACACACTAGACCACCGAGGTCCCGGTCATCATATCCTTCATGTCACAGCAACCCGTATGATTCCTTCTCTCATGCACACTGGATTTCGAGAGAATATACACCTAAATCCATTAATCATATCACAACTACCAGAAAAACTCCCTTATAATTTACCTAAAGGACCAGATTGTCTCAAGGGTCCTAACACCACAGATGGCACGTGAGTCAGACGCCCAGTCAAAACAATATTTAATTTTTAGTAAATAGGGCCCTATTGTGTCTCGACCTATTCTGACTTGGTAAGACCAACCTGGCCAAAATGTTTCAGCCAACCCAACTTGACCTAGTCTAGCTAGGCCCAGTGGGCCTTGCTAGACCCTGCCTGGTTGGGTCGTGGGTCCAGAGCGCTGGGTCACCCAACGACCCAGTTCGCTTCTAATCGGGTCAGACTTTGTCTGACCGGTTCTGACCAATTTGATCACCCATTGGCTTGGTTTCCTATATGGACCATTTTTTCTCTAACTGGGCCCCCTTGTGGCGTAGATTACTCCCTCATCCCAGCTTGAATTCGCGGGCTAGAAAGGTTCAATCCAAGAGGCCTTTTAGTATCTGGTTCCCGTAGCTACACTGCCGAATGAGTCCAGCATCTTCACTCTACACACGGTCTAGCATGAACCATGTTCCAACACACACTACGGCCCACCTAGTGGGCTGCTCCGCCTGACGCGACACCCAACCTATGCCTCCACCATACAAAACAGCAACCCCCGCTGGCCGTAGCCTCCGCTACCTTGGTGTGCCACCGGGGCGTGATGCCTCCCACCTATAGCCGCCGATGCGGGAACCCACAGGCTGTCTCTTCCGTGGGACACCATAATTTCTTCAGTGGTCTGTTTCCTGGTATTTCTACACTTCCAGTATTCTTGGGGCATCACTATCGCTACATCATACTCCTCACCATTTTCCCATCAATTTGGTGGTCTGACCAAATTTGGAATCTACCCCAACAATGACCTGATGTGACCTCATTGGTCTATCAATGAAGACCAAAGAGAGAAATATTTAGGGGATCACAGGGAACACCCATTGAATAAACTGACGATTGTTTGTGTCATATTAGAATTGTTCTTGTTTGTATTATCACAATGCATAAATATAAATCACTATGATTTAATCCCAATAACCAATCTCAGAAAAAATATTTCCCAATCCCTCAAGATGAATCCATCCAAGGATCAACTTGTTAGGGATTGGATCTGTGTTCATCATTTACAAAAGAGAACAGGGGAAAATAATTCACTAAGATCTAAACCCCTACCTAGAACATAGGATTGGTTGGTATCGGGGTTCAATCATCATTGGTGTCCTGTAAAGAGACATCAAGAACAATCGTTTCCTCAACCCTTGATCCACAATTCACTGTCATTGGTGATTCATCATTCGTTGGCATTCACTACTTGCCAACTCCCCTCCTCAAGAGCATCAAATCCAATCCAGGATCGTGCAAATGATCATGTATCACTATTACATAATTAAATGGAGGAAAAATGTTTACATGTTTCTATTATAATAATTCAATTCATTGTTACACTATTCTATTTATGAAATGAAATAGCTAGCTCAATGTTGTGTTTCAGTGAAACATTTTTGGATAAAATAAAAATTCTTAAGTTTTTTTATATTTAAAATGCTCTAAAATAAACATTTATCTATGACATGCACCGGTCGAGGATAGGCCCCACCTAAATAAAGAACACCCCCATGAGCTCAACAAAAATCTTGGATTTCCAATCCAAGTTGACATTTATGAGTTATCAGAAATAAAATAATATTTATTTAATTATTTTATTTATTGTAACATCCCAAAAAATACTTTAAATAGTTGGACCACACTGGATAATGTTAGGGTTATCTTAAGGAAATAATTCTCTTATGATATCAACGGTCGTCCTAGATTCTCAATCCAAGTCACCATTCATGAGTTATAAAAATTTAAAAAATAAAATAATTTTATTTAATTATTTTATATATGGTTATTCCATTTTAGGGTTTCTTACTAGAGGCCAACGTTGACTAAACATAAGTTGCACATAGTGTAAACCCACCATTGTAAATGTAGCGGTGCCCTGGGGTTTCTGATTTGGGAACCCATTTAAGTGTTATTCTACATTTTACAGAAAACCAGTCACGCGTGTAATATAAAAACATATCATTTTTCGACAGACCATTCCAGGAACACTTGACCCTGGAATAACACATCGTCTCAGTGTCTGGTCTTAGAATTTTCCTATTAATATTCTAAAAATAAAACCAGGAAAATCTGAGTCATTACATCCCACATATATAAATTTAATATCATTAAATGTTTTATTTATTTAGTATTAGAATATAATTTTTTTTAATTATTACTCTATAAATTTTTGGTCCAAATGAATTTTAATAGCAGTAAAAATTTATTTATTCCATTTGTGATAAAATTGGTCTACATGGTGGTTAATATAATTTATCGGTGTGCAAATTCATCTTATAAAATTTAAAGATATTATTAATTTGACTCATTTAGACCTTATAATTTATTAAATTCTTATTTTTGTCTATTTTCTTCCTCATTCTTGTGAAACTGACATTATATAGTTTAAATCAGTTATGAAATTATGTGTTTCTCGCTCACCTCAATTATAAAATAGAACATCTTCCTTATAACTTATTCAACGAAGGATTCCCATATCTTTAGAAATTCCTACCAAAACACCTTCCTATATTTCATCTTATAATTATTAAGTTTATTTTGTTATCATATGATGATCCTTTGAATCGATAGGTATAAGACAAAGAAGGCCACTTAAAGAAGTGGTAATCACCTTCCATACCATTTAAATGTTTATTTATTATTCCCCATCCACTAAATATATTTTATGAATAATAAAATAATTAATAATTTATTATCTATACACATAAATATTATAATTATTGTTATACCATTTTCATCCTCCTTTATATCATATTGAAAATGATATATCACTTATGAAAACGTGTGGATGGACACCTCTAAGTAGTGATATGATTCAGTTTCACCATTTTTCATTATTAGTTTTTATGATGGATTGAATTTCTATAAATTATATTTTATTAATAATTATTAACCATTATTTACAAACTATTATTTATGTTTCTTTCCAAGCTTTTCTTAGTAAATGAATCAATTTTCATGTATTTTTATGGACTACATTTTCCATGAATTGTGTAATTCATTTTATTTTATTTTTTGAGTTTTATTGATGGTTATAAAAATTTATATAATGATAAAAATTATTACAATAATGGAAGCATGATCAAGATGAATATTACATAATTATTGAACTGAATCTTATATGAAAAACAAAACAGTTAAAACTGGGAACAATAATTGTAATATGTGACGTTTAATACTTGGGTGTTGAAATTATATAATTGGGTCCTATATGATATTACAGTAAAACATATTGTTTTTTTATATGTTTATAATAATTGTAAATTTACTATATATGATTGTAGAGTGCATATGAATCAAGGCGTAATTAAGGTAATGGATTCTCATCTACCATTTTCATGAGATATATATCATATTAAATAATTATTTATATAATCTATCATATATAATTTTCTTCAACTGTTATATATGTTCAATTACTTTATTATCATGTAATTTTAATTTTCACTTCAATTTATTTCATTTATGGGTCTCGTTATTCATAAGTATATAAAGATGTAATGGTTTCATTTATTGATTTTGTTTTTATGATACATATACAGTATTCAAAACATGTTTCTATAAAATTTTAATGACCTAGATAATCATAAATAAAATTCCCCAATTAATAAAAATATCACTTTTAGGAAATGTTGTAATAAAAAAAACATGCACTAAATTTCTCTTCTGTTATTTTTTACCATTCAACAATATCAGAATAATTATTATATTAGGTTTAAGAGAATGTTATGCATTATAACCATTTTCAATATATCCATTAGAAACTTAACATTAGGATTAGTATATATTTTGTACTATGATACATTATAATTTACATAAATGGATGAATTATGGCCTCGTCTAGTAGGATTGTACAATATAAAGCCCATTCATTTGAGCTTTTTAGGGAGATGACATCCTGAGGCTTTTCTCTTAACCATGAACAATATGATATTCCAAAAATCATACTTGAGTGAAACTGTTTTTGGGAAATTTCTATGTTTATTAACATAACTTATCAATGCATGTTCTACGAACCTCCCCAAAAATGTAGCACCATATCACACCTTACCCATATGGGTGTGTACTGATGTAAGAATTAGTTATGTATCTGGATCCTAGTGTTATGAATTTGTAGATATTTTTTTCATTAAATAATAATTATATTTATCCCTTTTCATTGTTAGTTAATATATAAAAATGAATATATAATGATTTTTAAAAAAGAAACTTTGATACAAAGAAAATGAAACAGTATTCTTATGAAATATAGTATTTCAACATATACACTTTTTGTGATAATTTCATTACTTTTTGAAATAAATTTTATTTTCATAAAATATTATTGTTAAAAAAATATATTTAAATATAAATTATAATTTGATTTAATTCATTCCATTGTAATTTGTATAATGGTAAGAATGTGGTTAGTGTCATAAAATAGGTATTATCCTTAAAATAATCATAATAATTTTAATTTTAAAACTTTAATATTTAAAGATTTTATATTTTAAAAATATATTATATTTATATTAATAAAATAAAATTATCCAATGGTGATTTATTCATAAGTTTATGAGAAAATAAAATTTTAATGATACATTTAAATACAACATAAATATATGGTAATTATTAAGACATCATAATATCTTAAAAGTGATTTAATTAATGCTATAAATGAAATAAAATTAAGAAAATAAGAAAACCTATAAAATAATGTAATCCTATTGTTATTTTACAAATTTCACAAACCAAACAGAAATCCTCAAAAACCTGTATTATAATTTAAGGTTTTAAAAATATTTCTTTCGGAATATGACTTAATTCCACATCACCATTAGTTTTGTTTTATTATGTTCCGTTATTAGTGTAATAAAATAGTAAAAACTACTAATATTTGGTTAAAACCAACATAAAAACCCATCGAAAGTATTTTTTTCTAGTTATTTATCAATTATAGTTCAAAAACTATCTTTATAAATTAATATATAATTCGCCTCTCTTCTATTATAAGTTCTCACCCATACTCTTATTTGTGTTCACTCAAAACACATTGAGAATTAATTTACCCTATTTATACCATTATAAATCCATCCCAAGGTGCTACCAATATCAATGGAAGATCATCCCTAGATTTTAGAAGAACCCTCTCAAGGTAAGGGATTATCTCAAATTCTTATTTATTCAATGTACTCTCATAGTACAGTGATTTTGATTTCCTATTTTTTATTTTGTAATATATTTTTAATCATTCAATTATTTTCCTTTTGAAAACCACATAATAATATTATAACTTTTACTCTAAATAATTAATTCCATGAACCATTATATAAACAAGATCTTCTACTGAAAATATGTTTTTGATTTTATATGAAAAAAATTATTTTTGGGAAAATCCTTTCCCATTTTAACTCAAGGGTATTCACCAAGTTGTAAATATCCTTCATTATTTAGTGAAATCGATGTTTGTTACCCACTTATGTTAATCATTATATTAATTGATATTTAATTCCTTCATATGTTGTGTGATTTATGTGCCATGTAAATTCTTGTAGATGATATGAAAGTGAATGGTCGACCGAGATTTATATATCACTCAATCTCATGATATAACATTTATGGCATGCAATATTTTATCCTTATAATAACATCCAAATTATATCTTTGTAATTATCCTTGAATTATTCTTATAATGCCATGTTTTATGTTTTTGTTTCATTCCCAAGTTTCCTTGATGTTATCATCTTATATCACGATGTAATGTTCATGTTCATGATTCTTTCCCTTTAATGTCTCCTTGATAAGATTCTTTACACACATGTATTAGTATCATCATATTATTATTTGGTTACTATATTATAGAGATTTATAGGTCTCCCATTTCTTATGTATGTCCCCAGGTTATCCAATGCAGTTTTAGATGATCAGTAGATTTTTAAGAACATGTTAATGAGTTTTATTTAATGATGTTGTTTCAATATTTTATGTAATTTTGTTGTTACTAATTTTCTAAATACACTATTCCTAATGGTATTGTGATATTGTATTATGCACGTATTTATGTAATAATAAAGGAAATAAAGTATAAAAACAATATTTTTTTTAGATATTTGGTGTCAAAGAAAAATCAATTTATTTTGGGAATTATGATTAGAAAACATTATAGAATGTATTAGTTGTAGGAAAAAACCCAGAAAAACAACCAAAAAATTTCTAAATTATAGAGAAACTTGTTTCTAGGAAATAAAATCATTTTTCTAGACACTACAAGTGGATTTTCGTCTAGCACCATTATTCTAATTGGTAATAACATTGAAAAGAATTCAATTTTTATTAACATGATTATCAACTAGGGCATGAAAATGTGTAACACATAAAGCTTTTATGTGTTATTTTTTTTAAATTGATTGAATATTTTTTTATATTTTTTATTTAAATAATCACTCTATATGTCTTATATATTATAAATTTACTATGATTGATTTTTTACACCACACCATGATAATCTTGTGCTACACACTACACGGACCCAGCTTGCGTTATATGCAACACTGGGTATCTCCTAAAAATCACTTTATTATTATTCAAATTTAATCAAGATATTTAAATATTAGACATCAGATATATTAATATGAATATTAATAACTAAATTAAAAAATTTATTTATAATGGTTTCATATAAATAAATCATATTTCTTATAAAATATATAATTTTTAGTAAGTCCATATATGATCAAAATTACTATTCTCTCATGTAAACATATTTGAAATATCTTATATGAATAATAATAATATTATTAGAAACTAATTGAAATTTAATTTGATAAAATAAAATTAATTTTTTAATTTAGTGTGTCAAAAATATAATTCGGTCAATTATTTTTAGTTTTATGAGAAATTTAATTTTTTTATGAATAATGATAAATATTGAATTTTAATTCTAAAATTAATTTTTCATATAATTGATTTATGTATTTAAATTTAATATTATGATGGTTTTAAAGTCAAAATATATAATTATACACTTATTAGTCCAATTTATGTCATTGGAATATTTTTTATATTGAAGTTTGATGTAAAACCTTAATGAACTTTTAATGATTCATACTTTAAAAACCCTCTTTCTCCCCATGTCTGTGGGATTAGTATTAAACATGATTTTTCTGCTAATGTGAATTGAATTTAAAAAAATTTACATAATAATTATAATTATAATTATATTAATAGTATAATAATTTCAACAATATTTTTGACCAAAAATATTAGTGAAGCAGATTAAAATTAATTACATCGATTATGGTAAAATTAAGCACAATAAGGGGCTAAACCATAAACATTAGGGCCATAATGACCAATAAACATATGAAACGTGAATTATATTTCCATATTTCAGTACATACACATATAATATCTATAATTATAAATTTTTACTCTCTAAGAATAATTAATACTTGGGGAACACACAATTCATTTAAAAAAATTCCAAGTGTGTCTTTTCCCTCCCTTACAGAATAAAACCACATATCTCCCTTATTCACTCCTCTAAAACCACATAGGTTCAGAAATTATCTTATTAATTAACTTCCCCAAATCCCTCCCTTCCTCATTGAATCGTCCCTTTGGGCATAAATACCACCAAGGATTCGCTCTAGCACAAACCAATCATAGTTACCCAAAGAAGAGGTAAGATCTTTTCTCAAGATATTTTCTTTTAATTTCACTCTCCACCACCTCAATCGTTCATATTACATGCTCATATAATAAAAATAGTGTTGTAAATATAATGATATATTATTATAAAAAGGGTATGACCTAAACATACAAACACATTCATCTAATGAGTAACAATCTTTCCATTCTTTTGTTTGATGAATTACTACATCAGAAAATGATGTTCTTTACTCTTAATTTCACAACTCCAAAGGTTTAAAATTATGATGGAAATAATATTTATATAGGATATATATTATATTTATCATTTATTTATTTATTTTACATATTTTATTACAAAAACTATCATACATTATATCTTCTGAAAATATGATAACATCGTTTGTGGACATGTGGACTACTACCTCCTCAATGTGATGTGATTCGCTCACACTTTACATAGAATGTATTAAATATGGCTTTAATGAAAATATATCATATATTTAAAATAATAATTCTAATATAATTATATCATATACATATACACATTTATGTCATTTACTTCCTTTCTTTCAAAACAACAATAAAACAAGATAAACGTCCATGCATACGTACAACCTACCATCTCCATTAATGGTGTATTTTGTTTAATATTTCTTAGTTTTATTTAATATTATATATATTTTATAGAAAATATATGTGATATATAAATAATTTCATCATTATATATGTAATTAATGTATTATCTATGTATGAGTATCAAGACTAAAAAGTGAAAACATGTACGATAAATAAAGTAGTTATGACATAAACAATTATGTTGACATAAAATTGTTAATAAACTGGTAAAATAAAGTCATAAGTGAATCATATATGGTATTAAATATTACAATACTTATATATGATATATTTACAATAAAATTATATTTATTATACTACATTTTATAATATGTATAAAAAATTCAATATGTAAGGTAAGGTAATTTCATCTCACTTTTTTTTATCACAATGACATACATGCCTTATTAAACATTAATTTCATTTCTGTACTATGTATAATTATCATTGATGTATTATATGATTTTTATTCTTATATTTATGGGTATTTATATATCCATATTATGATATTTTTTTCATGGATATTATGTTTCAAAAGTTACCAAATTAGTAAAGTAACTTTCTCCTAGTTTTAATTCTTTGAGACACATGCCATGTCTTCCACATATATATCACTATGATGTTTATATACTGAATTTTGAAATTTTATATCATGAATATAATTAATTTATTGATATTCTAAAATTTATGTAATTTTATTATTTCAATGTTATTTTGAGTTAATGTTACCAAAGTGGTATAAGTTTATAACTTGAATCTCATCATTTATCAAGATTATTTATGATTATACATCCCTTGATGAAATATTATGACCCATATATCAAGAAATATCTTGAAGTTTGTTACCCTATTTTTATTCATGTCATATACAAGTAATGGAAGTATTTTTCAACTTGTTGGTACTAAATATAATTAAAAAATCTTTTTATCAAAATGTTACTTTATTTATTCTTTTGGTTGAAAATATAATTTTCCTTCAAAGAAATTTTTCTAATTTTTTTTATCAAAAAACATTTATTATTATCCTATGCTGTTTAGAGGAATTTTTTACCTATGTATTAACTTTTAAAAAATGGGTTTTAAAGGAATATTCTTTTCATTTTCCGATCAATGAGTGCTTCTAAACTTTTAAGGAACAAAAGGAATGTTCACAATGTATGACACTAACCACTGTCATTTCCATGATGCATACTTTTTAAGTTCAAAAGGATATTTTTTAAAGAAATATATTTACTACTAATAATGTAATTTTTATATTTTAATTCATTTTTAATGAAAAATGGTTTAAATAAAAAAAATTGTTGTCAAATGTTTTTAATGATATTAAAATATTCTTTAAAATTATCTCCAATAGGTTGATTTAAAAGAAAAGTTTCTCAATGAACTGAAATCTTCTTTTGTATGTTTTCATGTAATTTTATGAAAAACAATTTCATAAATATTTTTATCCTTCTTCTATATGTTTTTATGGAAATGGATTTTTAAATTGATTTTCAACCATCTTTCTATGTTTTCAAAGTATATCCAGAGAAAATTATTTTAAAACGTATATATTTCTTAAAATTATTTTTTCAAAGAATAAAAGGAGAATCCCTAAAAAATTAAAATATAACTCAAAATTATTTTCCATGTAAGATGATATCCTTTGATGTTACACATTCCTTTCTTTGAAATCGTCAAAAGGTGCCGTTCATATTCTTTCAAAGAATGTTCTTGGTTTTGATGGTATGAGGATTAAGAAAATACATTTCTATTTCAAGTGCTATATATTTTTGAAACTAATTCCTCTTAAATGAGTTATATTCTCATAGAACCCAGCTTTCTTCAATGGTTTATACCATGATAAAAAACATTTAAAACATATATCCTTTCAAGTGTGGTTCTTGGACAAAATGATTATTAAACCTACATATTTTTCATAGCTTATGAAATTATTATATTTTTATAATACCCATTTAATTTAATGGATTTTGATACAATTTTTATATAACTCATCTCCTTTATGGGTGATGAAATAGAACATGTTTTATTATCTTGTGCCACTTGTGTGTGTGGTTTTATTATGATATTGGTGAGACCTATATCTGCCTTTAATGCATTGGGTAATGATAAATGTTTTATGAGATCAATGTAAACATGGGAGGGCATCCCAAGTAGGATAAAGGAGGGTACATGGGAGGGAATCCAAATCATGAAATAATAGGGAACATGGTATGAAATCCCAATACCAAAACAAAAGGTTAAATGGGTTGTAATCTCATGAACAAAATAATAGGGTACATCAGAGGGCATCCCAATCCTGAAACATGATGGTACATGGGATGGAATACTAATATATAAGTAGGTAAATATAGGATTATCTAAATACTAACATGTTATTATGGTCTTCATAGGAATACTTGAAATAGGTTTCTCATATTATTTTGTGTATGCAATAATTCCATGTCTTATTCTTATAATTTGTGTTCATTATAACATCTCTGTTATTTATTTCAGATTTAAACATGATTTGTTACATAAAATTACAAATTATAAAACTCATAATGTTGAGAGTTCTACTGTATTTGGGATATTATGTACATTACATAACAACATAAAACATGAAAGGAAACAACTTTAATGAAAAGTTATTTAACATGACCAAAATTTTCTTTGAACATAACACTGAATGGGATAACCTGATGACATACATATGAAAGGGGTGAGATATAAATCCTATTAAGGGAACCAAAAATGAATCTAATGATGAAAAAATACATATTATACAATAATGATATCAATGTATTATAAAATTAACATCAATAATAAGGCATGTTATTGTATAGTAATCAAAACATTTTAAATGTGGCAACAAAATAAAACACAACATCATAAACATAAGTCAAGGATAACTCCATGAAGAAATAATGATGGAAAAATTAAAATAAAGTAATAAGGTAAACCATTTTACCAACATGAAGTTTATTGTTTCAAAACATTACCCAATGCATTAGAGTGCAATATAATTCTGGGTGCAACTCGTAATCATTTAATTCTTTTACTTAAGTGTTCCACATAAATCATATGACATGAATTAATTAAACATCATAATTTACTCAACAATAATGGAATGTGGAGTAAAAAATATAATTCCCCAATAAATAATTATATTTTTAGAATGGTGAATACGGTTGATAGAGATATGGGAATGCTCTTCACTCAACTATTTTTTTGTACAGAAAATCGCGGTGCTATTTCGGTAGCATAACTATAAGGCCCCATCCTTAAACTTTACTTAATATTGAATTAAATGAGTAACTCACATTGAGGATCTTTTCAGGTTTAGAGTTTTAGAGAATTAGGACATAACTATTACATCTCAAAAGATTACAAAGTAGTCGCTTCTACTAAATTTCCATAAAATAAAAACTCTTAAAATGAAACATGTCTAGTTCCATGTCTTATATAGTGTGACATTCCCTTGATCCCATCCTTGACCTTATTCCACTTTAAGTCCTGTGAAAAACATTTAAAAAAAAACTTGGGGTGAGCATAAAAAGCTCAGTAAGGGATACACAAAGAATAAAAACTGTTACTTTTTCAAACATCAAGTAAACCATGTATACTCTATCAAAGTAATACCTTCACCTTCATGAAGTAGTAGAAACTCTTCACTGAATAAAGTATCATTACTTACCTTTTTGTAACTAAAGGATTACCATAAAACCCATATAAAGAACACATAGCATATATAAAGGTAACTTGGGACATAAACATACTTAAGTGGAATAACCATACGGTCGACTTCCACACATATCACTAAATGGAATAGCCATACGACCAATTTCCATACATACTTAATGGAATATCCATACGGCCGACTTCCATACCCAATGCATTGGAGGTTATAACGTAACCACCCGTCCTGGTATTCACGGCACCACCAGTCATAATGTCCAAGTACCATTATTACACATAAAATATGGAAAATATAAACATTTCAATAACAATATTTCATTTGCAATCACAATAAATAATTCCCAGATATTGAATTAATCATTCCATTTTCAAAAACCATTTAAAAGAGATTTTTGAATCAAAGTGTCCCATACCACTTTGAAGCTTTTAATAGAATTATAATTTTAAAACATTAATTTCCATATAAATAAATACTGAAAGCCATTTTGAAAACATGGACATTAAAGATAAAGATTTAGAATAATAAATCTTTAAAACATTTAAAATGATATTTTTGTTAAAGAGTTTTTAACAAAATGAGAGACTCTTGAATACAAATAATAGCAGAATAACATTTAATCCGAATTTTATAATATCATGAGAATAAAAGGATTCATGATATTATATGTCAAAGGACATTATACACACCATATAAGAGTGAATTGGTGCATAACAGCAATGAACCCTCAATAGAAATGTCAAATGTGATGAAATCCCTTATAAAGAAGGTATCCTTAAATTAAGGACAAATCAATCTCAAAAATATGTGTGACAAAAATAAATACACCCAATACAAGTGGATATTAAGTGTAAAACAATAAAAGGTCATTCACACATATTCAATGGATGACATATTCAATGACTACATGTTGAACCCAAAGAAATCGAAATTGGGTTAAAAAGTTCCCTTGACAGCCTAACGGCATCACATCAAAATGAGTTGATGAGAGATAAAAAGTGTATCTCATCACTTGGACATAAAATTTACATCAATAAGGATATATGAGAACATATCTTAACATAACAATATGTAAATTAAAAGACCCAACAAAAGAAGTCTTTTAAAAAAGAGGAGGGTGAAAGGTTCCCTTACCGACTTGGGTATCTTTCAAAACATACACGCCATGAAAGAAGGACAATAGATCATTGATGTAAATACTAATAAACGAAAGTATATTACACAAAGAGTAGAATAATGGGCAGTACATACACCACTCAATGGAATTTGTGGCAAATGTAGCATAAATCTCACGGAAATAAAAGTGAGATGAAAAATCCCTTACGAAAACTCGGCAGCCTAACGGCGCCACATAAAACTTCCAAATATGGATTGATGAGATCAAATAGGGTATCTCATAACATTACAATAAAATGTACAGAAAGAGGAATATAAAATAACATCCCCCAACATTACAAATAGGAGCCTAAAAGAAGTGACATAAAGGAGAGTACTTAAAAAGAAAGAGAGAGGTTAGATCTCTTACGAAAGTTCGGCAGCCTAACGGCGCCACTCAAAACTTCCAAAATGGATTGATGAGAGAGAATAGGGTCTCTCATCACATGAACATAAAACTTACAGTAAGTTTAATATAAAATATCATCCCAATAACAAGAAAGATGAGCTTTAAAAGGAATGACATAAAAGAGTGTACTTTAAATGAAAGAGAGGAGTAAGATCCCTTACCTCGGGTCCGACTTGACTCGATCATTATTTAATCTCCTGAATAATAAACTTGAGTTAATTTATACTTCCTTAAGAACCTTTTTCAAGTTCATTATTCCTTTTATATCACTTATTACCATGTCATAAACATTATGTAATCATTTAAGTTAATAATATTTGTTTTGCCGATATTTGGTTCTTAAGTCGAAAGTGGACTTCTTACAATTACATGTTGTTCGTGTGGCCAAATGTTTATTATATCCAGAATTTTATTCATGATTTAGATATCATATATGTCATATATATCCAGTACATGCATGTATTTATAACATTACATAATCATTTAGAGGTAAGAAATGAAATGCACCGTTCATGGAGACGGTAAGCCGTACGTATGCATGAACGCTACTTTCATTTCTATTTCCTATTTTATAGAATGGAATAATAATGATATAAAGGTATATTATAATTCCAGTATAATATCATATATAATATCATAGTTCCATCCTTTATACGTCCCACATATGGTATTTAACGAATCAAATCACTTTCAGGGGGCGGTAGTCCGCACTTCCTTAAATGAAGATATCGTGTTTACCCATAATGGAAACCATAAATGTATGCCCAAAATGAAAAATACAGAAGCTTAAAGAAACAAATAAACATATTATATATCACATATAAAAATAGTGACATCATAATGGCCACCTTTGAAGGTTTTAAATGAGTATTGAACAATCATCGTTTCGGGAGGCAGAATTTCACCATCCACGGAAACCGTATGTTCTTTAACCATTTGATGTAGTTGTGTGAGAGTGTAGCTCGAATAAATCTTATAACAACATCCTAGTATATTGAAGATACTTTTTTTGTTACAAAATAAGTAAATAAAAAGATTTTAGGGGGTTGGAGAAGCAAAATAAAACAAATGAACATGAGAGAATGAATTACCTTTAAAAGTGTAAATCCTTTTGATTTGAGCCTAAAGGCTTCCTTTGAAAGGATTCTTCCCAAAGGTAATCCTCTAGGATGAGGAGAGCGATGTGGAGAGAGTAAATGGGTAGGGGTTGGCCGAGCCAAAGGCTTGAGGAGTGTGTGAAATGAGGTAGAGGTGGAGTCCTTTTATAAGAGGAGAGGAGGGGCACTTTTGGAAAGTAAAGAAATATTACTTTATTTGAATATGTGTTTCGGTTTTCAAAGGTCCCACATTGATATAATTAGTGGAAAAGGTGATAAGGCTTCGAACTCCACTCATCCAATTGGTTTTGGCCATGTGTAGGTTGTAGATTTTACATTATCTTTCCATTTTATTTAAATCGTTAAATAATGAGGTCATCATTGCATCATCATGATTTCATCAATAATCTAATTTATTTAATGTCTGAAAATTATAAAAAAAATACTATGATGTAGTAAATATTTTTATCTTTCCAATGAATATTTATAGTCAAAAATCTGATTTGTATAACCCCACTTAACAATTTTTTTAGTAAAACATATCATGCTTGTGTCATTTTTACTTTTACATTAAATAAAAAGTTATTTATGTCATTTCTCAACCAAAGTGGCTCCATGGGGTCCCCAAGTTGACCCATGGCTTTTCTTGGTCGGCCATGACACAACCAATGAGGGTAGGACATGTGTCAAGCTCATTTTATTTTATTAAAGCATTATTTTTACCTTAAACTACACTAATTACCACTAATCGCGATTAATGAAAAAAAGTTACTATTCACCAAAAAATTATTTTCATCCCATTGAACCACATTTTACATACTAATGACAACCATGTATGTCGGATTTTTAAAATTCAATACACATTAGTGGTAAACATTCATTTAACTCAAAAATCAGTTTTCTTGATTACCACTTAGTGGTTTCACTATTCATCAAAAATTGGAGTTTTTCAGAAAAATACCAAAACATCACCCTAAGCTATATTTGATATTCCGAATTCAAAAATGAAGTCCGTTTTACAAAATTCAAAAAATATTAGTCACATTAATTAATTTAATAATTAATTCCCGCTGTCAGAGCAAATAGCATGTTTTTATAAAACAATAAGTATCAAAAGATTGACACTAGTTTAAGTTTGATTTCAAAGTGAAATTAATTCCAATGACCACTATTGGATTTAATGGTAAAAATATTTTCTAATTTCACTTTAAAACCAATTCAAAATATTATCTAATCATATAAATAAATTAGATTAAAAAGAGGTTTTGAATTAAAACACAACATTTTACACTATTCATTAAAAAAATGAACTTTATCGAAAAAATACCAAAAAATTACACAAAGTAAAATTTGACGTCCCGATTCTTAATAAGAGTTTTATTTGGTCCAAAAGAATGTATAAGAGTGATCAAAACTATATTTAATGATAGTTCTCCATTAAAAGGCGATAAGTGAACCTTTAGTGAAAACTAGGGCATATACGCCTAAAATTGAATTCTTTCCGTATTTTAAGCCTTTAGCTTTTATTGGATAAATGTAAAAACATATATAATCATATTTTAGTTATTTCTATCCATTCCCGCCAATACAACGGCTACATGTTAACTACCATTTAAAATAATATTATTTTATTATTATAGTGCAACGTAAGATTCCCAAGAAACTCGTTGTTACGTGTTGGGTATGCCATCGAGCATAGCGTCCCCTTTAAAGTCATATTAATATTTTATTCACAAGTATGGATAAATATGAAAATGTCATATTCTTTATTTACCTGGGGTGTTACATCCTTCCCCCCTTTTGGGAATTTCGTTCTCGCAATTTTAAAATTGCGCTTGGAAACATCCTTGAAAGTCCCACATCGGAAGAAGAGTCGGTAAAACAATAACTTTAAAATAAAGAAAGATAAGTACAGAGGTCACCCGAGTTAACCCATACTAGGACTCCATGTAGGAAAACATGGACATGGAGGAGAAAAGATAGGGTCATGTTCTGATGGAGAGTGATAGAAAACATGTTTAGGAGAAAGTTAACAATAAGAAAATCACAAACTTCTGATGGGTTAAACGGTGTTGGGTTCCCCAGTAGGAAAAGTGAATAGACAACATTTTTGTTTTAAGTTACTTGTTATTTAGTAATTTATTCACAGGGAAACATAATCACTTATCATGTTGACTTTATACTTTTACACAAACTCATATTTTCTCCAAAAGGCGAGTATTTAGGAAGGCTTCTTCACATTAAGAGTACTATAATCAACTTCTAGAGAATCACCTAATCCAAAAAAGAGAACTATACACTTCCCATGTCTTTAGGCTTTAACAAAAACAAAACAAAAAAGGTTAGTACAAGGTCAGATAATCCAGAAAAGGATAACCCTTAAAAAACAAAAATCTATGCTTAATCTCCAAAATTTGTCCAACAAAACCCAAAGTTCAACGAGGACCATCCGATAAACAATTTGTCCATAAAATTCTTCAAAGTAAACCAAACTAAGATTGAAACCCAAATATTTGAAGGATTTATTCACATAGTCTTCCATGTTAAATCGTAACATTTATCTCCAAACAACATCAGTTTCTCCTAAAGTCTCGTATTGAAAAGTAATTAACCTAATCACATATCCTCCATGATAGGTTAATAATTTTCATAAATAACCCAAAATCAACTTACTCTTAATTCATAAAATCATATAACTAAAAAGAATCAGTCAAACTAACCAGGGACTTCACGTAGTCCAGTGGTAGGCGATAAATACCAGTCGCACTTTGGTTGTGGGTTCGATTCCCGCAACTTTGTCCGATGCGACGGGATGTCACACGGTCTGCGTGTTGTCCTTTTTCCAAAACTATATAATTCTTAAAACATTACCAAAATGAGATAAAATCTTCAAGAATAATCATAACATATTTTAACCTCAAGTTTATCTCATGCCCTTCATTTTCCATCATATCATATAATAACCCATAATTACCTCAAAAGTAAGGATCATATAAACCCTAATGGTTACCTTAATAATTATTACCTGAATTTCCACATCGAGTTGGCCATCTCGTACATGATGCATTAGAGAACTCACCAAGGTTTAAGTGATTGATCATGACTCCTTGATAGTTGGTTTAGAACAACTATGAGATTACTCATTGAATCCCCCATCTCATCCAGTATCTTAATCAGAGAACCACCACAATTTCCTTCAAACCCATTGTCACTTTGGTGCCTGCTAGATCCAGCCATTTACTAAAACCAAAAAGTTCAGTGTGAGTATATCAACAAAACCATCAGGTACTAATGAGGAAGGTAAACACTAAGATATACTTACTCATTCACTTTATCTAAAACTAGGACTCTTTCTGAAATCCTAACCATTATGGTAATGTCACTTATGCTTAAAGAATACCCTAACCTCTAAAGTTATCTAAACCGACCTTTGATACCAACTATAAGGCCCCAGCCTTAAACCTTACTTAATATTGAATTAAATGAGTAACTCACATTGAAGATCTTTTTAGGTTTAGAGTTTTAGAGAATTAGGACATAACTATTACATCTCAAAAGATTACAAAGTAGTCGCTTCTACTAAATTTCCATAAAATAAAAACTCTTAAAATGAAACACGTCTAGTTCCATGTCTTATATAGTGTGACATTCCCTTGATCCCATCCTTGACCTTATTCCACTTTAAGTCCTGTGAAAAACATTTCAAAAAAAAAACTTGGGGTGAGCATAAAAAGTTCAGTAAGGGATACACAAAGAATAAAAACTGTTACTTTTTCAAACATCAAGTAAACCATGTATACTCTATCAAAGTAATACCTTCACCTTCATGAAGTAGTAGAAACTCTTCACTGAATAAAGTATCATTACTTACCTTTTTGTAACTAAAGGATTACCATAAAACCCATATAAAGAACACATAGCATATATAAAGGTAACTTGAGACATAAACATACTTAAGTGGAATAACCATACGGTCGACCTCCACACATATCACTTAATGGAATAGCCATACGGCCAATTTCCATACATACTTAATGGAATAGCCATACGGCCGACTTCCATACCCAATGCATTGGATGTTATAACGTAACCACTCGTCCTGGTATTCACGACACCACCCGTCATAATGTCCAAGTACCATTATTACACATAAAATATGGAAAATATAAACATTTCAATAACAATATTTCATTTTCAATCACAATAAATAATTCCCAGATATTGAATTAATCAATCCATTTTCAAAAACCATTTAAAAGAGATTTTTGAATCAAAGTGTCCCATACCACTTTGAAGCTTTTAATAGAATTATAATTTTAAAACATTAATGTCCATATAAATAAATACTGAAAGCCATTTTGAAAACATGGACATTAAAGATAAAGATTTAGAATAATAAATCTTTAAAACATTTAAAATGATATTTTTGTTAAAGAGTTTTTAACAAAATGAGAGACTCTTGAATACAAATAATAGCGGAATAACATTTAATCCGAACTTTATAATATCATGAGAATAAAAGGATTCATGATATTATATGTCAAAGGACAGTATACACACCATATAAGAGTGAATTGGTGCATAACAGCAATGAACCCTCAATAGAAATGTCAAATGTGATGAAATCCCTTATAAAGAAGGTATCCTTAAATTAAGGACAAATCAATCTCAAAAATATGTGTGACAAAAATAAATACACCCAATAAAAGTGGATATTAAGTGTAAAACAATAAAAGGTCATTCACACATATTCAATGGATGACATATTCAATGACTACATGTTGAACCCAAAGAAATCGAAATTGGGTTAAAAAGTTCCCTTGACAGCCTAACGACATCACATCAAAATGAGTTGATGAGAGATAAAAAGTGTATCTCAACACTTGGACATAAAATTTACATCAATAAGGATATATTAGAACATATCTTAAAATAACAATATGTAAATTAAAAGACCCAACAAAAGAAGTCTTTTAAAAAAGAGGAGGGTGAAAGGTTCCCTTACCGACTTGGGTATCTTTCAAAACATACACGCCATGAAAGAAGGACAATAGATCATTGATGTAAATACTCATAAACGAAATTATATTACAAAAAGAGTAGAATAATGGGCAGTACATACACCACTCAATGGAATTTTTGGCAAATGTAGCATAAATCTCACGGAAATAAAAGTGAGATGAAAAATCCCTTACGAAAACTCGGCAGCCTAACGGCGCCACATAAAACTTCCGAATATGGATTGATGAGATCAAATAGGGTATCTCATAACATTACAATAAAATGTACAGCAAGAGGAATATAAAATAACATCCCCCAACATTACAAATAGGAGCTTAAAAGAAGTGACATAAAGGAGAGTACTTAAAAAGAAAGAGAGAGGTTAGATCTCTTACGAAAGTTCGGCAGCCTAACGGCGCCACTCAAAACTTCCAAAATGGATTGATGAGAGAGAATAGGGTATATCATCACATGAACATAAAAATTACAGTAAGTGTAATATAAAATATCATCCCAATAACAAGAAAGATTAGCTTTAAAAGGAATGACATAAAAGAGTGTACTTTAAATGGAAGAGAGGAGTAAGATCCCTTACCTCGGGTCCGACTTGACTCGATCGTTCTTTAATCTCCTGAATAATAAACTTGAGTTAATTTATACTTCCTTAAGAACCTTTTTCAAGTTCATTATTCATTTTATATCACTTATTACCATGTCATAAACATTATGTAATCATTTAAGTTAATAATATTTGTTTTGCCGATATTTGGTTCTTAAGTCGAAAGTGGACTTCTTACAATTACATGTTGTTCGTGTGGCCAAATGTTTATTATATCCAGAATTGTATTCATGATGTAGATATCATATATGTCATATATATCCAGTACATGCATGTATTTATAACATTACATAATCATTTAGAGGTAAGAAATGAAATGCATCGTTCATGGAGACGGTAAGTCGTACGTACGCATGAACGCTACTTTCATTTAAATTTCGTATTTTATAGAATGGAATAATAATTATATAAAGGTATATTATAATTCCAGTATAATATCATATATAATATCATAGTTCCATCCTTTATACGTCCCACATATGGTATTTAACGAATCAAATCACTTTGAGGGGGCGGTAGTCCGCACTTCCTTAAATGAAGATATCGTGTTTACCCATAATGGAAACCATAAATGTATGCCCAAAATGAAAAATACAGAAGCTTAAAGAAAACAATAAACATATTATATATCACATATAAAAATAGTTACATCATAATGGCCACCTTTGAAGGTTTTAAATGAGTATTGAACAATCATCGTTTCGGGAGGCAGAATTTCGCCATCCACAGAAACCGTATGTTCTTTAACCATTTGATGTAGTTGTGTGAGAGTGTAGCTCGAATAAATATTATAAAAACATCCTAGTATATTGAATATACTGGTGTTGTTAGAAAATAAGTAAATAAAAAGAGTTTAGGGGGTTGGAGAAGCAAAATAAAACAAATGAACATGAGAGAATGAATTACCTTTAAAAGTGTAAATCCTTTTGATTTGAGCCTAAAGGCTTCGTTTAAAGGATTATTCCCAAAGGGAATCCTCTAGGATGAGTAGAGGGATGTGGAGAGAGTAAATGGGAAGGGTTTGGCCGAGCCAAAGGCTTGAGGAGTGTGTGAAATGAGGTAGAGGTGGGGTCCTTTTATAAGAGGAGAGGAGGGGCACTTTTGGAAAGTAAAGAAATATTACTTTATTTGAATATGTGTTTCGGTTTTCAAAGGTCCCACATTGATATAATTCGTGGATAAGGTTATAAGGCTTCGAACTCCACTCATCCAATTGGTTTTGGCCATGTGTAGGTTGTAGATTTTACATTATCTTTCCATTTTATTTAAATCGTTAAATAATGAGGTCATCATTGCATCATCATGATGTCATCAATAATTTAATTTATTTAATGTCTGAAAATTATAAAAAAAATACTATGATGTAGTAAATCTTTTTATATTTCCAATGAATATTTATAGTCAAAAATCTGATTTGTATAACCCCACTTAACAATTGTTTTATTAAAACATATCATGCTTGTGTCATTTTTACTTTTACATTAAATAAAAAGTTATTTATGTCATTTCCCAACCAAAGTGGCTCCATGGGGTACCCAAGTTGACCCATGGCTTGTCTTGGTCGGCCATGACACAACCAATTAGGATAGGACATGTGTCAAGCTCATTTTATTTTATTAGAGAATTATTTTTACCTTAAACTACACTAATTACCACTAATCGCGATTAATGAAAAAAAGTTACTATTCACCAAAAAATTATTTTCATCCCATTGAACCACATTTTACATACTAATGACAACCATGTATGTCAGATTTTTAAAATTCAATACAAATTAGTGGTAAACATTCATTTAACTCAAAAATCAGTTTGCATGATTACCACTTAGTGGATTCACTATTCATCAAAAAATTGGAGTTTTTCAGAAAAATACCAAAACATCACCCTAAGCTATATTTGATATTCCGAATTCAAAAATGAAGTCCATTTTAAAAAATTCAAAACATATTAGTCACATTAATTAATTTAATAATTAATTCCCGCTGTCAGAGCAAATAGCGTGTTTTTATAAAACAATAAGTATCAAAAGATTGACACTAGTTTAAGTTTGATTTCAAAGTGAAATTAATTCCAATGACCACTATTGGATTTAATGGTAAAAATATTTTCTAATTTCACTTTAAAACCAATTCAAAATATTATCTAATCATATAAATAAATTAGATTAAAAAGAGGTTTTGAATTAAAACACAACATTTTACACTATTCATTAAAAAAATGAACTTTATCGGAAAAATACCAAAAAATTACACAAAGTAAAATTTGACGTCCCGATTCTTAATAAGAGTTTTATTTGGTCCAAAAGAATGTATAAGAGTGATCAAAACTATATTTAATGATAGTTCTCCATTAAAAGGTGATAAGTGAACCTTTAGTGAAAACTAGGGCATATACGCCTAAAATTGAATTCTTTCCGTATTTTAAGCCTTTAGCTTTTATTGGATAACTATAAAAACATATATAATCATATTTTAGTTATTTCTATCCATTCCCGCCAATACAACGGCTACATGTTAACTACCATTTAAAATAATTTTATTTTATTATTATAGTGCAACGTAAGATTCCCAAGAAACTCGTTGTTGCGTGTTGGGTACGCCATCGAGCATAGCGTCCCCTTTAAAGTCATATTAATATTTTATTCACAAGTATGGATAAATATGAAAATGTCATATTCTTTATTTACCTGGGGTGTTACAATAACGATGTCATATATGAACTCATAAATTGGGTTTATGAGAGATAAATATAGATCTAGTAATTCAGGCATGAAATTTTATGTAATATAGAAATTTAAATAAATTCTCTAATATAATTAACTAGAAATAGAAGGCGTATCATAATAATGATACTCAATGAAAGAGGAGAATGAAATGATACCTTACAAAATTTGGCATGGTAACAGGTGTATATAGATGTTATTCGGAGGGATAAATGAGAGTAAAAGGCGATATCATAATTTATAAATAAAATTAAATGTAAATGGAATATTTAATATCATATCCAATCATGGAAAAAATGAAATTAAAAGATATAACACAAAAGGAGTTCTTGATAAAAGATCAGGGGTGGAAGATCCATTATGGAATTTTGGTATTGTAAAATATTAGATAAAGGTAAAAATAGTATAGGATAAATAATAATTTGACAAAATAACATAAATTTAATAGTGAGTTAATCTTAGTAAATTTATTAAAATGTAACAGATTGAAATTATAAAGACTAATTTCTAGGAAGATTCATGAAGTAAAAGCAGAGGAAGGCGAGGATGGCTTAATTGAGTCTATGACTCCAAAATCTTGGGTGGGTTTTAATGAAATCTTGGGTTTCCTTTGGAGGACTCTAGGGAGTATATGTATTAGTGTCGTTATGTTACATGGATTTTGAGGGAAGAGAAATGGGATCTTGGGTGGGTTTATGTATGGAAGGTGGGTGATTTATTTATCTTTTTTGGTTTTGGACAGTACGCAAAAGAATATTCAAAACTGAAAACCAGAAAATATTTTTCCCCATTTTTTCTACCAAATTGGATTGCTTAAAATTATTTTATAAGGAAAATAGCTCATGATAATAAAATAATTCTCTTTCTTATGTGGAGGTTAGTCACACTCTCAATGAAATGATTTTAAAATATTTAAATATATGATATGTCTTGGGGAATTCAATATGGATTTATAAAAAAACATATAATTAAATTATTTTAAATTTAAACCATATATTTGGATGAGGATACCTTTTATAGTATTTATTATATTACTGTTGGGCCATTATGATGTCCTAAAACACATCATAAATTAATATAATATTTTATATTTAGCAAAACATTCGACAGTATCAGAAAATTATGAAAAATTCATCGTTAGATAATTTTGATTTCTTGATTCCAAAATTATTAATCAATTTATTATAATAGTTTTATAAATATTTAAATTTTAACATTTAAAATAAAAACTAATAATTTTTGAAAAAGATGGGTTTTTGACAATACTTTTTTTAACCCTTATAAAAACTACATTTTACTTCAAAAAAATTATATAATAATTTATATATAATAAATTTTATTTAATAATAGTATTCCATTAAATTATTATTTTTTTACAAAAATCTACCAATTTATAAATTAATGAATTGAATTTGAATATTAATCAAAAATATAATTTTTACTTTGTTGAATCAAAAATAAAAATCATTTATAATGTAATTATATTATAATGAAAATATATTAATTATTCTATAAAAAATAATCTAAATATTTGTATTTATAGAATCTTAATATATATCCCTTTAGTACACCAGAATATGAACTAACTGTAAGTTCTGTCATGGTGGGGCTTTCATTGGGTCCTTTAGTGAACATGGTTTGGGTCATGATCTTGATAAGCTTGAACTTCTAATATAAGAAGTTTTTATTGGGAATAGGTAACTAGATCTCATGTTGGGATTAGTCTAGGAAAATCCACATAATTCGATATCCTTTTGAAGATCGGATAAATGGAATTCATATGGTAATATCCTACTGGTGGAGGCCACCACTTCATTTTTCTATTACAAAAGGATTTTATAAATAATTATATTTATACTAGTCATGTTTTCAGAAACAATATTATCAAAAGTAATTATACATAATGTTCATTTAAACACAATTGTATATACTAAAACCAAATAAGTGCATGTGTTTTCTATAATTATAAAACATTTAATTATATCAAAAAATGGAATTTTTTTCATAATTGTTTGGGTTGTTACAACCTTCCCCCTTTATGAATTTCTCCACCAAAATTTTCTTTTGCAATAATAAAATATACAAGGTTAAATGTAATTTGTTACCTTCTTTAGTTCACACGTTACTTCTACAAACATGTGTTTTCTCCACAAAACATTGGTGTGAGGAACTACTTAATTTAGTAGAACTTGTTCTCTATGATCTAAGATATTCACCAACATCTCCTCATATGAAATTTCATTATCCAATTGTACCACCCCCAGATTGAGTATATGTTATGGTTCTGGTATATATTTTCTTAATAAGGATACATGAAATACATCATGTACTTGAGAAATGTTCGGTGGGAGTGTTAGTCAATATGCAACTCCTCTAAAGCGATCAAGGATCACAAAAGGGTCAATGTACCTTAAAAAATGTTTACCTTCTTCACAAATCACACTACACTATTCAATGGAGATATGTGAAGGAATACCATGTATCCAACATCCATATCTAGGCCACGTCGACTATTGTGAGCATATATATTTTGTTGAATCTCATAATTTCTTACTTGCTTTTAAATTATCATAACCTTCTCCACCATTTCGTTGACCATTTTATGACCTTGAAGTTTTGGTTCCTTAACTTTATACCAACATTCCAGTGTTCTTCACCTCTTCACAAAAAGGTATTTATATGTATCCATTTTTATGCCTAAGTAAAAACTTTTGTTTTAAGAGAACTCAACCATAGGTAGATGATAGCCTCATCTACCGTAGAAGAAAATTAAGCATAGTATCAATGTATCCCCAAGTGTTCAGATAGTCTGCTCAGATTGGAAATCAATTTGAGGGTGATAATCCATACTAAAGTTCATCTCAGTGTTTAGAGGATGTTGGGGTCTTTTCAAAAATGTATAGGTCAATCCTGGATATCAATCAATATAATTAAGTGTGCAGTATTTGTAAGATGATATTTATTAACCCAAATAGATTTTTTTCCTTGGAAGTCTTTGGATGTTTAGTGACAAAGTCCATTAGTATTTATTCATATTTCCATGTTTGTATGGGTAATGGTTGTATTATCTCCATAGACTTAGGACTTTTTCCTTCACTTTCTGGCATACCCAGAACATTGTTGTATAATCAATGATCTTTATCTTCATTTTATCCCAACTATAGTACCCACAGAAATCTTGATACATATTGTTTTCCTGGGATAATTGATAAATTCAATCTATGTTCATAATCTAATTGTTTCTTCCTTATCGCAGGATTTAATGGACCACATAGTCTTGACCCAAATCATACAATTCCTTCTTCATTAACAATGAACTCAAAAGATTTCCAGTAATGACCAATTGTTTTTAAATGGAAATTCCATTTTTTTAATATTTCATAAAATCATGTGAATACACAACATAATTAAATACTAAGTGATAAGTGGCCTTTACAAATAAGTTTGTCACTTATGTGTTTGGAATTTTGAAAATCTGACATACATAGTTGCAATCAGTATGTTATTTGGAGTCCGATAAGAAATGTTTTTTGGTGAATAATAACTTAACCTTATTATTAGTAACATACCCTTATAAATGGTGATATATTCTAATTAATTTTAACCTTGCCTTTGATAGTATAAAAATATAATTCACTGAATGTCTGATGTGCCAATATTTTAGAATAAGTGAGTGATTGTTTTAGAACTGGTTTTTAATAATAAATTATGAGTTTTATTAAATATTAAATTAATTGTATATAGAAAATTATTTACGAAAAATTTATTTCATTTTTTTATTCTACATGTCAAGAAATGGTTAGGGTGAATTGTTGAGATTTTTTAAATAGTTGATTTTTTTGTGAATAGTAAAATATATTAATTTACCGTATAAATGCGCTATAGTGAGAATCCACTATTCCTGACATCACAAGTGATATAGTCACCCAATTTATTACTCACATGAATTTATTACTATTATTGGTCATTTAATACTTACTAATTCTTGTTATGTGAAGAAATAATAAATTAATGATTATAATATTATGAAAACCCTCCTCCCCTCCAATATAATTACCACCCATTCTTACCTCTTATCTTCACTCTTATCAAGCCTTTTTCTTTCCCAATATTCTTCCAAAATATCACTCGAAGTTCCTCCCATGCTTCTAAAGGCCCCAATCCTCTTCAATATACCAAAAAATCTCCCCTTAAGAGGTTCTCAAAGAAGGAATTCTCAAGAGGTAAATTCTTCTTTCCAATTCCTTCACTTCCTTTAGGTTCTTTTCTATTTGTTTCTTTACTCATCTCCCTTAACCCAAATGGTATGATAAATCCAGTAAAATACATATAATAGAATGATATTATTCTAATTGGATACTTAATTATCTTCTCTCCTTTCCCTATCTTTTATTTGAATGAAATGAAAGCATCGTTTGAGATGTGCTAATTTAGCACATTTAATGACATCAATTTTACTATTTCAATGATCAATTTAATTTTGATCATGAAACCATTTGTTTTATGGTTGAAAAATATTATTAAATATTTAATATTTTTTAGTTGAGGTTCTTTAATCCTTCTTTACTAATTTTATAATGTTATTAAGCGAAATATGTTCATTGTTATCAAACCCATCGATTATCCCAAACGGTTATCACTACAGTTTTATATATAATATTTTAACATCACTCTAAGTAACAAAATTAAAATCGTAATCATGTAATATTCTATATGTTCACCAATAATGTATAACTTAAATTCTAGAAAATCACATTCATCATACGCATTTATCAAAACATGAACCGATCATTAAATCCAAGTAAGAAAATAGACCCAAAAAATGAAATTGAGCCTCATAACCAATAAAAATGGTTATAAATGAACATAAAATGATTATAATAAACAAATTAAATATATAATAGGTTCAGGATTTATTAATTAATAAAACTAGTTTCTTTATTCCGGTCTTTAATAACATGTGGATAACACCAATAATTTTAAGGTAAGGGATCCTCTCCAGTTATCTCTTAATCAAGATTATCCTCTATGATATGTATTTTTATGTGTAATCAGAAATTATGGGGTATGTTTTTTCACCTCCACAATTAATCCATAATAATTTCTATTTGATTAGAAACCCATTTTCTCTCTCTTTAAGACCACTTTAATACACCTAATACTACACTGATAAACATCAAAATATTCTACCTGAACCTTCTTTGTTCTTCTGGGTTGCCTAATCATTCATTATGTCAAAATAGAGCTATTTTATCTATTTATGTACATATTATAAATTCTGTTTAGTTTTAAAAAAATTCATTTATGAATACCCTTTCATCACTTTATTTTTGGGATTTACATGTTTTTAAAAGATTCCCTCTTTAGAACATTCTGATAAGCAAATCTATTTTAAGTGGTACTTCTCTAATTTTTACCTAATTTCAAGTGAACTATATCCCCTTTTTTAATAAACAATTGTGTTTATAAAAACAGTATTTTCATTATGATAACCTTATTGTTTCAATTATTATTTAATATAAAATATTTCCCTCTTTTTTATTTTAAAACCTTTATAGTCTTTTCCTTAAAACCACACAAAATGTTTTAATGATAATGTTTCTCAAATACATTCCTTATATGTTTTAACTTATGATTGAAATAATTTACCATGTAATATTACTATTTTACCTTATGAACATCCATGTATGTTCAAATCCCTTTCCTTAATTGAAAATTTCATGATACAACCATTGGTTATGCTTTATGTCATGATTGTGGTACCCACTTCCTTCCATATGTACCATTATGTTTATGTATGGTCGATTATGTATGATTATTTATGTGGAAAGAATATTCATAAAAATGTAGAGATCAGTGCAACTAGATAGCACTCCAATTCTTTGGGTAATGTTACGTCTCATGAGATGTGATGGGAAATGGGATTTACGGTTAGCCTTGACCGATACTAAAATGGGAAATGAGATTGGTAGTTATCCTTGACCTATACTGAAAGGGGAAACTGGGTTGGTGATTAGCCTTGACCCATACTAAATAAAAGTTTTATGATCCATCCACATTTATATGATTCCATGTTTATATGATTCCATTTGTATATGACATTATTTTATATGTTCCACGCTTCGGATATCATAAGGTCATGCCTCCTAACTCATGTTCTTAAGAATAATCCTTATGTTCATTCCCTTACTAGGGTTTTCATCTCATTGATTTTTTCCTGTGTTCCCTAGGGTACCCTATGCCGATGTAAGGTCTAAAAGGAAGTTAGGATATCTTCATGGATAATAAATAAAGAAGTGTTTTTTAGCCCCATGTTTTATAATTTATGTACATAGTCTTCTAAGACACTAGACCTTAAGAACCTTAGCTTGTACACTGATTTATAATTATGATTAAAATCATGTAATATTTTATGTAAAAGGATTGGGTCATTATATTTGGTATAATAATATGGTCTATTTATTTTTGGAGATTAGGATTAGAGCCCCTTAGTGAAAACCTTCAAGATGAGACTAAGTATAAGAAAACAATCATAAATTTTGGTGAGTATTGATTAAGTGGTTTATTAGGTAATTACATCCATGTTTGGATACATATAGGTAGAGGTAGCTCTGGAACAGATGTATATAGGGGTAAATCCCAAAAACACCACTTTGAGCTAGACTTGATCATGAAATGGTGCACGACAATGGGCCTTGTTGCACTCTTGGTTATGACACTCCTGGGGGATATGCTTAAATAGATTTATGAGCTTAGTACAAACCATTATTAAGGGATAAAAAATCCCATAAGAATATAAGTTATGAAATATATTGAGGATAAAATAGATTTAAACCTATGGAATCACAAGTTAGGATATACTTCTTCTTTGTAATTTTATCCTTTTACGATCAAAGATTCGTTTTTATACACAGTAGCTAAGTATTCCAGACCTCTAAGGATACATTATTTTTCTTAGTTAATGATGGGAAATATAAGAACATGATCCAGAAACCTATACGATAAGCAATGTGATGATTTACCTAATGATAAACCTGATATTATGGAAGAGGGTTCTTAAAACATCATGATAGTACTTGCTCAGCTGGCTCAAGTTTGGAATAAAAAATTGAATCATACAGAACTATGTCCTCCTCAAAGGAAAGAGAAATCTGTCATAGAATCTAATATGTGGAAAAGGACTCCAAGTATTAGCAGATTTTATGATCCCCTCCTCATGGAAAAATAAATTAAATATATTGAAAAGATATTTTCTATCCTCCAGTACTCGAAAGAAGAGAAGATTGTACTGGCAGTCAAACATTTTTATGAGGAAGGAGTAGTCAGATCTGGGACACGATTATGTGTGCCATCTAATCCATAGATAAAGAAGGAGATTCTGAATGATGTTCATAGATCAACCTTCTTTATCCACCCAGGGAGCATAGAGATGTATTGAGATATCTGAGAAAACTTTTGGTGGGTCAATATGAAAAGGGATATTATGGAATATACATCAAGGATCCTCGTATGTCAGCATGTGAAGGCTAAGAGGAAAATTTCTAATTGGATGATGCAACCACAACCCATACCAACATAGAAGTGGGAGAAAATTACCATGGACTTTTTCACTGGATTTCTAATGACATACAGAGGAAAAATGCTATATAAGTTGTTGTGGATTGTCTTACAAAGACCCCCACATTTTATCGCGATTCTAGAGGACTTCCCATTGGATCATCAAGCATGTATCTTCATCAAAGAAGTGGTATAGCTGCGTGGAGTACCACTATATGTTTTATCTAATCCTGATCTGAGATTCACCTCATAGTTTGGGAAAATTCTCCAACATTCTCAAAGAACTAAACTAATCTCTAGTACGGCCTATCATCCTCAAACTGATGAGAAATCTAAGAAAACTATTCATACACTAGAAGACATGTCGAGAGAGGGTTCTATGGATTTCAAAGGATGATGGGACCAACAACTTCCACTTTTGGAATTCTCATACAATAACAGTTTTCTCTCAAGCATCTGAATGGAACCATATAAATCCCTTTATGGGAAATGGTGTGAACACCAGTGTTTTGGGATGAAGTCAGTGATAGTAAGATGATAAGACCTAAAATGGTTGAATAAATAGTGGAGAAGGTGAAAATCATTCAGTAGCATATCAAGGAATCCCAAATTCGATAGAAAATTTATACAGATAATCGTTGATGATACCTTGAGTTTATATTTGGAGACACGATATTTTTACGCATATCTCTATCCAAGAAGTTTATGAGGTTTGTAAAGAAATTGATGTTAAGTCCTATGTACATCGGCCCCTTCGAGATCATTGATTGGGTTAGAGTTGTGGCCTATCGATTGGCACTTCCACCTACTATGTCAAAAGTACATGATGTCTTTCATATATCTTTCATAAGTAAGTACATACCAGACCCTTCACATGTACTTTCTTCAGAGGTGGTATAGTTGGAGAATGATATTTCTTAAGAGAAGCAGCCAGTGAAGATCTTAGATCATAGTAGAAAATTTGTAAGCAACAAGATTAATCATATGGTCAAGGTACTATGGTGAAACCATATGTATGATGAGGCAACATGGGAACCGGAGGAAGCAATGAAGGAAAAGTACCCCCACTTATTTTCGGCCAAGAATGTAAAATGAAATTATGAGGGAAAAATTTATTAAGGGGGAAGAATGTAAAGACACAATGTTTTTAAATGGGAACTCCTTTATTATTAATATATCATAAATTCACATGAAAACAAAACATAATTAACTACTAAGTTCAATGTGACCTTCAAACAAAAGTTTTTCACTTCTGTGTTTGGAATTTAAAAATTCTGACATACATAGTTGCAATCAGTTAGTTATTTGGAGTCTGATAAGAAAAACATTTTCAGAGAATAGAATCAAACCCTTATGAATAGTAACATTCCCTTATGAATGGTGTTATACCCTTATGAATAGTAACCTTACCTTTGATAGTATAAAAAATATTCATGTGAAAGTATTATGTACCTATATTTTAGAATAAGTAAATGAATGTTTTAAAACTGGGATTTTAATAATAAATTATGAGTTTAATTAAATATTAAATTAAACATACTTAGGAAATTATTTTTTTAAAATGGACATCATTTTTGGTTTCTACACATCAAAACATGGTAGGGGTAAATTTTTGATATTTTTCTGAAATACTTGAATTTTTAGTGAATAGTAAAATACATTAATTTACAGTATAAATACACTATAGTGAAAATCAACTATTTCTAACATCACAAGTGATGTAAGCACCAAAATATCAAAATCACATGAATTTATTATAGTTATTGGTCATGGAATACATACTATTCCTTGTCTTGTGAAGAAAATAAAAAATTAATGATTATAATATTATGAAAACCCTCCTCCCCTCCACTATAAATACCACCCATTCTCACCGCTTCTCTTCACTCCTCTCAAGCATTGTTCCTTGCCAATAGTCTTCTTAGTTATCTCCCCAATCTCCTCCTTTAAGTATAAAGGACCCTAGTATCTTTAATATACCAAAAACCTCTCCCCGTAAGAGGTTCTCAAAGGAGAATGTCCCAAGAGTTAAATTCCTCTTTCCAATTCCTTTACTTCCTTTATGTTCTTTCCATTTTGATTCTTTCCTCAACTCCCTTAACCCAAATGTTATGACAACTATAGTAAAATACATGTTTTTTAATTCTATTATTTTAATGGTATACTTCATTATCTTCTCCCTTTTCCCCATACTTTATTTGAAATAAATTAAAACACCTATTGAGATGTGATAATCTAGCACATTCATGGAAAACAGTTTATCAATTTATATTATCATCATTAATTCTAGTCATGAAACAATTTATGTTATGGTTGAACCAGATTATTATATATTTTATATATCTTAGTTAAGGTTCTTTAATCCTTTTTTACTAATGGTATTATGTTATAAAGGAAAAAATGTTCATTGTAATCAAACCCACTGATAAACCAAAACAGTTATCACTATGGTTTTATATATAATAATTCTACATCACTCTAAGTAACCAAATTATAATTTTTACCATGTAATATCTATTATGTTCAATAATTAAATACAACTTAAATTAAGGACAATAAATTTCAACATACGTGTTTATCCGAACATGAACTGATCATTAATGCCAAGTAAGAAAACAGACCCAAACAATGAAATTGAACCACATAACCAATCAAAATGGTTATAAATGAACTTAAAAGGATTTAACTAAACCAATTAAATATATAATATTTTGGGGAATTTTTAATTAATAATCCTAATTTATTTATTCATGTATTTAATATCAAGTAGAGAACATCAACAAATTTAAGGTAAGGGATCCTCTCCCTTTCTTTCTTAATCAAGATTTTCCCTTTATGCTATGATTTTTGGTGTGTAATACCAAATGATGGGGTATGTTTTAGCACCTCCCCAATACTACCCTCATGATTTTAAGTGGTTATTAACACAATTTCTTTCTCATCTAGACTTCTTGAGTACACCTAACACCATGCTGATAAACCGTAATGAATTCTACCAGAACCATCATTTATCTTCCGGGTTGCCTTATCATTCATTATATCAAAATGCAGTTATTTTATCTATTTATGTAATATTCTGAATTATGTGTAGTTTTAAAAAATATATTTATGAATATGATTTCATCAATATCGTATGGGTATTTATGTTTTTTTTAAACATTCCTTCCAAAGAACATTCTGATAAGAAAACCTATTTTCCGGGAACTTCCAGAATTTTTAACCAATTTCAAGCACAGTATATCCTTTCATTTAAAATACCATTGTCTTTATAAAAAAATTCTTTTTATATGAAAACATTCTTAATTCATTTCTTATTTTATATAAAATATTTTACACTATTCTATTTTAAAATCTCTATAGTATTTTCCTTAAAACCGCACAAACTTTTTTTGATGCTAATGTATCTCAAATACATTCCTTATATGTTTTCTCTTAGTTTTGATGTCAATTGCCATGTTATATTCTTATTTTACCCTATTAACACCCATGTATGTGATAATCTCTTTCTTTCTTGGATGCTTTCATGATACTCCCAATGGTTATGCATTATGTCATGATTGTGGTGCCCACTTCTTTCCATGGGTTCCCTTATGTTTATGTATAGATGATTATGTATGATTATGTATGTGGAAAAAATATTCATGAAAATTTTGATATGGGTGTTCCCAGATAGCAGTCCAATGCATTGAGGAATATTAAGTCTCATGATATGCGATGGGAAATGGGATTGTAGGTTATACAGGACCCGTACTAAAATGAGAAATGGGATTGGTGGTTAGCCATGACCCATACTAAAGAAATGTTTTATGATCCTTACACATTTATATGATTCCATGTTTATATGAATCCATTATTTTATGATATGATTTTATATTTTTAATGATTTAGATATCATTATGTCATTACGCCTAACTCATGTTCATAAGAGGTATCCTTATGTCTATTCCCTTATTAGGAATTTCAGATCATCAATTTCTTCACATGTTCGCCAGGGTACTATATGAAGATATAAGGGATAAAAAGATGTTAGGATCTCTTTATAGAGATTAAATAAAGAAGTTTTTTTTAGCCCCATGTTTTATGTTTCATGTACCTAGTATTCCAACACACTATATTGAACGATCCTTGGCTGGTTCTCTGATGTATAATTATTCTTAAAATCATGTAATGTATTATGTAAAAGGCTGGGGTTATTTATATTTTTATTTTTCCATTTAGTTTCCCCATTAATTTTAATTCCCCCGTTATCTTTTTTTGAATCCTTTAATCATTCCAGAAGATATGGTTGAGAAATAATTCGAGAATGGATTGATGATGTTCCTCAATTTACAATTCTTTTATCCATCCTCATCAAATCTAAGAAGATAGTATCTATATCATTGATGATTGAATTTATGGATCCATTCTACTTATAGAGTATGATACATTGTTCTATTTTCCTATATGATAGTGGATTTAGTAGTCATAATCTTTGATGAGGTCTAACCATATTCGTTGGTGTATTTTAATCTTTTTCTGTGTGAATATATATTTATGACTTTTCTCATCTGTATTTATTTGAATCATCTCCCCAAATAAATAATTCAACCCAATTTTCATAGCACAGATCATCGCCGCAAACTCCAAATCAATTTTTGGATAGTTTGTATCATGATTTTTCAACATTTTAGAATCATAGTCTACGACATTGTTAGTTTTCATAAACACACAGCCTAATCCCATCTTCGAAGCATCAATGAAAATAATGAAAAGTGCCCCACTTGTGGGTAGTGTGAGAATTGGGGTAGTGATAAGCCTTCTTTTAAACTACATGATGCTTTCTTCACAATCATCATTCTAAGAGAAATTGACACCCTTCTGTGTTATCATGGTAATATGGTTTGAAAATCATGATAAATTTCCCAAAAAGCATATATCATATATAGAAAACCCATCGAAACTATGTATATATATCAAAGATATTGGGCTTATCAATCTATCAATTGATTTTTCCTTTATTATTACCTAGATATAGCAATTCATGTGATGATATTCTTAATTAATGAGACATACTCCAACAAGAAATCACACTTTCTGGGTTTTTTATAGATCTTATCATTTTGGAAGGTCATTAGAAATATTCTTTAATGATCCTCATGGTCCTCCTTAGTTTTGGAATATATTATAATATCATCTATAAAGACTATAATGAATTGTTTCTAATAATCTAGAAAGACCGCACTCATTATTTACACAATGATTGTTGAAGAATTAGTGAATCTAAATGGAATCACGGTGAACTCATAGTGCCCATACCTCATACGAAAAGAATTCTTTGGGAAATACTCCCTCTTAAACCTAGCTTGGTAATATCCTTACCAAAAATCCACCTTGGAGAACTATTGTTCCCACATATTTGATCGAACAAGACACCAATCCTTGGAAAAGGAAACCATTTATTTATCATGGACATATTGATCTCATGATAATAAATTAAAAGGAGAATTATCCCATCCATCTTTTTGATGAAGAGGACTAGTGAACCACATGGTAAAGCACTTTTCCATATGAATCCTTTACCCAAATTCACTTGTAGTTGTTTCTTTAGTTCCTTAATTTCCACAATTGTCATCCTATAAGGATTTTTGGATATTGTCCACACCCCTGGTATAAGCTCAATTGAAAATTCAACATCTCAGCTAGATAAAAGACCAATAATATCCTAAAAAACATAAGCATAATCCCTCATAATATGTGTTTCTTAGAGGATAGTTCATTCCATAGACTTAATCATTTGAGCTAGATATACTTTCTCATAGGGAAATAATACCCATGCTTGAGATGAAGTTTCTAAATAAGATTCATCATCCTCCTTGAAGTTGATTAGAATCAAGAGTCGATTCACCATATATAGAGTGATTTATCTCTCGACAAAATGTATATTGGATCTATAGAGGGAAATTCAATCAATTCCTAGTATTTAATAAAATTACTCCAAGGGTAGTATGAAATTTTTTACCAGGAAGTTCAACCTAAAAATGATGACAAGGGAGGAGTTATATTCTTGGTATTCCACAATTTCCCTATTTTCTGTTTTCATTGACATATCTACTTCCAGTCTTTATGGTGGTGTTTACATAGTTATACTAAACATTAATGACATTAAGAAATGCGAAGAATCCAAATCAGAAATTAAATTAACTATTCATGAATAAATAACAAATGTACTTATCACCACTTCATTTTATGTATTCACATTAGTGGTAGTGATGTAAAAATCTCTCCCATACTTCCTTGAAGGTTGTTTTATACCTCTTAAAACCCTTGTCTTGGTGCACTAGTTCACAAAGTCCCCTAATTACATATAGTTATAGGAGTTTTTAATCCTTTGATGGTTGACCAGATAATTCCATTTCACTATCACATTGGTGGGTTTCTCCTATAAGAAATCATTGGTCAGGTGACACCCCTAAAGCATTTCCTTGTTCCCCTTACGCAATTTATGGGGTTCTTCTTTCCACACCTTTGACATGTGGGTGGCTGAAATTTCAAATAACTATTGGATTTATCCATAGGACCAATAGAATTAAACTCCACTATCTACTTCTTATCCACTTAATACCATTGGGATTATTTGATATCCATTTTGACATTGAGGGTACATTAGACAATTTCACCATAACAATCAACTTCACTGATCATTATGGGTTTTAATAGACTATTCTTTAGACCACTGAAGAAGATGTTAACCTTTCATTCATGTGTAATGAAAAAAAGGCATATCAAGCATTTCTTATGATTTTGGCCTCATCTAAACCAATAGATTAATCATGTACTTTAATGAGGTGAAGGAAATACCGTTACATTTAAATTCATATATCTCTAGGAAAATATTAATTGAAAAAACTTTTCTAGACTTTTGTCCATTCCATTCTTTGGATATCTTCCTTAGTCTTTGTATTCTTTATCAATGTACACCACTGGTAATATTCTCCCTGTATGTGATAAACATATAGATAAACCTTCTCTTGTTCGTATGATTGAAGTATGGAAAAGTTATTATCAATAGAGATGATCCATTATTCCATGATTAAAGGGTTAGATGATCCATTTAAAGTAATGGAATTTGTCTCATTAAGATCTCGATTATAGGTTGTTCTCTCTTAGGAGGATGGGCCATTATTATTGATCTAAGATTTTATTTAGATCTTTTGTTAAATAATAGAGTATCATGAAAATGTTTTTTATTTCCAATCCCATCGGATTGAACATATCGTTTGGGCATTCATCATATCACCCTTTACATTAGTTGTTTTCTTCATTCCTCCTATTACCGTCCATTGGAAATTATAAAAATGGAAATTAGGGATGAGTATCTTAAAAAATTATATATGTAAAGGGGAATAAAATCACATTATAGTGATAAAATATAAATTAAATTTATATCCTTAAAATATGAGTTTCAATTCTTCATTCTATGATTTCCATGATCCATTTCCTAACATATATTATTATGGGATTTTAATTCCCTTAATAATGGTACATAATGAGATTATGAATTTAGTAAAGAATATCCCTCGAAAGTGTCCAAAAAAAATGCATAGTAGGACCCACTTCTATGTACCATATTACCTAGAGTTAGGCCTATAACATCTTGTCAGAGTTGTTACTCCTTGGTACAAATGTTCCAGAACCATGTCCACTTGTATTATCCAAACAATGATGTATTTTTACGATAAACCACTTTCTCTAAAAAACACAATATTTCATAATGTTTTCTTATAATAATTATTATACCTAATTTATTTAATATATTTATCTAATCATAAGGAATTCAGTAGGGTTCTCTAATCATAATCCCCAAAATTACTAAACCTATCCTCTAATACCAATAATAACAACCTTGATCCATATTTAAAATTTTAAAATAATTTACTATATAAAATTACACTTAATACAACTAATAAGATCATGAGGCCTAGTGTATTTGAAATATTAGTGGAATTACATAATGACAGAAACCATAAAAAGTAACATATTTATGGAAAACATATTTTACATGACCAAAATATTCCTTCCGACTTAACACTTCATGGGATAAACTGAGGACGTACAAAATAATGGTGCGAGATATAAATCCAAATAAGGGAATAAAAAATTCACAACATGAGGAATACAACACATGTTATAAAATTGGTATATCAATGTATCATAAAAGTAATATGAATAATAAGTCATGAAATGACATGATAATCATAACATGGGAAATCTGAAAACAAATTAAAAAACTTCATCTTAAAAATAAATCAATGACGAATCTACTAAGATATCATGCTGGAAAATTTACCACAAAAGAATCAGGTAAATCCATATTCCAATATGATGTATTATGATACTAATCATTACCTAATTTATTGGAGCAATATATAATTCAGGGTGCACTCGTCAAACTCATTTCATTCTCATACCAATTTGTACCACATAGATCATATAACATGGATTCATTCAACATAATAATTTATTCCATGATTGATAAATTTGGAATAAATAAATTTATGTACCTAATAAATGAGTATATGATTAAAAAGGTGAATACCATTGATAATTAAATTGGTTTGGTATTCACTACCAAATTGTTTTGGTATGGAAAATCATTGTGCAATTTTTACATCAAAACAACATCATATAGAAATTCATAAAACGTGTTGATGAGAGAGAAAGGTGTCTATATTCATTTAGAAAAGAAATTTATAGTAATAGAGACATGTAAATATATTCCCAAATATAATTAATTAGAAATATAATCCATAACATAATAAATAAACATGAAGAAATGACTGAGAGGAAATATCTTTGACAAAATATTTAAAAAGTAAGAAGTGTACATAAAGTTCTTATGAGGGATAAATGTGAGTTAATGGGTTATAATCATTTATAAATAAAATTAGCATTAATGGGATTATTTAATAACACATCCCAATATATAAAAAAGGGAATTAATAAATATAACATAAAATGAGTTCTTGATAAAAGGGGAGGGTGGAAGATCCCTTAATGAATTTCGGCATAGTAACATATTTGATAAAGGTAAACATGAGATATGATATATAATCCCACATTAAAATAATAAAAATTGGACAGAAATGTAATCATAGTAAATGTATTACAATATAACCAATTGGAATTATAAATAATAACTTCAAGGAATATTCATTAATTGAATGAATGAGAGGAAGGTGATAATCCTTTACAAGAGTTTCTGAGTCCAACTACTTGGGAGGGGCATCATGAAAGCTTGGGGTGCCTTGGGAGGAATCTATGGGAAATATCACAGAGTGGTGGGGTGATCCAAGGACTTTCAATAAAGATAAATGGGATCTTGGGTTGTTTTATATATAAAAAGAGGGGGATTTCTTTATTATTTTGTATTTAGACACCACGTAAAAATATATTCAAAACCATTGACCCTCCCATAGTTTTCCCTTGGTTTATGAAAAAGGAAAGGGGCTTAAATGATTTTATAAGTCGTAGGGATGAATATAAAAAAAATTCCACTTCTTTTGTGGAGGTGATTCGCACTCTCAAAGAAATTATTTTAAAATATTAAAATATTTTATAATTCCTTGAGGTTTCATTATAGATTTATAAAATAAATTAAATAATTTTAAAGGGTAAATATATATTTGGATGAGGATACCTTTTATAGTATTTATTAGAAAACTATTGGGCCATTATGATTTTCTAAAACAAACACTACATTTATATGGTATATAATTTTTATCCTAAAAAATCAACTCTCATAAATTTATAAAAAATTATTCTTTAGATAATTTCGATAACATAATTTAAAAAAATAATATTAATTTAAATAATAAATTTATAAATATGTGAATTTTCACTTTTAAAATAATAACCTAAATTTATTGAAAATGATGGGTTTTTACATTATTTTTTTAACCGTTAATAAAATTACATTTGACATATTAAAAATTATATGATCATTTATATTTGATATATATTATTTAATAATAAAACTATATTAAAATATTATTTATTTCAAAAAAAATCTATTATTTCATAAATTCATAAATTTAATTCGAATATTAAAAAATTAAATTTTTATTTATTGAATCAATAAATAAAAATCATTTATAATGTGACAATAATGGGATAAAAATATATTCATTATTAGATAAAAAATAATTTACATATTCATATTGCAGGGGTTTGGATACATATCCATTTACTACACCAACATATGCCTTGGGAGTAATGTTCATGATTGTGGGGATTTCAGGGGTTGTTCGGTGAACATGGGTTGGGTCGTGATCTTGAGGAGCTTGATCTCCTCCCATAAATGGGTTTTCTCATGCTTAAGATGTTAGATATTATCTTGGGCATGAAATAGTGAAAATCTCAGAAATGCTATCTCCCATGAAATCTCTTATAAATGTGCTTCATAGGGTACCATCCTACTAGTTGAGGTCATCACTTCATTTGTCTGTATCAAAAGGATTTGAAATACATCTATATTTATACTAGTAATGTGTTCAATGGATATATAATCAGTGAAAATGATACTTAATGGTAATTTAAATACAATTGGATATAATAAAAAAATAAGTGCATTTTTTCTATAACCATTTGAAATCTAATTAAATAAAATAGGAAAATTTTATTCACTAAATTTTGGGTTGTTAAATTCATATCTTGTGCTCTTCATTTCCTTATTATTCGTGTTTTATGAACTTTAAATATTTATTCCTTGATTCATGTTCAACATCTTTGATATAAAGTGTATGATATTATAATGATCATGATCATGTTCTCGTACCCTTATGTTCATCATATTCTTAGCATTTTATTTATTTACCCTTACTGAGAATTTTAGCTCACCCCTTTCTTATGTTTCTCTTCCACATATTATGGATAATAGTTTTTATGTAGAATTAACAAGGGAAAAATATTTTTGGGAAATAGTGAAGATATTTCACTCGATTATATGATTTTTATTCCATGTTTCTAATACACTAAACGCATTTGTTCTTTAGGTGTCTGTTGGTGTAATGTTTTATGTATTCTAAAAACAAATTATTTAATATTTATGTATGCAAATACTTAGATGTTATAGTTTTTATCAGAGGAAATAATTAGTCAAAATTTGGAAACTTGAATTTGAAAACAATTGTGATAACCCTAAAGAATTTTATACAGATATGTCTAATGATAAGGGAATGTATAGAAAAATGTCCTTGATTTTTGGTAATGGATAAAATTAGTAATTTCCTATAAAGAAATCTATTTATGGATAATAAAGTTGGATGTGGGTCTAAGAAATATGTACCTAGGGGTAACATCTCTAACAAGGTGTGTTTGGGAAAACTCGAGTGTAATCTGGTACATAGCAATGGGCCTTACTGAACATCTAGTTTAACACTCCTAAGATATATGCTTTATTAATTCTCAAAATCTTCACAATCCATAATCATGTGTTTAAAAATATTTTGGATATAAATAACATAAGATAAACCTAAGGATTCATAGATTAAAGAGGGTGTCATAATTTAGACATCCTATAAGTAGTTTTTCTGGATTATTCATTTCCATCCTGTGATAATTATTTCATACACTATTCTTTCTGGTATTAGTCATTTGATGGAACCAAAAAGAATAAGGTTAATATTGAATGTGACGGAAAATTTTCTTATGAGTATTCAAATGGGATGATCACTAGAGTGAAGGAAGTTTTAATCATGCCTAATTGGTTTTCATGGAATAAATTCAATAATTCATACCTTAACCAACTCTTAAAATCATGAATAAATAAAAGGAAATACTTATTTGAGAGTTAAAGAAACTAATACCACCAAGGAATGAAAATTCAGTTTCCAAATTGTTATGAATGTGTTAAGAAACACCTATATAAATGACTTAGAGGATCAAGAAGATGTTTTGTCTGCGAAAAAGGAGACTAATTATGTAACTGCAAATGGGAGATGAACAGTTTATTTAAAACAATATATGGGAATGTTGTCCTCCCTAATGTATTATTATGGAATGAATTATATATTTTTCTAAATTATGGGGATTATAAAAATAAATGTTCTATTCAGAAGGTATATAAAGAGAATCAACAAGGTGTTACATGTAATGATTTTGAAGTTGATGATGAATAGACCAAAAAATATAAAATAAAGGTATTTTATTTTCTAATATTATTTTTAATATGAATAATTAAATTTATTTTTATAAATATTAACACATGGTTTGTATTTTATATTCTAATAATGTGGTGTTAACAAATAAATTGATGTAACCTTACTAATGGTTTTAGAATAATTTTATGTGATTGAAGTTTATATGTTATGCAATTCAAATATTATGTTATATGAATCATTATAAATATATAAATATTCAATATATACTTTTACATCAACAGTTGAAAAGGATGTGTTGAATAGAGACGAATAATTATAAAAATTATATCTTGATTAAGAGAAGGTAACCTATAACGTATTCAAGATGTTGATAAAATTGTGCTTATAATAGATAAATAGATGATGATATGTATAAAGTAAATTGGATAGTATATATGACCTCATAACTAATAAATTATTTGTTTAAAAAGTAGTTTTTGTTATCATGGATGAATATTAAAACTTATTAGATTAAATAAACAAATCTAGAAATTTATAATAATGAAGCATTCATGTTTTCCAAAAAAATTATTCAGGATAATTTAGTTTATTACCACGATTCTTGAGAATATATGATTAGGGAATTTACATGTTTTGAAAGTGATAACCAATATAAACTTTTCTATGTATGGGGGATCAATATAAAGTTAATTTAATGAAGTTCTTTCAAATGTTTTAGATTTTCGTCTTTTGTAAGGGTTATGAGGTTATCAATTTATGGGTTGGTATATGTTAAACATTAGATAAGATTTAAGATATTAATGTAGTATGTCACTATATGATGGTTTATTCGTATTGTATAACTTGGTCAAACCATAATTCTGTTATAATAACAAAATAAAAATTGAATGATATATCCTTATATTATGGATATGAATATATTTTTGTTTTTAAGGAGTGAAAAATTTAGAATTTCTTTTTGGAGTATGTTTTGAAGTTTTAATTGGTCATGGAACCACCAAAGGGTGATATCATGCTGAAACAAAGCCATAATATCATCTTTTTAATGTTCTTCATCTTTATGAAAATGATATTGAAACTAAAAATTCTATCCCAGTGCCTTCATTTATAATAAATCAAATGGACCCTTAGATCATTGAATATTTATCTTTTTATGATCACTTTGTTCTAATGATCTACGTTCTCTATCACTCTCCCTCATAACTTGGTAGTTATATTTTCCCTACATGTCCATGTTTTCACTTCCCACCTTTGTTCTCTTATTTGAAAAACTAGTTTTGAGTTACATTGGGTAATCGATGTGTTATAAATTTTTTCGCAAATTATTTTTTATTATTATTTTTAAAAAAATTGGATTATGGGGATGAAAATTTAAAGTATATATCATTTAATAACACATATGAATTTTTAGAGAAAAATTCATTTTATGGGGGTAGAATGTAACACCCGGAGATTTTTCGAATTGTATTTTAATTAATTTAATATTTTGGATATTCTATATTTCAGGAAACATCATATATATCTTATATTATATGATTTCAATAAGTTATAATTTTTCTATAAATAACACTTTGGTAATCTTGAGCTACACACAACACCATCTTATCTGGCATTATACAAAACACTAAATTTATAGAAAAGATCACATTATAATTATAACTATTTAAATGAAATATTTATAACCAATCAATTATAAGTGTTAATTTTAATATTAATAACTAATAAGTAATTTATATTTATAATTTTTTTATATAAAAAATCATATTTAAAATCAAATATATATATATATATATATATATTTTAAAGTATTAATATGTTTAAAAATACGATTTTCTCAAATAAACAACATTTAATGTCCTTCTGTGAACAATAATAAAGTGAATTTTAGAAACTGATATAAATTTAATTATATATAACAATATTAACATTTTCATTCAGAATGTAAAAATTATCTTATGGTGAATTTTTTGGATTTTTTTGAAAAACGTCTATTTTTGATAAATAGTAAAAATACATAATTTTAATTCATAATGATTTTTCATCTAATTTATTTATATAGTAAAATTATATTTTATGTTGGTTTTAAAGTCACATTATATATATTATACGTATATTAATTAAATTTTCATCATTGGAATAATTTTTTATTTTGAATTTTGCTATAAAATCTTAATGAACTTTTGAACATTCTTACTTTAAAAACATGCTTTCTCGCCACATCTGTGGGATTAGAATTTATCGTAATTTTGACTATTTTGATAATAGAATTTTTTTAAATATACGGAAACTATTGAAATAGGAATTATATTTATTTTCTAACAAGATCAAATTCATTTTTTTCCAAAAATATTACTTAATGTGATTAAAATTAATTATAGCGATTATGGTGAAATAAAGCTGAAAAATGACTAAGCCTTAAACATAAGGGAAACAATGACCTATCAACATATCCCATACCCATTTAATGGCCATATTTCTTCTAATAATCATATAATTATCCATAATGAATCATTTTTAATCTTTTAGAAAATGTCATACCTGGGGAACACACATTTATTTTCACAAAATACCAAGTGTCTCCTTTGGCACACTTATATAAGGCTATACACATCTACTCATTCATCACAACTATTAACCCACTTAGGATCATCAAATATATTCTTAATTAGCTTCCAAAAATCATTTCCTTCCTCCTTGAAGCCTACAATTTTTCATAAATCAAACCATGGAATCCAAAAGGGGAAAATCAAAAGGATTTACCTAAAGAAAAGGTAACATCCTTCCTCAAGATCAGTTCATTATTTCATTTCTACACCACCTCTATTATTATTACTTCAATATCAAATAAAAAATTATAATAATATTAATTTTATTATTTTATTACACATTTTGGACCTACATACACACACACACACACACACACTTCTTTTTAGTGGGTAAGGAACTTTCCATACTTTTTTACAGTGAACTACCACCTCACAAAAAGTTGTTGTGCATTTTTTCCTTTAGTACCTTTCATGGTTAGTAATTATGTTGTAAACACATGTTATATCTGATATATATTATATATATTATGTTTTATTGATTCTATAGTTCATTTTTTTATTCATACCTTTATACATGCCATTTTTGGTAAATATGATAACATCGTTTGGGGATGTGTGGACTACTGTCTCCTTAATGGGATGTGATTATTTCACACTTTATGTGGAATATATTAAGGATGTTATTAGTGAAAATATATAATATTATATAACATAATATTTATAATATAATTATATCATCTACATGTATATATATATATATGTCATTTACTTTCTTCCTTTCAGAATGATAGTAAAATGAAATTAGTATTCATGTGTATGTACGACCTAATGTATCCATGAATGGTGTATTTCATTTCATATTTCATAATTTTATAGATTAAAATAAGTATTTATATACTAAATATAAATGATATACACATTATGTTTTTAATTGTATAAGTACATAAATCATGATCTTTGTTGGAGGATCATGAATAACACGTCAAAACATACATGATAAACAAAGTGGATTTTACCCAAAATATTTTATTTACAAAGAATTGTTAATTAATAAATAAAATAATGTCATAATATAATCACATATTTTATTATATAAAATAATATTTTTCTTTGAACGATTTATAATAATCATATATTTATTATATAGGATATCTGAATGTGTATAATGAAAGTCATGATTTATGGTATAGGAATTTCATATGACCTTTTTTTATTTCTGTGATATAAAAGCATTATTAGACACTCATTTCATTTTTTGTGTGTATAATATGACAACAAATTATTTTGTGTATTATTATTTTTAATTAAAATAACCTTTTTGATATTATTCATTTCCCACAACATTGAAGATAGTTTGTTTTATATTATTGAACTATGTTAGGATTTCATTATACCGAACACTATGTTAATCATGTGTAAAATGGAACATAAAATTTACCTTTCTATACATGGAAAGCTCAATATAGATTTCAATACACGCAACAATGGATTACTACTATGGTTTTCCTACCATGAAAGACCATGTTTTACAGGGAAATAATATATCATTACAATGTTATTACATAATATGATAAGATATATCCTCTAAGTTAAATTAGTGGTTGTGAATATTATTTACTGATTTATGAAAATAAATGGTTAATAAAAATATAATATTAATTCTATGGTAACCAACTAATTATAAATGATAATAAAAATTGATTTAATATAAAGGAAGATATTCTTAATTTTATAGTCACAAAGCTATTTTATCCTAATAAATTAAATTTATTACAATTAGTGAATGATATTAATGTAATATAAATTTAATATTTTTTATAGAATAATTTTTATAATCATCCAATATATTTGGTAGATATAAGATATAAAGAACCCACTTTTTTTGCTTAAACCCCAATATTTTTATTAAGGAATTTTTAACACCATTTAATGGTCAGCCCATTTTAAATAATATTCTCCACCATTTTATATATTTAATGTATCAAAATAACAATCATCTTTGAAAGATGAACATAATAATTAGATTACGGTGATTTTTTTATTTTTCTATGATGTGTAATTTTTAAATTAGTATGGAAAATATAGAATTGTAGTTAAAAAATGTTTTTTATCTTATTTATTTATATGGTAAAATTATATTATAATTTTCTTTAAAATATTAATTGGATAATATTTTTTATAAATTAATATAATTTAGGTAATTGAGATCAATTTCATAAAGAAATGGGGTATACAAACATAGAAAACAGTTGTTTCTTTTTACTTTTAAAACTCGCATTGTCAACCTGACAACGAGATCATTTTTAAATGAAATTTTGCCAGTTATGTGATTGAAAATTGAAATTTTTTATTCCATATTAGGAGTAATGGTTATTTATAATGTCTTATAATTCAACATAGTTTTTACCAAAATTATTTTTAAATTAATTAAAATTATTAACATTGATTAAGGTAAAATAATGCTTAACGAATAACTAAACCTTAAATATAAGACCCCAAACGACCTAGATAAATATTTAAGAACCATATTCTGGACTTATTTCTACACTATTATCTCTCGGATCAAATTGGGTCCATTGTTTTATCCATATCACATGGGAAAAACGTGTATGGAATTCTATTTTTAAAATATTACAAGTGTTACACTCCTCCCCCACTATTAAAAGGACTAATCTCCTCCAATAATTTACACCTCTCAAGCAAAATAGTTTCAAAAAATATCTACTCAAATGTCCTCCTAAAAATACTCTAATCCTCTTTGTATCCTCCATTGTGCAGAAATCTATCCAAGGAAGATCTTTGGTTAAAACTGAATGAAGTTTCCCGATTCAGATGCAACACCCTCCCTCAAACTCCTTTATTTTATTTTTTTATCCACTCCATAAAATATTCATATTCCATTCTATTATAAAATCAATAATATAATCAATATACAATGATTTTTTTATTCCATTTTTTCTACCTAATCATACAAGCACATCTATCTAATGGGTAATGAATATATTGCTTACATGTATGACAAACTATCGCCTCAGTAAACAATGATGGATCATTTTTCTTTTACCACAACTCATGGTGAAAATTATAATAGAAAATATATTTACATGTAATATATATTAAATTTAAATTATCACTAATATTTTATAATTATTTTCCAAAATATATCATTATACATTCCATTATGTGTTATTATTATAATTTGGTTTGAGGACGTGTGGGCAACTGCCCCCTCAAAGTGATGTGATTCATTTATACACTTCCTATAATGTATTAATATGGTTTTAGTGAATATATATGATATATATGATATAATAAATATACTATATTATATATATATATATGAATATATAATTATTTTACTTTCTTTCTTTTAACACAATAATTAAATAGAAACAGCGTTCATGCGTACGTACGACATACTGTATCCATGAATGGTTTATTTAATTTCATAATTATATATTATATGAATCATTATAATACATATATGATGAATATAAATTACATATAAATCATTGTTTACATTATATAAATCATGATATAAGTATAAGGACCAAATGTATAACAAATAAAGACACATGAGAAAAACCAACCTGATATTTCCCAAAGTGAATCCTTAACATAGAATTATTAACAAGTGGGTAATAAAATCCACTTTAAAACCATATATGGTATTTTAAGTAATAATATAATTTTTTATAAATATTTATAATTTTATATTTATTATAAATTAGGTATTAATGGGTAAAAATATAATCAATACACAATGTAAGTGAATTTCATCTCACTTTTATTTCTATGAGATAAATGCTTTAATCACCTCCCATTACTATTTTTTGGTGTGTATAATACACATGGTTGTATTATATTTTTCATATATATAATATTTTTGGTAGTTATATATTAATTCTATTACCTTCTTTTCATGGGGTGTATGTTTCAAAAGTTCCCAAATCAGTATGATTGTTTTGTATCAATTTACCTTCTTCGATACACATTCCATGTCATGCACCTATATATTTTTATATGAGGTTTAAAAACTTACATTGAAATGTTATATCATGAATATAATTCATTTTATGATATTTTATGCTTCATGTAATTTCATTATCTTATATGGGTTGTATATTTCAAATTTAATAAGTGATAAGAGTTTATTGAAACAGTCTAATTGTTTTTTGAGATTTTTATGATATTTATTCCCATGTTGAAATAATTAATCCATATGTCAAAAAATTTATATCATTTATTATCTGATAGTTATTCATGATATATTATTGTACATGTACCATTTTTCAACTCTTTAGTAAAAAATAGTTTTATGAATGTGTTTTTAAGAAAATAAAACTTTACCAATTTCTTCAATAATAAATTTTTGTTCTTTTAAAACTATGTTTTCTAAAAAGGGGTTGAAAATGATTTGAAGTATTATTTATAAAGTTTAAATTTATTTTAAATGAAATGGTTTTAAAAATTATTTCAATATTTCATTTTATATTTTTAAATTACATTAAATGAATTATTTTTCCAAATGTCTTCATGATTTCTTCATAAATTTTCAATGTATTTTCAATGAAATAGATTTAAAAATGTTTTCAAAATTTCATTATAGGTATCAATATTGTTTTCAATGAGTTTTTCTAAAATAAAATCAATATTATATTACATGTTTTCAGGGAAAAAATTTTCATAAGGTTTTAAAGCTTTGTTTTTAGTTTTATAGGGAAACAGTTATCAAGATGATTTTAAAGATATCATTCTACCTTTTCAATTGATTTTTAGAGGTAATTCTATTCAAATGATTCTATGTTTTAAAGATAGTTTTTGAATGGATAAATGATATTTTCCTAAAGATATTTTTTTGAAATATATTTTCAATTTTTTTCATCTAAGATGACATATCTTGATGTTATTCATACCTTTATTGAGAATAATTTAATGGATCCATTCATATTTTTCTATGAATGGTATTTTCATGGTGCACTGGTATTTATGAAACATGTGTCTCTTCTAAGGGTTATATGCTTTTTAAGCCCTCTACAATTCATGGGATATAATTTTAATAAAATGATTATGAAACCATTATATTCCTACATGTTTGGATATGATTATATATTTATTATATTCAATACATTTCATGGGCTATGAAATGATTTTTAATGGTCTTGTGGAACATGTTTCTAGGATTTCATTATGTGATGGGTGGGAACTATAACTCGGTCAAATATAGTGGGTAATGGTCTCTATTTTATGAGCTCATAGTGTACAAGGGAGGGTATTTGAAGGAAAAACCAAATAGTACATGGGAGGACACCACAAGCCTAAAACAATAGGGTACACAGGAGGGCATCCCAATCCTGAAGCAGTTAAAAAGGTGATTATCCAAAACCTAACATGATTCAATGTCTGTGGTAGGCCACCTTGATGTATGTTTTTTATATTCTTATGTATTTGTTATAATATCAAGTATTATTCTTATTTTATGTATTAATGTATTATTTTATTTATTTTCTTACGATTCATGTCACATGAACTGCAAATATTTATACTATGATACATGTTTATGAACATTGATATGTAGGGTATAATAATTTATTTTCATTATTATTTTATTATACCCTTATGTTATTTATTATAATTAAGTATCTACCTTTTTAACCTGTACTGAGCATTTGATCCCACCCATTTCTATTCTTCATTTCCCAGGATATGCAGATATGTATTATGTTTGATGTGTATAAGAAGGGTGCTAGTCATGAAAAACCTAGTACAAGATGATGTAGCTCAATTATGTTCTAGTGTTTATGTTTCAATTATTCTAAAGGCACTATAATAGTAAATTATTTGGGTGTCAATTTGTATAATGTTTTAAGCATTGCACAAATTTTATTTAATGTTAATGTTTGCCAAGACTGGGTCATTATAGTTGGTATCATTGAAAATGTATAGTTAACCATTGGAAACTAGGTTGAGAAAAATTTAAAAATATCCCTAGGTATATTTTTAATGAATATTTTTAGGGATGTATCTAAGGATAAGAATAAGGATGAATTAACATTTAGGAAAATTTCATGGAATTTTGGTAAAAGAAAGTGTGAGTGGTTTCCTAGAAATACATGATTTTCTTGATACAACAAGTGGATGTGGATATGTAATAGATATAAATTGGGGTAAAAACTATGAAAAGATGTTCCTGGCCTAACTTGGAGTAATCTGGTACATGAAAACATTTCTTTCTTCACATATAGTTTGGAAATCCTAGGGGATATGCTTTGGGAATTCAAAAAACACATCACAACCCATCAAGAAGGATTTAAATATATGTTGGTTATAAATAAACATAATGATACTAGGGTGTCATATATTATGGATGGTTTCATGATTTATAAAACATATGATTAATTATTTTCATGACTATTTTCTTTTATTCTATGATACGTAATTCTCATACTATGCTTATAGTTTTTTTCAATTGTGGAAAGTAGAAGGAACTAAATTTAAATTGAATGTAATGGATGACTAGTTGATCAGAAGCTATGTGGGATGATACTAGAGTGAAATACGATGTGACCATGCCTAATATGTTTTCATGTAAATAGATTAACAATGTGTACTTTAACAAATCTTAGACTCAAAAAAGAAGAGAAATAATGAGTTTGCTGAGATTTCTGGGAATGGAGACCATGGAGGAAAAAAGATTTGGTTTCCTTTGAATAAAGAATGAAGAATGAATCAACTATGTGGACGTGTTATAAGAAAAAGATGATGTTTTGACTATGGAATAGATGGACACCAAGAACATGACTCCAAGGGATAAATGAATAGTTTGGTTAATGAAATGGATGATAATGTTGTCCTTTCTAAGATATTATGAAGGTATGTTTTTAATGTGTGTAATAAATGGTCACTATGCACTTACATGTACCTAGAAGAAATCTCATGAATAGAATCAACTAGGTGGTTCCAATAATGGTCACATTGCAGATGATGAAGAAACTATAGATGAAATGTGAAAGGAAAGGGATTTTTTTTAAATGGATGAGGTAGAATTATTAATGTATTAAGGATGAAGTGAAATAATAAAATATATTATGTATTTGGATTCAATAATTATGTTATATGGAAGGTGAAATATATAAGAATAATCAAATTTATGTTTTTTCACAAACCATTTACATGAATATGTTTAAAGGTTCTGATGGCATAGGAAGGTCATTTAATGGAAATGTGATATCCATGTGTTGGACTCACCTGTTTTGATAATCACAAATCATTTTTAAATATTGATCATAATATGTTAAGTCAGTCATTAATCTTTTTAATCTACATATACAATTATCATATTCTCATCAATGTGTATTCTTAAGACTCATGACTTTGCTGCATCAAATTACAGTCCATATTTATCTAAATATAAGTTCACTGTTAAAAGATACTGGTAAGAGACTTCTGTTCAAAGTCACCATTATAGCTTACTATCACTCTAGGTCACTGATTCTAGAAGATAACCGTTGAAGATTTATAGTCACTGTTGGAAGCTAACAATACAAGGATACTGTCACAAGTCTACCGATGATCTACTTATCAAAGCTCATAGACAAAGAGTTACATTCACAAGGTCGTTGTTGTGACAAGGCTTCTGTTAGAAGTCCACTGTCGGACTCTTTCTCAAGTATTCTATTGAGAACTTCACTGTTCAAGTCTGTAGTTGGAAAGGTTTCAGTTGAAGTAGTCAGATGTTACAGAACTATCGATTAGAAGCTTACTGTTAAAGGTCTACTGTTGAGCCTACCGATGTAGTCTACTGATAAGGAGCCACTATTACAAAGAGTAAACAACTACCGTTACAAGACATCCACTAAGAACAAAGATCACCATTACAATACTACAGTCGAAGAGCCTACCGATGAAGTTCACAGTTGAATAATCTACCGATGAAGTTCACAGTTGACTAATCTACGGATGAAGTTCACAGTTGAATAATCTACCGATGAAGTCCACAGTTGGAAAAAACACCTTTGAAGTCTACCGTGTGACATGCATCTGCTACCAGTCAAATGATATTCCATTCTTTCCTTTACCAATTTTGTTAATACTATTATAACGTTCATGTCTGGACAAATTAATGCACCTGACATTATTTTATGTTATTTTCAGGGATATCAGGAGACAGTATGATGTATGAGGAAAACATTTCTCTTGTCGGCCTCTACTGAGCAACAAAACATGAAAAACAAGAGAATATAAAAAGGATATAGGAGAGACACAAAAGTAGAACACAAATACTAGAAAGAAGAAGAGAACACTCAAGGAATCATTCAGAAGAACATAGAGCCTCACAAAGATCTATTGAAAGAATATTCTTCAATCTATCGTGGTGTGTTGTATAGAGCTTAACATCCAAAAAGCTGACCATCTCTACATCTGGAAGTCATAACCTGAAAGATGCGACACTCTGTTTTGGAGTCAACTTGTAGAGAAGGAAAAAAACTTCATCTCATTCACTCCAATGAGTCCAGAGCAGATATACCAACACATCAGAGTATTCTAAACTCATCCCCACTATAATTATCTCTACTGTGTTTAAATAATTTACATTTTTGAGAAGTGTGTATGTTACACACACAGACTCTTGTACTTGAACTTAGGGATACCGAAAATCCCCATTCTAAACTCTCTTTATTTTTGTTTCCAACGTATAACTGTGGAAGAATCCTGTTGTGGATTGGAAGTTTATTTTCCCACGTAGGACTATGGTAGAGGTTGAAAAACCTGGACAGTTTGTGAAAGTTGTTGTAAATCCCGATACAGGCTATGTATCACTTTTAATATAATTTCTTGGTGGCAGGTGATCACTAAGTAGAGAGGACTAGGTCTTTTCTTAAGACTGAACCTCTTGTTTAAATTGTTGTGTTCCCCTTTCATTACTCTGTTTTATTCCTATCCGCTGTTCTTATATTAGAAAAAACATTAATTTATTTTTACATTCACTCTGATAGTTAGTTCTGGTTAGTGTGTATATCCGATTTGTTTAGTAAAATTGTTTCAAAAGTGGAATTAGTTCTCATACTGACTCTACTGTGGAGTAATCAACCTTTGAGAAACCTGTTGAACAATAGATCACTTATATCTCTACTGCCTTAGTTAACTGGGCAATTTTAATTTGGGGGACTTTAAGCCTAAATGTTTTTAACAGAAATTTTAAATTGGAACTCAATTCACCCCCCTCTTGAGTATCCACTCCGACCAACATTTGGTATCAAAGGAAACATTCTTATTTATAAAAGGTTTTCAAACCCTCTGTTTTTCAAACATTGATTTTAGTTTTATCTTAAATATCTTAATTTTCTGTTAGTCCAAAATTTTCTCTCTTTAATATATTTTCTAAAATCTAGTTATGGACAATAGACTAGAAGTGGATGCTACAAAGAGGTCACATTTTTTTAATGGTTTGAATTATGCTTAATGGAAAATCAAAATGAAAATTCATTTGGAAAGTATTGGTTTTGATATTTGGTCTGCTATAGAATGAGAATATGAAATTCCCAAAACTGCTATATCTACCTGGGATGATGCTAAAAAGTCTGACTACAACAATAACTGTAAAGCTATGAATGCCCTTTACTGCTCTTTAAGAGATGAGAAATTCAACTGAATTTCTGAATGTAAAACAACGCATGAAATCTGGGACACCATGGTTGTTTCTAATGAAGGAACACCCAACGTCAAGGAAATGATATTAAATTATTATACTATTAAATATGATAATTTTAAGATGAGACCTGATTAACCTATTTCTGATATGTATTTAGGTTTAATGAGCTTGTCAACACCATGAGTTTACTGGGAAAAGCTGTTTCAGAAAAGGAGCAGATCATGAGAATATTGAGATGTTTTCTTGATAGATGGAGAGGCACTTCTGTGTCTAACCGAGAGTCATGTGACATCAGCAAGCTACCGGTTAAGGATTTTATTGGTAAACTAATGATGTATGAAGAGGAACTGAAGGTGAAAAAAGAAGAAGATGATGAACCCAAAAGAAAATATGTGGCATTCAAGTCTACTGCTTTAAAGAGAAAAGACAAGGAGAAAATACATATACCTACTGAATGTTCAGCTAGTGAAAATTCAGACTCAGACAGTGATGATGAAATGGCTCAAATAGCCAGGAGACTTAAGAATTTCTATAGGAAGAAGATGTTTTCCAAAAAACCAAACTACAAGGGTAAGTATGATCGACAAGGTAAGTGGAAGAAGGATTGGAAGAAATATAACAAGGACGATGATAAAGTCTGCTATGAATGCAAGAGGAAAGGACACATCAAGGCTGACTGTCCAAAGTTAAAATTCAAGAATAAATATGATTATAAGGACAAGAAGTATAAGAAATCCAAGAAAGCAACCTAGAGTGCTTCGGAAGACAACACAAGTGAATCAGAAGCCACTGACTCTGAAAAGAATCATGCCAACATGTGCTTTATGACTAACATATCTGAGGTACCTATTTCCCCTATTTTAAATGATTATTATTTTGGAAATAACAGTGATTCAGATAATGATGAAAATATTTCTATGGATGAAATGTTTGAATATTGAAATATACTAGAAGATACCTACAATGAACTAAAATATAAATATAAATATTTGAAGAAACATCATGCCTTGACTAGTAACATTAAAACGGATCTAAGTATAGAAAAAGAAAAGAATGCTCAATTGTTGAAAGAGAAAACCTAGCTCAAATTATCTAATTAACAATTAAGAAAGGATATTGAGAAGTTCACTGCTGGTAGGGATACCTTGACACAGTTTCTAGGAAATATATTGCTCCAAAATATACAACTGGTCTAGGAAATAATCTTAGATAGAGACACATTAGCAAAACCAAATTTGTTCCAAAATCTGGACAGTTCACTGCTAATTCTGGACAATCTTTTGAGAAACAATTCTTTAAAGGACCGATCATGGTACTTATGTCTCAAAATATGTTTGTTGATTTTAGAAAACCTATAAAGAAAATATGGGTTCCCAAAGTTTTATTGGCTAACCTTTCTGGACCCAAGAAGATCTGGGTACCAAAATTATCCTATGTTTAATCTGTTTTGTAGGGAAGTTTCTTAAGGAGTTATTGTAAGGCCCTATGGTACTTGGACATTGGATGTTCAAGACATATGACAGGAGACTATCCGTGCTTAAAAATTTTAATTAAAGTTGATGGTGGGCATCTCACCTTTTGTGATAATGCAAAAGGAAAAATCATCAGCTTAGGCCAGATTGGTAACCCTGATACAATATTAATTTCTAAAGTACTTTTTGTTGATGGATTAAAATATAATTTACTTAGCATATCTTAGTTATGTGATGATTGCCTTAATGTTAAATTTGATAATGATTCATGCAATGTTTTTAATTCAATAAATGATTTAGTTTTCAGTGCATATAGAAATGAGAATGTATATGTTGTTAATTTAAACTCCTTAGAGAAACAAAATGTTTCCTACTTAAATGATTTTCATAAATAATCTGGGTTGTGGCATAGAATATTAGGACATTGTAATGTGCAGTCACTTAGGAAGCTATCTAAAAAATTCTTAGTTAGATACATACCTAAATTGGAATTCCCAAATGATAAAGTGTGTAATCCCTGTCAAAAGGGAAAACAACACAATGTTTCTCTCAAACCAAAGAAAGAAGTTTCAACTCCTCAACCACTTGAGTTGGTTCACATGGATTTGTTTGGACCATCAAGAGTTTCAAGTTTAAATGGGAAGAACTATGTTTATGTTCTTGTAGATGACTTTTCTAGGTATACTTGGGTATACTTTCTAGATCACAAAAGTAAACCTTGTTCCTACTTTGTCAAATATTATAAGTCTGTAGAAAACCATAGTGGACTTAAGATTAAAACCCTAAGAAGTGATCATGGCCATGAGTTTGAGAATCTTGAGTTTGAATATTACTACTCACACAATGGCTATAGTCACAAATTTTCTTCCCCTAGGACACCCCAACAAAATGGAGTTGTAGAAAGGAGAAATAGGACCCTTCAAAAAATTGCAAGGAATATGCTTAATGAGTATGACTTACCTATTTATTTTTGGGATGAAGCTGTAAATACAGCTTGTTACATTATCAATAGATTTTTAATTAGGCCTATTATAAAAAGGACCCCTTATAAACTCTGGAATAATAGGAAGCCTAATGTTTATTACTTTATTGTTTTTGGTTTCCATGTCTTTATTCTTAATAATAAAGATAATCTTGAAAAATTTGCTCCCAAAAGTGATGAAGGAATTTTTCTTTGTTATTCTGTTTCAAGTAAAGACTATAGAGTGTTCAATAAGAAAACCAAATGTGTGGAAGAATCAGTTCATATCAAATTCAATGATACTGATACACATGAGCATAAAACCACTCATGGAAATATTGAGGAAGATTTATCAAATCTGAACCTTAATGATAAGGATAGTGAATCCCCTGTAAAAGTATCCAGTTCTATAAATTTTCCAGAATCTGCACCTGCTGATTTTGAACCAACAGAAAACTATGAAGAATCTAGTTCAACCCTTCTTAGAGGTACTAGGACTCTTAAGAATCATCCTCTAGATGCTATTGTAGGCGATTTGAATAGAGGAACACAAACAAGAGCTTCTCTAAGAAACCAGGCTGAACATCAAGATTTTCTTTCACTTCTTGAACCCAAAAATATTAATGATGCTATCAGTGATGAATTTTGGGTAATGGATATGCAAGAAGAACTGAATCAGTTCGAAAGGAACAAATTTTGGAAACTAGTGGTAAGACCCAAGGACACCTTAACCATAGGCACTAAATGGGTGTTTTGAAACAAAGTAGATGAGTCTGGGAATATAGTTATAAATAAGGCCAGGCTAGTTGCACAAGGATATAGTCAAAAGGAAGGAATAGACTATGATGAGACCTTTTCACCTATAGCTAGATTAGAAGCTATTAGGATACTACTTGCCTATGCAGCTCATCTGAATTTCAAACTCTATCAAATGGATGTTAAAAGTGATTTTCTAAATGGGTACACAGTTGTGGATGTTTTTTTTGAACAACCTCCTGGTTTTACGAATCCCCATTTTTCCAGTCATGTTTTCAAACTATCTAATGCTTTGTATGGCTTAAAACAAGCTCCAAGAGCATGGTATGATAGGATCAACTCCTTTATTATTTCAAAAGGTTTTACCAAAGGGATAGATGATCCTACTCTTTTCATTAAATGGATTTATAAAGATGTTTTGATAGTGAAAATTTATGTGGATGATATTATTTTTGGATCTTCAAAAATTCATTGTGTGTGGATTTTTCAAAAATGATGCAGAATGAGTTTGAAATGAGTTTAATGGGAGAACACAAAATTTTCCTTGGATTTCAGATCTTTCAAAATAAAAATGGAATTGTTTTGAATCAAAGTAAATATATTAAGGATCTTTTAAAACGTTTTTCTTTGGATGGTAGTAAAGGTATTGACACACCTATGAGTACCACCTATAAGTTGGATACAGATGATGCTGGAGAACCAGTGGATCAAACCAACTACAAAGGCATTATAGGAAGTTTACTCTATCTTATAGTTAGTAGACCTAACATCAAGTTCAGTGTATGCATGTGTGATCGCTTTCAAGCAAATCCAAAAGAATCTCATTTAACTACTGTTAAAATAATTTTTAAATATCTCAAACATACTCCCAACATAGGATTATTTTATCCAAAGGACAATAATTTGATTTGTTAAGTTATTCTGATGCTGATTTTTCTGGTTTGAAGTTAGATAGAAAAAGCACCTCTGGGACATGTCACATTTTAGGCAAGTCATTAGTATCTTGGTGTAGCAAGAAGAAGAATTCTGTTGCATTATCTACTGCCAAAGATGAGTACATAGCTACTGGTAGTTGTTGTGCTCAAATTCTGTGGATGAAACACACTTTAGTAGACTATGGATATCAATTCAAACATGTCTCTATAAAGTGTGACAATACAAGTGCTATTAACATTTCCAAAAATACAGTATCTCATGCTAGGACAAAGAATATCTATGTGAGGCATCACTTTTTGAGGGATCATTATCAAAAGGGTGATATCACTCTTGAATTCACTGGCACTGAACATCAATTGGATGATATATTCACATATCCTTTGAATTCTGAGAAGTTAAATTACATCAAACATGAGTTAGGTATGATTAATTTCAGCACAATAAAACCTCACAATTAGATCTCACAGTCGAACCTCATAGTCAAACCTCATAGTTAGATCTCACAGTCAAACCTCACAGTTAGATCTCACAGTCGAACCTCATAGTCAAACCTCACAGTTAGATCTCACAGTCGAACCTCATAGTTAAACCGCACAGTTAGACCTCATAGTTGTACATCACTGTTATACCTCACCGTTGCACCTCACCGGTGTACCTCACTGGTACATCTCACTGTTGATACCTCGCTGTTTGTTTTTATTTTTGTGAGAATTCGAACCATTTTTATTCCTATTTATTATTTCAGTTTTATTTTGTTTTAATCCCTAAATGATAAAATTAAAGGCAACAAACATATCTCAATCCACCTTCCTCTCTCAATCTTGAACCTTGCTCTCAAAATTTCTAAACCCTAACCCTTCACCTGAGCCCTCGAACCTCTCTCAATCTCTATGGCCAGAACAAAGCGACCCCCGACTGTCAATGAGGATGCGCCAAGGCCAGATAGGACTCTAACCAAATCCAGTGGCACCAGTAATACTCCAACGGGACCTATAAACCCGCATCTGACCAAAAGACAAATCATTGTTGAGAAGGAGTTAAGTGAATAATGGCTGCTATCGAGGAAGTCATTAGTACTAAAAGTACTAGATGCCCAAGGATGGACCGAATTATTTGGCATCAATAATGGACCTTACTACCCGAAGATTGTGAAAGAATTTTATGAATATCTGACGTTCAAAGAGGAAGAGTATGTGCATAAGATAATGTCTAGAGTCAATGGTAATGAAGTTATTTTCTTGTCTGTTGAGTGGGCTGCCTGTTTGTGAGTTCCTCATGAAGGAATATTTGATTACTACTCTGGAGTAGCTCCTCCAAACAGTGCTATTTTTGAGTATTAAAATGATCTGGAAGAACTGACAGGAGATAGAAAATCAAGGGGGATCATTGCAACTAAGATGAATGGAGAAGACAGGCTCTTATTCAAATTCATTCAGCATTTACTTAGTCTGAGGAGAGGGAACTTTGTAGTACTGAAGTACCAGGACATATTCTTGATGTACTTACTGAATCATGGAAGGAATATTAACCTATGTAGGTTACTGATGGAACAATTGGAGGATATGAGCAAGGAAAGTTCAAAGTCCAATGCCTTATTCCATGCTAATCTTATTTCAGTTATGCTAAAGGTAAAGGGTGTGGCTGGAAGTCATGAAGAGATGATAGTGGCCAAGAACAGTGTCTGTATCTCCAATGTGATTTTCAAATTCATGAAAATTAGCTGGAATCCCTGGAAGATGGCGTGGGTGAATGATGAAGGAATGGTGTATGAAATGTTTGACCCTACTACTCACCCATCTAGGCCAAAAGACATGAGAGATCCAGGCTCGAAGCCTGATGAGCCAGAACCGATTTATTCTGATGAGGAGGAGGCTGAAAGAGCTGTGGACCCTCAAATAGAGAACACCCCCATTGATGATGGGAGTGATCATGATTTACCACATAGTCCTATAAGGACAGTAGCTTTTGGAGCAGCTATCCATCCAAAAGAACTACCAAGGAGAGAGCTTGTTCTGAAGGGCAGTGATACTGAGACCACTGAAGAAGAAGAAGAAGAATCATATCATAATGTTGTCAAAGACACCTCTGAAGAGTATGAGGCTACTGAATCAGATCATTTAGCTCATGAAGAAAAGGAGGATGTTGCTGAAGCTGATGATGAGGACAATGAAGAAAAAGAGCTTAGTTTGAGCCCTCTAATAGATAGTACAATCAAGATAGTTCCTGATCAGGAAGCAGGAGTGGCATCAACTACCATTGATGAGGGAGTCATTGATGACTTAGAAAAGGATATGACTCACCCTACTATTGAACTATCAGAGAAAATGGTTGTTGCATATGCTGAAGTTGCAGTGGAGGTTGTCGAGTTACCTTAACCAGAACAGTTAGAGGAGATTCCTCATGAGAATGCTCTATGTGAGGGGGATCGTCTTGGTTCAGTTTCTGTGTTGTATGACATCAATGGTTAGTCATCAGATCTAGTATATATGGTTCTTGGACTCAATTACGGAGATTATGATGAGGAAGACCAGCCCCAAAGGGATTCTATTATCCTACCTGTTGTGGCTGACAATTTGGAAACCAAGGAGGACCTTGATTCCTTAAAGGTTGAAATGAAATAAGCACTGAGAGAATCAGTGGCAGATTTGAAGAAAAGCTTGGTTGAAGAGATGAATAGTGTGGAGAAATCCCTGGAACTATCTATGGGATGTGCTGTTTCTAGTCCAGTGAAGGAAATGATGGATGAAGTTAAAGTAAGCCATACTCAAATTGGGAGCTGGACAAGAGCTGTGGTTTCTCTAAGACAATCGATTGCTTCATTGACTGCCATGAACAGTTCTCAAACCCATGTGAATGCTGATATTAGATATATCAAAGAAGTATTCAAGCAGTTTGTGGAAGTATTTGAGTCTTTTAAGACATTAGTCAAAGAACATTTGAATAGTCAAGATACACTTGTTCAGAAGGTGATTAGTAATTTGACTGAGTCTTTCAAAAAGACAGTAGCTTTCTCAGTCAAACCCCTTCCCTCATCCAGGTCCAATATGAACTTTGACCAGATCAGAACTGTTATCTAGGGAGAGTTTGCTAAGGCCAGTACCAGTAACACATCAGATTCTCATATACTTGATACCCCTAGGGAAGTCATCAGTTTTGTTCATGATCACCTGTGGGCAGATACTGCTTCTCAAGAGGCCATTAATAATAAGGTGGATGCTTACTTTGAGAGAGTCTATACCAAGCATCAAATGACCAACCATTTCAAGCTCTTAATTGAGAATATGAAGTTGCCTCCAGTGACTTAGGCATTCAGGGAGTAGGTCAGCAAGTTGGGAGAATTGACAACTTCTTTGGATATGTTTTTGGAGAACAAAGATGATTTTTTATCTTCTATGGAAAGAGGAGGAGGCATTATTTTGGATTTCAGAAACCTTCTTCTACCCTTTCTCCATGTGGACTGCACCCCTGTCATTATTCCTCCTGACTTAAACCTACTGATCCACCAGCTTCTACTCCATCTTCTTTTTCTAAAGAGAAGGACCCCTTACCTACAGATACTGTGGGATGAGTCCGTTTCTGTCTTTTGATAGGGACTCTGTATTCCTTTTGGGCCATGTACTGGAATATTTATTAATAGAAGCTTTATATATTCTCGCATTTTTCTTTATTTTTGAAAATCACTAAGGGGGAGAAATATTGTGCTAATTTGAGAAATATTGTGATAATATGAGAAATATTGTGCTAATTTGAGAAATATTGTGCTAATTTGAGAAATATTGTGCTAATTCTAGACTAATCATATGATTGGGGTGAAATATGTTACTATGATACTATGATACTATGTTGAATCTTATATGACTTTCTCTCTGATACCATGTACTAATATTTTCTGGTTTTACACTCTCATTAATCTCTGATACTTATCTTTAATACATATAGACATAATATGAGATTATCAAAAAGGTGGATATTGTTGGACTCACCAGTTTTGATAATCCCAAATCATGTTTAAATATTGATCATAATATATTATGTCAGCCATTAATCTTTTTAATCTACATATAAAATTATCTTATTCTCAACAATGTATATTCTTATGACTCATGACTTTGCTGCATCAAATTACAGTCCATATTTATCTAAATATAAGTTCACTATTAAAGGATACTTGTAAGAGCCTTCTGTTCAAAGTCACCATTATAGCTTACTATCACTCTAAGTCCCTGATGCTATAAGATCACCATTGAAGATTTATAGTCACTGTTGGAAGCTACCAATACAAGGTTACTGTCACAAGTATACCGATGATCTACTTATCAAAGATCACAGACAAAGAGTTACTTTTACAAGGTCATTGTTGTGACAAGGCTTCTGTTAGAAGTCCACTGTCAGACTCTTTCTCAAGTCTTCTGTTGATAACTTCACTATTGAAGTCTGTAGTTGGAAAGGTTATAGTTGAAGTAGTCAGATGTTACAGAACTATCAATTAGAAGCTTACTGTTAATGGTCTACTGTTGAGCCTACCGATGGAGTTTACTAATAAGGAGAAACTGTTACAAAGAGTAAACAGATACCATTACAAGACATCCATTAAGCACAAAGTTCAATGTTACAAGCCTACAACCAAAGAGCCTACTGATGATGTTCACAGTTGAATAATCTACCGATGAAGTTCCCAGTTGAATAATCTACCGATGAAGTTCACAGTTGAATAATCTACCGATGATGTCCACAGTTGGAAAGAGCACAGTTGAAGTCTACCGTGTAGCATGCATCTGCTACCAGTCAAATGATATTCTATTCCTTCCTTTACCAATTTCATTAATACTATTATAATGGTCATGTCTGGACAAATTAATGCACCTGACATTATTTAATGTTATTTTTAGGGATATCAGGAGACAGTACGATGTATGAGAAAAAAATTTCTCTTGTCAGCCTCTACTGAACAACAAAACACGAAAAACAAGAGAATATAAAAAGGATATTGGAGAGACACAAAAGTAGAACATGAATACCAGAGAGAAGAAGAGAACACTCAAGAACTCATTTAGAAGAACATAGAGCCTCATGAAGATCTATTGAAAGAATCTTTTTCAATGTATCATGGTGTGCTGCAAAGAGATTAACATCCAAAAAGCAGATCATCTCTACATATGGAAGTCATAACCTGAAAGTGGCGACACTCTGTTTTGGAGTCAACTTGCAGAGAAGGACCAAAACATCATCTCATTCATTCTAACAAGTCTAGAGCTGATCTGCCAACACATCAAAGAATTCTAAACTCATCCCCACTATCTTTAGCTCTACTGTGTTTAAATACATACATTTGTGAGTAGTGTGTATGTTACAAACACTGACTCTTGTAATTGTAATCAACAATATTGAAAATCCCCATTCTAGAATCTCTTTATTTTTGTTTCCCATGTATAACTGTGGAAGAAGCTTGGTGTGGCTTGGAAGTTTATTTGCCCACGTAGAACTGTGGTAGAGGTTGAAAAACCTGGACAGTTTGTGAAAGCAGTTGTAAAGCCCGATACAAGATGTGTATCAATTTTAATATAATTGCTTGGTGGTAGGTGATCACCTAGTGGAGTGGACTAGGTCTTGTATTAAGACTGAACCTCTTGTTTAAATTGTTGTGTTCCCATTTCATTACTCTATTTTATTCCTATCCGCTGTGTTTATATTAGAAAAAACATAAATCTATTTTTACATTCACTCTGATAGTTAGTTCTGGTTAGTTTGTATATCTGAGTTGTTTAGTAAACTTGTTTCAAAAGTGTAATTAGTTCTCATATTGACTCTACTGAGGAGTAATCAACCTTTGAGAAACCTGTAGAATAATATATCACTTATATCTCTACTGCCTTAATTAACTGGGCCATTTTAATTTAGGGGACTTTAAGCCTAAAATTTTTTAACAGAAATTTTAAATTGGAACTCAATTCATCCCCCTCTTGAGTATCCACTCCGACCAACACCATGAAAAAGACAAATTTATGGGAAAAGACTATGAATATGTCCCTTATGTTACAATATTTTTTTGGGATAGTGATATGTTGGATATATTTAAATTGGATGCTACTAATTATCTTGGAACTACATAAGGACTTCTTGAAATGTTTTTTATGCTTTCATGGATGAAGATTACAACTTCTTGGATTTGTGGAAATTTTTAAGTAATCTATGGGATTAGGAATCAAGATTATTTTTTAGAATTATTTATGGTAATTCAGGTTATAACCATGCATCAATAGAATATATGATTAGGGTATTCACATGTTTGGAATGTGAAAAACAAGAGTTACTTTGTTATATATGGGGGAATTAATGTTAAGATGATTTCATGACATTTATCTAGAGTCCTAGATATTAATTTTTCATAAGGGTTATAATGTTATATATTAATGAAAAGATTAAGTTAAACATTGGAGGATGTATTTATGCATAGATTGTTTATTAAAAATGTCAGATAAAGGATATTTTGTGAATAACCATATTTCAAGAACACCCATTTAATTTATTTTGGAAATTATATTATTCTTATTTAAGAAAATGATATCATGTTTTCTGGGTGAAAATTAATCAATTCTATCTAGGTCGCGAGTCTTGAACCCATGGCCAAAGGATGATAATGGTTTCACGCATAACACTAGCGCACACGGTGTCCATGTTATTGTGTAATTATTTTTTTGGAATAATTATTAATGATGAAACAGTAGTGTTAGTTTTTATGTTTACATATTAATGTATTATTCATATTGATTATTAATAATAGTTATAGACATAGTGTTATACTTGTCATGTTTTATGGTCCTTAATATCTTTTTATAGTGTAATTTATCACGTCAAGAATCGTAGTTAATTTTGGTGAATTAATTTCATGTTGTAATGGACAAATTAAAAATATTTAAAATCACAACTAAAGATTGAAATCTATATATATATATATCCAGTATATTTGATTATATTTTTTCACTAAAAGAGTTACTCAATGTTAAGATAATGATCAAAAGAAATTTTTTACCTAATAGATAATTTTTTTGAACCAATTGATGTTTAAATCATAAAACATTTATGAATTTGAAACCCTCAACATTTCTTTGATCATTAACTTGTTTTTTGTTGATGTCCCTAATCACTGATTATAAATATTTACGTTTTTCATCCATTTCCAAAATGCAATCCCATCCTATGTTATCCTATGTGGAACCCTAGTTCTATGTTACTTTTGTTAGCCATTATAGTTCCAAATTCCCCATTTTAAGTGATGTTCTAGTTTCCATTTCTTATGATATGGGTTTCAAGGAATGAAAAATTCATGAATTAAATTTTTGATAAACCTGTTGAATTTTGAGGGTGAAATTAACTTTATGTGGGGTAGAATGTAACACTCTAAGATTTTTTGATTTATTATTTTTTGAATTCATTTGATGTTTCTAATATTTTCTATTTCATGCAACATTGATTATTGTTTATTTTATTTTAAAACACTATGTTTGGCATGTGTGATACGCAACACCAAATTAATCATTCAGAAAATGCAATATAAAAATCAAATTTCTCTATAAGGTACCCCAATGTTATCTTGCGTTATATGAAATAATGACTTTCCATGATTATTTGTGTAACAAGAAAGACCGAGTTTTACTGAACAATGGTATATCATTAAAATTTTATTACACAATGAAATAAGATATAAACTAGATGTAAAATTATAGTTAATAAATAAATTTATGAAATTTATGAAATTACATGGCTCATAAAAAAAATATTAATAAATTGGTTACCAAATAATAATAAATGAATATGAAAATTGATTCAATATAAAGAAAAATGTTATTATTTTTATGTTCACAAAGTTAATTTATACTAATAAATTAAATTAATTGCTATTACTAGGTGATATAAGTGTAATTTATATATTATATATTAAATGAAATAGTTTTTATAATCATCTAATAGATTTTATAGACATTAGATAAGAACAACCACAGTTTTATATTTATTAACAAATATTGTTATTAATGCTTTTTTACACCTTTTAATGGAAACTCCATTTTAAATCCAATTATTGGAACTTTTATAGATTTAATATGTTAAAAAAGACATCATCATTGAAATCAGAACATAATAATTAAGTTATGGAAAACTTATTTAATTTTTCTGTGTGGTTTAGTTTTTTAATGAATAGTAAAAAATACTAAATTTTAATTGAAAACTAATTTTTCATATGAATTATTTATGTATAAACCTTGTTCATCATTGAGGTATGGAATCTTTCTTTTTATATTATACTTACTAAAATGGGGGAAAAGAGGTAAAGGGGCTAGTGGTAGGCCTGTTACACGACATGATTGGGAACTATAGGATGTGTACATATATGCACACATTGTGTATGGAATGATAAAAGCCATGTAATAGTGATACACATCCATGCAATGGTCTTGATATAATTTTGATGGGAATTTTGTGTAATCTATTTACACACCGTGTACTTCTTTTATTGATTAAACTGGGTAGTACAGTCATTTTGGTAAAAACATTCATAAGCCACCCCTTCATTCGACGAACAGCACACCAAGGCGATCAGAGGATATGGTAGCCTCTAGATTCATTTTTTGATCTCTGATTCAAACACCTTTTGATTTGTTGGACTCCCCTTAGTGAGATCTCAATTACTTTTGGGCCTTACGTCTTAATTTCATCTCATGATCTAGTTACTTATTGTCACACGTTTATACATATAGTATATATCAACTCATTTCTAGTGAGAATTTGAGTTGGATGCTAAATTAGGAGAGTCGTCTAAGTATCAGCTAGTTGGTTATGTTTATTTTGCGATTTTTTGTTATGTTTATATATGGAGTAGTGTCATGCACCCACTTCTAGGGTGTTCCTTGATTGAATAATGAACATTGTTATTACTTATTTATGATTATGTAATTAATTGGATAATTTGAAATCATTTTTATGGTTATGATCCTTGATTTAGGGATACCACATGGGTGCATCATTCTTGGATGGCCGTTTGGTCAGAAATTCCTATGAGGTATGACTTGAATTTCCATTATTGGGTTGATAAAAATTGATTTCTCATTATAGGATTTTCCCACATGAGATACTTGTTATGATTATCCATTAAAATGTTTAAATTGCACAATAGGATGCTTATATTTTTTCCCATGTGAGTTATCCTTGTTTAACCTTGTAAAAGTTTAATTTACTTGTGTTGTTTATCATGTCAATAGATCCCATGTGATTTTATCCTGTTAAAGCCATGTTATTGGTTAATTCTCATGTGTTTCTTTTGAGATGGAATGTGTAATTGAATTTAATGATAAAAATTGGTATTAACAATGGGAGAGCCACAGTATGGGTTAAAAGACAATCTTGGGATCATGTGACTAATTACACCTTATATAACATGGGTGAACCATTTTCTCTATTAATAGACTATGGACAGGCTCAAGAGGCCAATTATGTAAAGGCCATGAAAGATCCACATATAATGTGGTAAGGCTCATTGAGACTTCTTTAAAATTATGAGTGAACCTAGGATCTATTGGGGGATTCCAAATATGGGATCTATTGGAAAAAAGATTAAATGATCAAATAATTTAAATAATTATTCTTTCATGAGTTGATGGTTGCTTTTATATAGGGGTCATCAGGCCTAGGCCGGATCTGAATACTTTATATAATTCCCAGAACATGAATAATAAAATGGATAACCAATGACGTATCTTCCAAGACAAACCACAAGCTTGGATTCATTCATCACATGTACTTGATTACATTGTCTTATGAGACATAATTTGTTTTTACTTCTGAGTACCTACTATTCACTACCTTCACTATTGTAAACTGCCTCTTAAATAAATATTCAATGTCCTATTGGCACAAACCTTGGGTGGTTCCTTCTGGGATTTAGTCTAAACCCCTATTTTGGTCTTGCTTTTGGGCCCAAACAGATATATTATTGCAGGTGTCGATCCGGGCAAGCTCCCTAGTAAAAGTAAATGATGTGTTTCTTAAGAAGGGGATATCATGGGACTAAGATGAGGATTGAGATTCTTCCTAGACCCTTGTGGTTTCTTTTTTTATTTTGAGACATATATTGTTTATAGAAAAATTATTATGCTTTTGGAAGATTTTTTAGAAAATATGACATGTTGTATCATCTTTTACATGGAATGATTCTTGGAAATGTATAGTATTAGTATTCTACTTTTTATTTCAGTTGTATTCTATTTAATACTTATGCTATTGTATTCTTATTTATTCTAATGTGTTACATTCTGCCAATGAGGGCATCGTTTCCCCACTATCAGACCTTAGGCCCTTGCTACCTGTCAGAAGCCTCTGGAATTTTGGGAAGCGCGCTTGAGGCCATGTGGCTAACCTGGTACGGGGAACCAGGTGAGTGGAATTTAGATCTGGGATGTTACGATGTTTTATCATAGGGTTTTACTTCTTTAGTTCACTTTATTTTTTGGAGATAATAGAAGGAGATGGAAATGAAATTGATTTAGTACTAAGCTGTGTGTTGGAGTAGCAATCATGTGTATAGGATAATGCAGAATTACCTCAAATGAAATTGTAGTTTTTTTTATTTTTATCTATTACAGTTGATTTGATTTCACCATTGGGAAATGCACTTATTTCGTGATGTTATTATGTATTTCATTGTTGTTCTATTTTTTTGTAACCCAATGAGATGAGGGTATTCTATCTCATGAATAAAATAATAAATTGTTATAAGTCACTTTCCATGAATTATTACCATGAAATTTAGAAGCATTACTGATTTCATATTACTGTGATAGATGTTGAGCTAGATTAGCATGTTTTTGTGACATGTACTATGATAGATATGTATACTGTTGTGATAGTTGTATTGGTACATGATATAGTTGAATTGGATGGATGTAAAACTTTGGTCCCTAAAAAGTTTGGTCCCTCATGGTTTGGAATTTGGTGGATAACATTTCATCCCTGGTATATGGATTATGTTGTTATGTGCTATATGTGGATTCCATTCTTTGATTCTTGGGGAGAATAGGTCCCCACTGATCATAATTTGGAACATCGTTGCTTTATTTTTCAAAAATAGGGGTTCCAGGGAAGTTTCTGAGGCTTAATGCTCGGAAACCTAGAAAACAAATCATGTGTTCCTACGAACAGACACCATATGCTCATCTATCCAGGATAAATATAACTTTTTATGTATGCACCATGTACTCTGAGTACACACTATGTGGTTTTTGACCATGTATCCAACCTTGTGAGAGAGAGTACGAGTTGTTGAGTTTTGATCAGAAACTTCCATGTACACTATGTATGCCCCATGAAGTTATACAAAGGATGAATTGTGGGACTCTGGCCATGTAAAAGTACATGGCCTGGCGGGAAGACATGACTAAACACCATGGGTCATCCAAAGATGCCGTGTACCTAGGACGATTACATGACCAAGGTAGGTGGCGATATGAGCCCATGGGAGAGATTAAGTATAAACATTGTGTACTATTTATACATATTGGGTACTCTTCCTTTTCCAAATTTTGAGTATTTTTGTCTTTTATTTAGTTCTTGTTCTCTTGAACTCCAATCCTCGATGATCTCGAAATGATCTATGATCTTGAATTTTCAAACTTATGCCTCCTCGATGACATCCAGTTCTGCACTGGGGGAGTGGAGATGATCATACCCCAGAGGTGATAGGCCATGGGATACAAGTGGACCCTTTAGTGATGCAAGTTGCGGCACCAGTTGTTATACCAAACGTAGGTTCAAATGCCCTTTTCTGTCATGGAAGTTTGAGGTTCATCCAAACCATTCGGTGTGCACTACAACATGTCGTGTCTATGGAAGAACTAATATGTGTATTGCTATAATAGAATCCACCCATATTTTCTAGGGAAGGCGGTCCATAGGTTGTAGAGTCATGGATAGAGTCTGTGATATCAATCTTCGGGAATCTAGATATGCCTCCTGGAAGGAGGGTCAAGGTCATGACTTATATATTGTGTGATTCCACCAAGAGGTGTTGGGATGATACCTGACAGACAAAGAATTAACAGGACATGGAATGGTATGTTTTTCAGATAGTCTTCTATGATACTTCTATCCCAAGACATTGGGGGCCAAAAAAATCCCATTATTGCATTCATCTAGAGAAGGTCACTCTATCAGTTATATATTTCTTTTACTACTTTATTGATATCCTATGATTCTCACATATTTTGATGGATAATGATCTGTCAAAGGCTAGGTGATTTGAGGATGGTCTTAGGTATCACATCCACTCATAGTTGAATATCTTCTGTCTGACTACCGTATCTTCTATAGTGAACATGACACTGATTACTAAGTGGAATCAATGGGAATATGGGGGTGCGATCTAGGGTGGATTTGCACTGAGATCTGATACTATTTGGATCGGTAGAAAGAAGAGTCATATGGATCTTAAACACAGTGAATCTAGTACGTAGAATGAATCTTTCGATATCCATGTGAGGTTATTCCAGTGTAGATAAATTGGGAATACTGGACCATAGTGACCAATGGACCCAGTCGATTGCTGAGATTATGATATGATTGTCCATTTGCAGCGTTTTCACTAGACATTTCCACCAGCATCTAGTGAGAGGGGTTCTTCCCCAACTCCAGAATTAGGAGAAGGATTGGAAGCTTCTCCCCAGTCAGAGAAATGGATACATCATGCTGATCAAGCTGATGTGGTGGTCAACTCTATGGTATCAATACCCTATGATCTTAGTGATAGAAGAGCGGGTTATCTCAGGTTAGCAAGGTAGTGTCTCAGGGCCACAGTACAGATCATGATAATATAGTAGAACAAACATAGTATAAGCAAGATACAAGACCTTATACTATTATAAGTACTATTATAGTCACTCATTTTTTTCTTCTCCACTCATTGATATAGGTCATTTACATAGTTTCATATTTTCACTCATTGTGTAGAGCCTATGGCTCTTTTTTTTACTTCTGATGATGTTATGAAACAAGAAATTCCATTAGGGATTAGAATAGTAGGTGTGATACAATGCAAGGAGTTTCCCCTTGAAATTGGTGTGTTTCACTTCATTTGGGATCTCTATATCCTAGATATGACATGATTTTATGTAATCATTGAAATGGAATGGAATGTTTCATTTCAATAATTTTTTGATTGAAATCGCTGTAGGGAGAGTTTTAGGTCTCTAGAGGGAGGATTGTTTCAACATAAGAGAGAATGGGATTTCCAGGTGAGGTGAGATGGACTTGAGGATGATGGGGTGAGTGCGATGACACAACCTATTTCCAATTTATATCTAAATTACCATGGGACATGTCAGATATATTTCCCTCTAGTGGTTGATCATTTCTTGGATGTATTTTCATATGAATTTTTTGGTTTAACTTCAGTAAGGGTGGTAGGGTTCTCTATCGTTCTAGTACCATGAGCTTCGCTGGTATCCATTCCTCTTTATAGGATTTCTATGACAGAGTTTCAAGATCTCAAGAGGTAGCTAGTGGATTCGAAGGATTAGTGTTTCATCATACCAAGTACTTCTCCTTGTGGTTTGCAGGTCATATTTCCGAAAAAGGTGGATGTTACCCTCAGGCAATGTGTGGATTATTGGAAATTTAACAAGTTGATGGTTAAGAACTAGTATCCTATTCTAGGAATTTATTATCTCTTTGATCTGATCCTAGGAGATCAGGTATTCTATAAGATCAATTTGAGATCAGGTTATCACCAGGTGTATGTTCGACCTCCAGACATACATCGTATAGTCTTTCATAATAGGTATATGATATATGATTGTCTATTTTTGTCATTTGGTCTCACGAACACACTAGCAGTTTTCAAGGGGGTTGATGAACCATGTATTCCATCCTTACATGGATTCTTTTATGGTGGTTTTCATGGATGAAATATTTCTCACAATCAACATGACCATGTCAACAATCTCAAGATTTTTTTGAGTACACTATGAGAGCATCGATTATATTCTAAGATATCAAAGTGCCACTTCTAGATGGATCAAATTCATTTACTGAGTCACCTCATCTTAGGTATAGGAGTATTAGTGGACCCAAGAAAGGTCAGAGCTGTAGTTACTTTGGAGAAGCCCAGGAACATATTTGAGGTGGAGAGTTTTCTAGTGTTGTCTGGTAACTAAAGGCCTTCTATATATGACTTCAAATGCTTAACAGTTCTGATGAAGAACTTGAAAAATAAATGTATGAGGTATGTATAGTCAGATTATTATGAGATGGCCTTTCAAGATATTAATGGGAGATTAACACTAGCAATGATACAGGTTTTTCCAAAGCCAGGTATGAGTTATACTGTGTACTGTAACACATCAGGTATCTGGCTGGGAGACGTGCTTCTGTCCGGGGATTGAGTCATTGTGTACGAGTATTGACTGTAGAGGCCACATGAGAGGAACTACCTGATAAACTATCTTGAATTAGATGTTGTTGTTTATGTCTTATATTTTTGGACACCTTACTTTTTGGGTAGCATTTTGTGGTGTACAGAGGCCAAAAATTTCTTATGTACATCTTTACACAATGTGATATAAATATGGGGCAACAATGGTGGGTGGAATAACTTCAGTGGTTCAACATGGATCTTTCCTACACACCTGGAAAAGGCAATGTAGTGGCTCCTGCACTAAGAATGAGAACTCGGATGTACGTAGTGGAACAATCTAGTAGTGAGTGGAAGATAATGTCGTTGATCTCTAAGATGCAGTTGAATGTGCACGATAGTCAGGGATATAATTTCCTTACATCCTTATATGTTACCTCTAAATTACTGAAATGTGTAAAGATGAAGAAGAAATCGGATCCTAAAGGCCTAGTTCAACAGGAGATTATGTCAGGTGAGGACCCTCCTCTTGGTTAGATCATAAGTTAGGAAAAGGTTTTATGATTACATGGTCGCGTATTGGTGTCAATAGAAATACATGAGGATCCAATGTCATATTTTCATCTTTCAGTTTGGGAAGTACATCCCGGTGTCACCAAGATGTATCGAGATTTAAATTGTTTTTACTAGTGGCCTAGAATGAAGTGAGGTGCAGCTGGTTTTGTCATGATATGTTCCACCTGTCAGCATGTGAAAGAAGAATACAAAATACCAGTAGGACTTTTGCAGTAGCTTCCCATTCCATAGTAGAAAATTTTAATTTTATCATGAGGGATTATGTGATAGGTTTACCATGGTCAGCCTGATGTAATGATGTAGTATGGATTGTGGTTGATATGGTTACGATGGTTTCACATTTCCTACTGATCGAGGAATCCTTCAATTACGATGAGCTTGGGAGGTCGTACATCTAGGATATTGTATGACAAAATGGGGTTCCTCATTCTACCATATCACATAGGGATGATAGTTTTACTTCTAATTCCTAGCAAGGTATATTGAGGACGAAGGGTACACAGGTGATTCTAAGCATAGATTACCACCCCAAGATAGATGGCTAGTTAGTGCTCATGATTCAGGTGCTGATGGACATGTTTTGAGCATTCATTCTAGATTTTGGGGGTTCATGGGAGACACACATACCCCTCTTGTGTTCTCCTACAACAATAGGTTCTAGGATACTATTCAGATGGCTACATATGTGGATTTTTATGGTAGTCAATGCTGATAACCACTACGTTGTCTAGAGGTAGGAGAAGTAATGATGATGGGACCTCATCTTGTCCAGAAAACCACAAAGTATGTTCAGTTGTTTGGGAGGTGTAATGCTATTGCACAGTCTTATGATAAATAATATTCTAATCATTGTAGACAGCCATTGGAGTTCAAGATTAGGGATCAAGTTTTCTTATTTGTCACACTGACATTGGGACAAAAGAGGATCAGGATGCAGCATCATATTTTGCTGAGATATGTTGGTCTGTTTGAGATATTGGAGAAGGTCAAAAAAATTCTTATCATTTCTAGTTACATCAGAAGTACATGGAAATTCATGACATATTCCACATTACTCATTTGAGAGATTACATTTTGGACCAGATTCATGTCTTTTAGCCCAAGGATGTGGAGTTTCAAGAAGATTCTTCCTTTGAGGAGCATCCAATTCGTATTGTGGATTATTGCATAAAGGTTCTCTGTGGGCAGTCTATTATTTTGGTACGGGTTCTATGGAAGTACCAACAAGTGTAGGAGGAGACTTGGGAGAGGGAGGATGATATAATAACAAATTTTTCTGATCTGTTCTGATATATTTCTTCATCGCCCTTGGATGGGAATTTCAGTATCTAATTTCTATAAGGTGGAAATTTGTAAGAACCCAATTTTGTTTGAGTTATAGATCATTAATTTTCAATTTAAACCAAAAAATTGGGAAAAAGTGGTCAAGGGTCTAGAGGAATTCTTGTTACACGACGTGACTATGAACTACATTCCATGTACTTATAGGTACATGTCATATATGAAAGGCTACCTTCCAGGCAATCCCGTTACACATCCATGTAATGGTCTGGCTAGCATTTGTACGGACATGACGTGTATCATCAACTACACACCATGTACTTAATGATTAAATTTGGAAGTAGAATCATTTTTTAAAAAATTTATAGATTTACCACTTCATTCAATGAATAGTGAACCCATGGCATTTGAAGATAGGGTGGCCTCCCATTTTGTCTTCTGATCTATGATTCGAACATAGTCTGATGCGTTAGATTCCCCAATATGAGCTCTTGATTCCTATTAATCCTTTCATCCCGATTTACTCTCTTTAACTTGTTATTTATAGTTGAGAGTTTATACATTTTTTTAGATCTACTCTGTTATGGGCCAAATTAGATCCTCACACTAGACAAGGAGAGTCAAACTGGTATGAGCTAGGTAGTTTTTTACTTTATTGTATTGAAATTATGTTTATATATGTTAGAGTGTCATATGAAACTTTTATGGTGTCTCTTGATGGAAAAATGAACCATGTTATTTCCTATGTATGATTAGGTAATTAATTGGAAAATTTGAAAGCATGTTTAGTTTTATGAAACTTGATTTATGGCCACCCCGTGGGTGGGTCTTCCTTGGATGGTTGTTTGGCCGAGAATTCCTATGAGGTGTAACATAAATTTCCATTCAAGGGTTGTTAATAATGTATTCCTCATTATATGATTTTCATAGGTGAGATACTCTATATGTTATGTCTTGTAAAATTTTAAATTTTACAATAGTCTGGTTATATGTGTTTCCCATCTGAGTTATGCTTTCTTAACCATGAAATAGTTTAATTTACATTTGTTGGTTATTTGGTCAACTGATCCCACATGAGTTAATTATGTTATATCCATGTGATAGTTTAATTTTCTTGTGTTTCTTTTTATATGTAAGGTGTAATTCAATTAAATGATAAAAATAGTTAATTAGTAATGGGAGAGCAACATCCTCAGTTAAAATAAATGGTCTGGCTTCTGTGACTAATTTCACCTTGTATACATTGGGTGAACCATTCACTTTGATAAAAGACAATGTATGAGCATAAGAGATTAATTATGTAAAGGTCATGAGCGAGCCACATATAGGGTGGTCATTCTGACTATGTCTTCATTAAAATGTCGAGTGACACTAGGATCCATTGATGGATACCCAGGATGAGCTCTATTGAAAAAATATTAAATGATAAAATTATTTAAATGATTATTATGTCACAAGTTGACGGTTTCTTATATAGGGGAGTTGTGCGGCCTTGGTGGGACCTCAAGACATTATATCTTTCACTAAACATGAATAATGAAATGGATGACTAATGATTCATCTTCCATTACAAAGCACAAGTTTTGATTCTTTCTTTGACTATAATTGATTACATTGTCTTCTGAGAAATCTATTGTGCTTACTTTTGAGTACATATTGTTTACTGCCTTCACTGTTGTACACTTCCTGTTATATACATGTTCACTAACAGATTGGAACATACATTGGTTGGTTGCCTACTGTTATTTTGCCTCACACCCTATTTGTGTCATTCTTTTGGGCCATAATTGATTATATGATTGCATGTATGGATCAAGAAAAGAACCTTACTATAGTTACTTGATGTGTTTTTTAGGAAGGTGAGAGCTTGGGACTATGCCGAGGCTTGCAATACTTCATGGAACATTTTTTTCCATTGTTATTTGGAGAAAAATATTTCATACTGCTGAAATGTACTGATTTTGGATTCTTTCATAGAACATATAACATACTACATCATCTTTTTTATGGAACAATGAATGGTTACTAATTATATCAGTCTTCAGCTGTTTATTTTAGTTGTACGCTATTTACAGATTCTAAAATTATATTATTACTTATTTCGATGGGTTACACATTTCCATTGAGAGAAGAGTTTTCTTACCATCTCACCTTAGACCCTTGCTTCGATTCGGTATCCTCTAGTTTTTGTGTAAATGCGCTTGAGGCCATGTGGCCAATTAGGTATGGGGCACTAGATTAGTGGCATCCAGACCCAGGAAGTTCCAATATATATGGTTAAAGTGCATTTAAAATTGGTTTTAACGTTTTACTAGACAATATTTTTGCATATTAATTAAAATGATGTCATTTAGACCAATTTCACTTTGATATTGGGTATAAAAACATAGCAAACTTTTGAATGTTTTTAATTTAAAAACATGCATTGTCAACCCAACAGTGGGAATAATTTTAAATTAATTTCTACCAATTTAGTGATTTGAATTTTGAAAAATAAATTCCATATTTTTAATAAACAAAATTTATAATTTATTATAATTCTCAATTAGTTTTTCAACAAAAATATTAGTGAAGTTAAATAAAATTAATTACATCGATTAAGGTAAAATTTAGTTTAACTAAGAAATAAACCGTATCTTTAAGACCAAAACTGATAAAGAAACATGTCATAGATCCATTTTTAGTCATATTTTGTAAATTTATTCCCTTTTATAGAATTTTTTTTATTAATATATCCACATTACATGTTAAAAACGTGTATGTAATTCCATTGAAATAATATTACAAGAGTTCCACTCCACCACCACTATAAAAAGGCCACCTCTCCAACACTTCATTAATCCTCTAAAACTAAATAGTTTCAGAAAATATTTTCTAAAATATACTACTAATAATCCTCACCTCCCCCTTGAATCCTCCCTTGGGTATAAAACATTACAAAGAATCCCTTTCGTGGAAACTAGAAGGAGTTACCCAATTAAGAGGTGACACCCACCCTCAAACTCATTTCTTTTATTTTTGTTCTCCACTACCCCTAATATTCTTATTAAATTATTGTATAAAAACAAAATTATCCTAAATATATTAGGATATTTATATTTTTATATTTTAACTTACACTTACACACACTTATATCTAATGGGTAACGAACATATTATTTTCTTGTATGGCGAACTACTGCCTCACAAAAAGATGATTTTTCATATTTATTTTATTGCATCTCATTGTGGAAATAATGATATAAAATATAATTAAATGTATTATATATTATATTTATCTATTATTTATTATTATTTAATTATTTTAAATCATATTTTTTTATACTTTCTATTTTATGTGTATATGATAATTTTTTTGAGGGAATTTGGACTACCACCCACTCAATGTGATGTGATGAATTCATACACTACATGGAAAGTATTAAGATTGTATTTAGAAAATATATATGATATATATTATATAATAATTATATTTTATTAATTATATATATACATATTTCTTTTAATTTCATTCTTTCAACATGACAATTAAATGGAAATAACATTCATGCAAACATAAAGCCTACCCTCTCCATGAATAGTGTCTTCTGTTTCATACTTCTATATTATATGGATTATTAAAAATAAATATATAATGAATATAAATTATCTTTAAATTATTATTTACATTCTTACAATCAAGATATTTGTATATGGACCGAATATATAAAAATTAATTGACATGCGGAAAATGAAGCAGATATTTCCCGATGAGAAGCATTCACCTAGAATTATTAACAAGCAGATAATATAAATCCATAATTAAAACATATATTGTGTTATAAGTATTAATATGGTTATATTTTATATTTAGAATAAAATATATTAATTACACTTAGGTTTTTAAAAGTACCACGAGTGTCAAGACACAAGGTAATGGAATTTCATCTCGCTTTGTTTCGATGAGATTCCTGATTTATTCATGTAAAATTATTTTTTGAGGTGTGTATACTTACCATGGATTTATAATATTATTATTATAAATAAAAGTATGGTAATTTAAATATTAATTCTATGATATACCTTTCATGGGTTTAATGTTTCAAATGTTACAAAATCAGTATTATTGTTCTGCCTCAATTTACCTTCTTTGAGACACATACCATGTTATAAACCTATATTTTTAAATATTAACTATAAAAAATCCATTGAAAATTTATATCATGAATATCCTTATATTCATGACATTTTAGACTTCTTGTAATTTCAATTTTTATATGGGTAGCATGGCTCAATGTTACTAAGTGATAAGAGTTTATTGAAATAATCTCTTCACTTTTCGAGAGTGTTTATTATTATCCATATCTTATTAAAATAATATAATCCATATGACAAGAAAAGTCATGAAATTTCTCTTCTGATGATAATTCATGACATATTCAAGTATTGATACCATTTTTCATATCGTTTGTAGAAAATATAATTAAAAATGTGTTTTTAAGAAAGTATGACTTTACCTCACTCTTTGATCTGAAATCTATGTTCATTAAAAACCATTTTTATAAAAATTATTTAAAAATATTTCCAAAAATTATTTATAATTTTCATTGTATTTTTCTAAAACAATATTTTAAAAATATATTCGATCATTCTTTATTAGTTTTCAAATTATTTTTAATGAAATGGTAGACAAAAAATTATCATTATTTATTTATAATTTTCTAATGTATTATCAATGAAATGAATTTTTAACATATTAGAATATTTATTTATATGTTCTAAAATCATTTTAAAAGAAATATTTTTTAAAATTTTTTTGAATCTTATTTTATATTTTTTCAAGGAAAAAGGTTTTGAAAAAAAAATCAATATTTTTTTAAGCGTTCGAGGGATAAGTTTTTCAAAACTTTTTTAATGACTTCTTTCTATGTTATCAATGGATTATTAATTAAAATATTTTTCAAAATGTTTTATTTTTTAAAAATTCATTTTCAAAAAATAAATTATATTTTCCTCATAAATTTACTTTGAAAGATATTTTAATACTATTTTCCACATAATATGAAATCCCTTGATGTTACTTGTGCATTTCTAGGAAATGATTTAATGTTTCAATTCATAATCTTTCTCTGAATGGTTTATTCTTGGTGTCATGATCTTTATGAAACCCATTTATATTCCTTAAGTTATACACTTTTGAAACCCACTTATTTTCACGGGATATGATTTTGATTAAATGATTATGAAACCTATGTTTTTCCATAAGTTATGATATGATTAAATGTTTATGATACCCATTTCATTTCGTGGGTTAGGATATGATTTTTAATGATATTGTGGATCATATATATATGAATATATTATGCTATTGGTTGGGCCTATATCTCCTTCCAATTCATTGGGTAATGATAAATGTTTTATGAATATAAAGGGTATATGGGATGGTATCCCAGACTGAAATAATAGGGAACATGGGATGACATACCAATCCAGAAACAAGAGGGCACATGGGAGGGCATACCAAGCCTGAATAAGGTACAAGTGTGATTATCCTGAGCATAACATGTTACAATGTACTTGGTAGGATGCCTTGACATGGAGTTTTATATTCTCATGTGTATGCCACAATTCCATGTTTTATTCCTGTGTAAAGATTTTATGGCTTAAGCTCTTTATTTTCTTATTATTCATGTCTTATGAACTTCTAATATTTTTTCCATGATATATGTTTATGATTATTGATATATAGGGTATGATCGTCAATTTTCATGTTCATTCTCTCAAACCATTATTCTCATGACTATTCGGATGCATCTCTCTTATTTACCCTTTCTATAAATATGAGCTCACCCCTTTTTATGTTTCATTTCCCTTGGTTATTGTGATATGTATTATGTTTGATGAATCTAAGATGGGTTATAGTCATTAACACCCTATTTGAAAATGATGTAGGTCATTTATGTACTAGGGTTTATCTTTTCATATTTCCATATGCACTAGACTAGTACGGTCTTTATGTTTTTATTTGTATAATGTTCTAAGTATTCCAGAAATGTTATGTAATTTTAATGTTTGAAAATATAGGGTAATTTTATATAATACCCATGGATGTATTATATAATTAATATACTAAAATTTGTGTGAATTTATAGATCCATTTTAATATCTTCTATTCATAGGGTTATGTTTCAAATCTTACCAAATTGGTAAAATAATTTTGTCTCGATTTTCTATCTTAGAGTAAAATGTGATTTCATGAACCTATATTTCACTATGAAGAGAATATAATTCCATTTAAGATGTTATATCAGGACTATAATTATTTTTATGAATGTTTTTTTAAAAAGGTAGAGGGGAAAACCCCTTTTATTGAAATTGAAAGAACTCATTTTAAATGCTGGAAAAAGAAAGAACCCATTATGAATACAGATGCAAAACATCACAAAAAATAGAGAACAAAGACATAAAGGGATCCAAATTCTAGAGATGAAACAAATATCATAACCAGAACAATCTAGAAGTCTCTTCGCCCCCCCCCATGTCTAAAAAATGCAATAGTGAAATCTAATAAAGATGATGCGTCACGACCTCTGCGAAGAATTGTGTCATGATGGAAACACAATCAAGGGAAATAACTCCTCCATATCACACTAAAATTTGAGAGAAGGACATGGTGATAGGTTCCAGCACACGTATCTCTATTTTGAGCCACCCACCCGATGATACAAGTGAGAAAATCACTGCACAGTCAACCTGATGTGTCACAACATCCTCCAGAAAACACCGTACTAAAATCAAGCAGGGTATCCATCCATCCAAAAAGAGAGGACAGATAGCCAAAAAATGGGTTTTAGCACACCCATATCTCTTTTGAGGTCTCCCACGTAACGCAGTGTACAACAAACAAAAACACACTAACTAAATGTAGAGAAACAAAAAATCACATTCCAACCACGAAATATGCATCACATCGACAGACAGATCATGAAATCATAAGAATAGGAACAAATGAAATCCATATCATCCAGAACACCATAATCCCATTCTACATGTTCACATGCAGATCCCCAACTGAACCAAAGTAAGACATCATTATAAACAAAATCACTGGTGCCAATGTCAACCCATAACAATCCTCAACACGCTGATCGAATCTCAATAGCCACAAGACACATGAGAAGAAAATATGTAAAAAAGAGAATCATGGTGAAAAATAGAGAAACCAAATGAACATCCTAGAGCACCAGAGAATCCAAAAAGTTCATCATTGTTGTCGAGAGAGGCATCAAGACTACCCCAAAGAGGAAAATCCATCCCCAAATTATGGTAGCCATAAGTCACTAGAGCAGCAATGAAGCAAAAAAGGACATCATGGAGAAAAGTAGAGTAGACAGAGGCACATCACAAAGCACTGGAGTATCCAAATGGTGCATCACTAAATCAAATGTCTGAGAGAATCACTTCTACCACAAATCATCCACCTCCTTAGTTGAAGCAACCATGAGTGACTCAATGAGAAGACCTAGTCGAGGGGTGAGATCTGCAGGGTAGAAGATTGGAGATCCACCACCAGCATGTATCAAGAAAGGCAAAAAGCTTCTGCCTCCAAATCCACCGACCTTTCTAAACTAGATATCGAAAGATCCAAAGTAAGTGGTGAAATAGGAGGAACCATTCGACCATGGGAGAGAAAATCTGGGTAGAAGCGTGAAGCACAACCCATGGCCATTACTAAATTTCTACTGATCCACACCCAACATCCAAAAAGAAAATCCAAATTCAACCCACAACCACCTATGCCGCACCCAACCAAGACCAATGAAGAAACAATGTAAGTGATCATATTTGGAAAAAGCCAGATCTGATGTGATGTGGGACCAAACCCCATCGACACCATTCAGTTAGAAATTTGTGTTCCAGCAAAACATTGTTTCTAAAAACATTTTGAAAATTGTATTACTATTATCATGTTATGTTTAGATTAAATTTTTACCCATGTACTACCATTTTACCAAATTATATTAAAAGTATTATTTATATCATTTTATTATCAAGAAACATTTTTTTAACATTTATGGGTTAAAAGAAATGATTTGCATGTATGGACCTACCCACCATTATAATTATTGTTTTCATGATTGTTCCATTTTATTTTTAAAAAATTGTTTTTTTAAATAAAATTTTTTCTTAATATTTTATAAATTTTTGGATTTAAAAATATTTTGGAAGAAAAACAGTTTCCAATTTTTTTATGTTAACAAATGATTTAATTAATTTTTAAATAATAATTGAAATGTTTTGAAAAAGGATTATTTCAAATAAATTTTCTTCAATGATCTCAAAAATTATTTTTTATGTTTTACTTGAATTTTCATGTAAAACAGTTTTCGAAAATATGTTTTTATTCATTTATAAGTTTACAAGGATAATGTTTTCCAAATTTATGTCAATAATTATTTCTAATTTTTCAAAGTATTTATGAAGAAAATGGTTTTTAAATGAATTTATGTTTTAAAAATCCATTTTCAATTGATAATTTATATGGTTCACAATTTTTTTTAAATGATATCTCAAAAAAACCCATCTAAGGCACCATCTGTTGATGTTACTCATTCATTTATGGGAAATGATCCAAAGGATACATTAATATTATTTCTCTAAATGGATTATGTTTTGATGGAATGATGTTTAAGAAAACAAATTTTCCTTTCACAAGGTATATGATTATGAAATAAGTTTTCCTTCCATGGGTTATATACTCATGAAACCCATTTATCATCAATAGGTTATACCCTGATAATTGACTTTTAATCCCACATCCTTTTATGTGTTATTCTGTGACAAAGTTATTATGAAACCTATATATGTTCCATATGTTATGATTTTATTATATTTTTATGAGAGCAATTTCATTTCTTGGGTTATAATATGAAATTGAGGAAAGCCACCTCTCATTATGGTTAATAAAATGGGAAACATTTTATTTTCGAGTACTACATTTTTGTATGGTTTTATTATGAGATGTGTTGGACCACTATCTCTATAAAATGAATGGGTAAATGTCTATGTATATTAATACTATGTTTTTACACAATGAGGCCTTATTGTACACCTTCTTTGATACTCTCGGTTGATATGCATCGGTAAATTCAAAATCCATTTATAATACGTTATGATGGGAACAAAAATTTCAATGAAATTTTATTTTAGGAAATATTCCTTCAATAACATAGATTCAAACATAGAAATTTATATCATAAATATTTTTTTCATTTATCAATTATACCTTCATTATTAAAAGATTCTATTTTATGTGTCTAATAGATTGAATATTTCCATTCATATTTTTCCTTTATTCTAGTGAATGGTGGGAAATTGGATGAACCAAACCAAAAATCATTGTGATGGGAAATTTTAAGACATACCAAATGTGATGGTAATCATAATGGAGTACAAGTTTAGTCATCATGATATTAAATACATAATTAACACATTTTTTTAATATAAAAATGATTTAGAGGGAAAAGACACATCATCTTAACAAATGGCATATTGTAATTGAGACTATTTTGTTTCCAATGCCTCTAAACTTCAATGGATCTTCTGATCCATTAGTCTATAAATAATGGATATATTGATTCAATAAGGTTTCCTTATGACTTTTCCATTTCACTATGGTTTTAAAATCATAAAACTCAATCATAAGTCAAATCATATCTCCCTAAAACATTATCTTAATAAGGAAAACACTCCTTCCTCAATGAAATTTTATTCTTACCTATGTTTTCATTATTAATTTTATAGTTTATAAATCTAATTGTTTTTATTTCTAAAGGGTAAAATTTGCCTTCACATTTAAAACCTCATAATCCTCTAAATCCTTTGTTATAGTGTATTATATTTTTACACTCTGAATACTTGGAAATTCAAATTCTGAATTCTCTAAAATATATACTCTGAATTCTCAGAAATTCAGATTCTGAATTCTCTAAAATTGAGACTCTGAATTTTATGAAATTCATATTCCAAATTTTCTAAAATTCAGAATCAAAATTCTCTGAAATCTCGATTCCGAATTCTCTGAAATTCAGACTCCGAATTCTCTAAAATTCATATTCTGAAATCTATAGAATTCATGTTCCGAATTCTATAGAAAACAGAATCCTAATACTCATGGTTTATAATCTCTATGAGTTTATTTACATAGAATATGAACTCTATTATTCCTTAGACTTGGAAAATTTTATTGGGTAGGCGACCTTATTTTGCTTATACCAGTTGTTGTTCTGAAACGATGTTGTACATTCTGTTTCTAATTAACCATTGTTTTTGTGACACGTGTAGATGTCCCTCTAAGATTCAAGGATAAATGTGACCATTGGAGGATGAAGATGATTGTTGGAGAAATGTCTATAAATAGGATCTCATTTGAATAAGCTCACAACTAATTCGTTGATCACTCTAGAGATTTCATGTTGCTAATGTGATTTTTTAGAGAGAGAGACACTCATGCATTGTGCGTACTGAACATCTTGTTCATCTTTCTTCATGAGACTTCGATTTTTGTTGTGTACAATAGAGGACTTTCAGGGATAGTAATACATAGGTGATAACTACCTTAATGTTCTTGGACTTTCGTGGATATGAGGTCAGAGGTGCTGACTACCATAAAGTTTGAGGGCTTTTGGGGATGGAAAGACAAATTCAGATATTCCTATTGAGGGTTTAACCTGGTGTGTGGAAGACTAACTTTCTTGAATGTATAAATCAAGAGTCCTTTATGAAAGGTTATTGGATACCCTTCTCTTTGGGTTAACATACATCTTACTTATTACTTGTTTTTTTCATGTTTATTTCTGTTATGTTTTGATAAATGAAGAAAGTATAACATTTTTATAATATCTTTTTATTTTTTATAATTTGTTAAATAAGATTCTATACGCTTTATGGTAGAATATTTTCCATGTAACCTTTTATTATGTTTCATTTCTGGAACCATATTTCTGATCCGAGCATGTTTTTAGAACTAGAAGAGGTCTTGTGAATTTACCCTATTTAACATTGTTAATCATAGTTTTTCTTAAGGTTAAAAATGAATGTTTCTAAACATACAATTCACCCCCTCTTATAACTGAGCATCTACATTCATATTTCGATCATACAATTGGTATTAATGGAGGTATATGAAATAATTAAATTCACATATATGTTTTCTTGCTCAAGTTTTCATTTTTCTAAATAATTTTTTTGTTTATGATTTTTACCCTTGTCTAAATTCTTTTAATGTTAACAATTTTTTGTGGAATGATTTTTTCTTTTAGATGGAAGTAATGAATGTTGGTTTTATTGACAATCTAAATCCTACTAGAACACCTATATTTTATATGAATAATTATGAATATTAGATATATCGTATAAAGAATTTGTTTATTAATGCTGGAGTGGACAACTTCATTATGCTTACTGAAGATTACACTATTCCTAATAAAGACGTACTAAACTAAAAGGTACATAATACTTTGTTGTGTTCAATGAACAAGAATATATATAGTCATATTTCTTCTTGTGAAGCTGTAAATTGTATTTGGAAGAAATTTTATATTACACATTTAGGTACATCCATGGTTATAGAAACTAAAAGAGTTGTACTCAGAGAAGAATATCAAGGATTTCAATTTCCATATGGAGAACTAATATGCAAGGTAAAACAATGGTTTATGACTATTATTAATATTTTACAATCAATGGGTGAGAAAGGCTTATATGATGAGGCATTTGTGGACAAGATTATAGATATCATGCCTAATGAGTGGGAATCTAAGAGAACAACTATTGATGAGAATAGGAAAGTATCTCAAATTACTCTTGATGAGATTTTTGGAACTCTTATTCGACATGAGACAAGAATATAAAGAGATGATGATTTGAATAAGAAGATACATAGCAATGGGAGTGTAGACTTCACTACTAAAAAAGCCAATACACCACAAAGGGTTACTGGATCCAAGTCAAAGAAGGTCAAAGTTTTTTCTGAATCAAGTGAAAGTGAATATTTTGAGAATGAGCTACCTAATCTTTCTTGAAGAATTAACAAGATTGTTGGGAAAAATACTTTCAGTATAGGTTTAAAAAGAATGAAATAAAGTATAGGAAAGACTCTGAAGTCGCATGTTATGGATGAAAAAGTGATGGGCATATATGTCTAGATTCTCTTATGATTAAGAGAAAAGATAGGAATGAAAATCATTCAGATAAAAGTAGGAAGAATTATTATAAGGATAAAGCTAAGAATGTTTTGAAAGCTCATGACACCTTGATTACTAGTGGTGGAGACTCTTCTGATCAATCCTCATAATATGAATCTTCTAGTCAAAAGTATCCTGGTTTAGTTGACAAGATACCTATTGAAAATCATTGTCTAATAGACAAGGTTCACAATGCTGAATCCATAAATTATGTATCCTTAGATGAAAATTATTGTGATAAAAAATAATATGAATCTTCTAATGAAGAATCTACTTCTGATAAAGATAATACATTACCTACTTATGAAGAAGTATCTTGGTTTGTTGAGATTCTTGAGAATGAATATTATAATCTCAAGAAAATGCTTGATAAAGAAAATTCTAGAATTTATGTTCATACTAATGAAGTATCAGATCATTCTGAAGATCTTTATAAAAAAATTTATGATTTTGAATGTATTTCGAAAAACCTTGAGGATATCAATTTTGAGAAGGATATAATTTCTAAGGATCTTGAAAATGTAATTTCTAAGAAACATATTTTAGAGACTATATCTAGTTCTAAAACTAATGTTTTTAAGCATAAAAATATAGTTGTTAGAATAAAGTAAAAAAAAATTTCCTTAAAGATGTGTTTGTCAAACATTACCTTTGTTAAGTAAAAAATTGATAAGATTTATTCCCAAATTAAACCTCTAAGGAATAATTCTGGTTTTGGTTATACTCATTCTAATGTAGTTTTAGAAATAATTATTTTGTTCCTCAAAGTGATAAATTCTGCACTAAGTGTCAGTGTGGTGGACATTGGTCAAAAAATATTCTTCAAACAAAACTCAGTCTTTAGGATTTCATAAAGCTTATTTTCTAAGAAAATGTGGGTACCTAAAGTTTTTCTTTCTGAAGAATCTGGATACAAGAATGTTTGGGTTCTTAAATTCTAACACTATTATTTTCAAGAAAATAAAGATAGTACTGACAGCAATACATGGTACATGGATAGTGGATGTTCCCTTCATAGGATTGGTAACAAAAACTTCTTTGAAAATATTATCTAGATGAAAGGATGAAAAGTAACATTCATAGATAATGCTCGAGGAGAAATTATTGGTATTGGAAATGTTGTTGTTCTTGAAAAAACAATGATTTCAAATTTTTTACTTTTTAAAGGTCTTAAGCACAACCTTATTAGCATATGTCAATTATGTGATGAAGGTTGCCTTATGAATTTTTGGAATGATAGGTTCTTAGTACACAATTCCAAGGAAGAGTTTATTATTTCTACCCATAAGAAAGAGAATGTATACACACTAAAATTATAAGTCCTTAATAGCCAAGACCATCCTTGTAATAGTGAAATGGAAGACCAATATTGGTTATGGCATAGAAGGTTAGGAGAGTGTGGCTATAGGATCCTATGAAAACTCTCTAAGAAAAGACTAGTTAGGATTCTACCCGAGCATAGATGTGATTTTTCAAAAGTTTGTTATCCTTGTTAATTTGGCAATCAACATAAACCATTATTTATGTTAATTGGTGAAGTCACAACTTATAATGCATTACAGTTAGTGGATATGGATCTTTTGGGTCCCACACAAACTGGAAGAATTAGAGGAAAATATTTTGTATTTGTCTTAGTTTATGATTAAACAAGATATATGTGGGTCCATTTTATAGAAACGAAATCTGAATCCTTTTCTTATTTCAATATTTTTAGAGCCCATGTTAAAAAGGAGAAAAAACATCTATTTATAACAATTCATAGTGATAATGGAGGATAATTTCAAAAAATTTATTTTTAAACATCTTTTAGTAAAAAAGGAATTACTCCTAACTTCTCATCACCATGAACCCCTCAACAAAATGGTGTTATTGAATGAAGAAATTGAATTATTCAAGAGATAACAAGAACCATGTTGAGTGAGTATTCTATATCCAAACATTTTTGGGGTGAAGATATAAGTACTACTTGTTATACTATAATTCGAGTTTTGATTGGACCTTTTCTTAATAAAACCCCTTATGAGTTATGGAATGGTATAAAACCTAGATATTCCTTATTTAAGGTATTTGGATGCAATGTATTCATTATAAATACAAAGGATAATTTACATAAATTCTCACCCAAATCTGATGAAGGAATGTTCTTAGGCTCTTCCAAACCATGTATGGATTATAGAGTTTTTAATAAAAATTCTTATACTATTGAAGAAACAGTACATGTTAAATTTTATGAAAGTAATCCTTTTGTTTTTAAACGCCCTCAACCAAAATATATGGATGTGCATTAAAAAACCAACTATCAACCCTTGATATAAGATCCTTATGATAAGTTAAATGTCCATGAAAATGTTTTTGAGACATTTATCCTAGAAGATTTCCTACCATATGTTGATGAACAGGTTTTACAAAACCCAAATTTGTTGTTTCTTAAGAATCATCCCCATGATAGTATCATTGGTGATGTAAATCAACCTGTAAGGGATAGAAGTTCATTAAGGTATGAAGTATTAGATCAAACATACCTATCTCAATTTGAACCAAAAAGCACTGATGGATCTTTAGGTGATGATAATTGGATAAAAGAAATGCAAGATGGGATAAATGATTTCTAAAGGAATAATGATTGGACCTTGGTTGAAAGACTTATGGAAACTTATGTTATTTTAGTAAAATCGGTCTTCAGAAATAAGTGTGATGAAAATGGAATCATAGTATGAAATATAGCCAGATTAGTTTCTAATGTCTATAATAAACAATAAGGAATAGTCTATGAAGAAACCTATTCTCCCGTAGCTATACTCGAATCTGTTCATATTCTATATGCTTTTGTTGAATTCTTCAACATTAAACTTTTTCAAATGCATCTTAAATGTTCTTTCTTTAATGGATATGTTCAACAGGAAGTTTTTGTTGAATAACCTCTTGGTTTTGAAGATACAAAACATCCTGAACATGTTTTCAAAAATACCAAAGCTTTATATGGACTTAAACCATCCCCTAGATCCAGGTTTTATAGACTTATAGGATTTTTTTACAAAACAATTTCATTGAGAAAAATTATGATCCAACCCTTTTTATAAAGAAAGATAATAAAAATGTTTGGATTATTAAAATTTATGTTGATGACATTAAATTTAGTTCAACTCAGTAATCTTTAACTAATTCGTTTGGGAATCTAATGAAATTGGAGATCAAAATGAGTATGATGGGTGAGTTAACTTTTTCCGTGGTTTTCAAATTTCTCAAAAACTAGAAGGAATTTATATATCTCAACATATGTATATTAAATATATTTTTAAAATTTATGGATATGACAACACTGAGAGTATAAGTACTCTAATTGGAACCTCAAATTCACTTGATCATGATGATGTTGGGAAACAAGTGGACGAAACATCATTTAGATGTATGATAAGAAGCTTACTATACTTGATAGCTAGTTGTCCAAACATAATTTTTTCAGAATGCTTATATTAAAGGTACCAATACAATTATATGGAATTTCATTTAAAGGTAGTGAAAAGAATTATTTTCTACTTAAAGGGAACCATGTATTTAAGACTCTTTTAGACTTTTAGAAGTGATTTTGTTTTAAAAAACTTTTCATATGCTGACTTTTGTGGATATAGAATGGGTAAGAAAAGTACATCTAGAACATGTCATTTCTTAGAATATTCATTAGTTTCTTGATCATGCAAAAAGAAATACATGGTATCACTTTCCACATCTAAAGCTAAATATGTAGTAGTTGGAAGTTGTTGTGATCAAGTATTATGGATGCAACACACACACACAGACTCTGGTATGACTTTTACCAAAACACAAATATTGTGTGATAATACTAGTGTCACTCCCTTAAGTAAAAACCATGAACTTCACTCTCATGAAAAAAACATAGATATTAGGCATCATTTTCTGATGGATCACACATAGAAAGGAGATATAAATCTTCAATTTATCAGAACACAAGATCAACTTGCTGATATTTTCACAAAATCATTACCTTTCGATAGATTTGAATACATTAAACAAAAGATAGGAATGATAACCATGAGGTAATATTCCATAATAACTCCGTGTTGAATCCAATCTCTTTATAGTAAAAAAATCCTTTTCATAGGGGGTGTATATATGCTTGATAGTCAAAAAATTTCGTATTCAAAAATTTTTGTAGTCAAAAAATTTTCCTAGTCCCAATTTTTCATAGTCCAAATTTTCATAATTAAAATTTTTCATTAAAATTTTCCAAAATCTAAATTTCTTCAAAAAAAAAATCTTCCTCATTACAAATAATCATCCTAGCAATCTGGAAGCTAGGTTTTCTTTCTTAATATTTCATGATCATCATTTTCCATGTTGGTATTTTTGTCTTTCTTAACAAAATTTTATTAAATCTGAATGTTTATCTCAAAAAACTCAAAATATCGAGACTTACCAAAATCCTTCTTCGGTTATCATCTCAACTATTAGATCTGATCAAGAGTATTTCAACCGTTGGATTAATCAAAGAAGTTTAACTATCACCTCAAACAGCTATATGAGGACCACACGATGTTTGACCCACATCGATCTTAAAAGCCTTCTCGTGCTGAAGTTGTTCCCCCTTACAAAAGGTCGTTCTAAATCCTCAGGTTTGTTTTATGTTCAAATGTCCGCTGAAGCCTCTCCTCAGAATGAATTGTCAACCGTAATGGAAATTTGTGAATAGAAGATATAATGAGAAAAATAGGACCATCCAAAATTCCTTTTTAAGAATGACTCTATCATTTCAAAGAATATAAAGCTGAATGGCTGGGAGAGCCTATGTGTCTCGAAACTGAAAGTGCATGATCCGGTCTATCTAGAGCTATCGCTTGCATTTTATGAGTCAACAAGTTTTGTTTTCAAGGAAAAAGCGATATATATAACACTCGAGACTTTTATGAGAAATATTTTGTTTTTATGTTATATAAATCATCAAAGGAATCTTTTACTACACACAACACTAGCTTGGCTTGCTTTACACGCAACCGCGGCCTTCCTGGATAGCTTGCGTCGTACGCAATACCGAGTTTCACTAAATAAGGATATGCTATTAAAATATTATTAAAACTAGCCGTTATGAATAGTACTAACTGAATTTTCAATTTTATAACATTTTAATTCAACTTATACATTTTCTAGAATGAGGTATAAAAGCAAAATCAGTTTTTTTGGATAAAAGAATAATTTTTCAAAAAATACAGTTTTGCCGCCTTTTGATGGCGCACCCACATTAAATATAGTTTTTGACATGTTTATAAGTTCAATTTGACAAAATAAAATTCTTCTTTGGAATCAGGGTATAAAATTTTACTTTGGATAAATTTTTGATATTTTTTTGATAACTTTCATATTTTGATGAATAGCAAAAATACGCTAATTTTTAATTAAAAACAACTTTTTCATTGAGATAATTTATATGAATAAATTATAATATATAATGGTTTTAAAGTATAAATAGAATATATTTTTACCATTTAATATAATGTATGTTATTAGCATTAATTTCACATTGAATTCATAGGTAAAAACATTTCAATCTTTGGCAATGTTTTAACTTCTAAAACCCGTTTTCTTAACAATGGGATTTATTTTAAATTAATTACTGCAACTTATATGTTTTGAATTTTAAAAAATGGATTTTGTATTCAGAATCAGAGGGTCCAAATTATGTTAATAGACTACTTTTCATTTTTGGGCATTATGAATAGTAACTACGGTAAATTTTATTTACCCTAGTTAAAGGTAAATCGGGTAATTAAGGGTAAATATAAGATTATAAAATTACCCTAACACCTGCCAAAATCCTATTGGATGACTAAAAGTATACCCATATAACCTAAGGTTCGGATTATATTCATTTAATGGACTTTTGTCCATGAAAATAATTTACTTATTATTAAAACCAAAGAATGTGACAACATGTCACTTTCTTAAATCGTACAAGTATAATAATTTTAATTTGGTGATAAACTTAATGAAACTTAGAACGTGAATAGTCTCCATAAAGCTAATACAATTATCTAAATCATAAGAATTTATTTAGAATTTTTAGGGATTAAATAAATATCATTAATTATGACACAATAGTGATGTTGAAATTAGTTTATTAATTAAAATATCAAATAAACTGTTTTAAAAATATTAAACTAAATATTATATGAACTATTTAATGTTCTAAACTAATTTTCTAGATACATATGACATTTTATGAATCTATTAAAGCTTTTATTTTGAACATATCCTCTGTATATATTTTATTGAAATTCAAGTAAATGAATAGTGTCAAAATTGACACTATTGTTATTTTATAAATATAACATATTAAAAAATTGTTTAAAAATTACAAAAAATATTTAAAAATTATAAAATAAAATTTATATGGTTTAAAATGTCATAAAGTTTCATGTTATGGAAAATTCAAAACACATATGTAATTATCTATAATAATCTAAAATTTAGAATATTATTACCACAAATAAAATTAAATTGATAAATAAGGATAAATCAAGTTGATAATGTTTAAAGTAAATTCCAAACATGTCTAAATTTTATAGGTTGATTATATTACAACCCTATATCATCTAATCTTTAGATATGAGTCATTTTGGAAGTTTTTAAGTGGGGTTGAGATTTAATATAAACTAATATTTCTTATATTTCCAAATGTGCCCCTCTCCTCCCTTATAAAAGGGCACCTCCTCCCTCTCTTCCTCACACCAATTTGAGCCTTCATGATCGGCCAAACCCTGCCCATTTCACTTCCCCACTTCCTTAGAAACCTACTAGAGGTACTGGTCTTATCAAAAGACCAACTCTATCACCTTAAGAGAAAGTATAAAGGAGGCACTTCGAGAAAGAGGTAATAACTTCTACCGTTTTCTTCAAGTTCCATTCTTCTTCTACTCCCTCTTATTTAGTTGTTTCATTATGAGGTAATAACATCAGTATAACTCATATACTTATATGTTATTATAAATATGAAACAACCCTATTTCACCTCTTATCCATCCTACGGAAAACGAAATCACAGCGCGTGCGTATGTACGGAATACCGTGTCCACGTCGTGGTGTAATCTATTTTCCACCACCACCTTACTTGGATGAGTATAAGGGTGAAAGTAATGAATATTTATGATTATTGTAAAGTTTTATTGATTCTTAAATAGTATACGTACACTCAAATACAATTCCACGATCATGAGAACGATATCATCGCTCGTGCGTACGTACGGAATACCATCTCCACGATGTGATGCGATTTGTTCTACATGATCTTCATTGAATAATGATTATATAAATGAATTTAATGAATTAATATGATATATATTACACTAATACCATTCTGGAAATGAGGTATCTATAACCTAAAGATAATAATAAGAATTTATTCGACAAACACGCATAAGAACAAAAAGTAATAAACACCCGAATAACAAGTAGTAATTAAGTATTACTAATAAGAAGCTAAGAATATGACCATATATGATATCATAAAAATAAGTATGATTCTGTAATAAGTAAATAACATTATTTAAATCATTATACAAGAGTTTCGGACACTTACGAAGCAAATCGGACCTAAGGTAAGGGAAATATCACAATCTCATTTTTATCCGAGATTGTTTATACTTTGGTATTTACTGGGGTGTATTTTATCATCCACATCCATGTTTCCTCAATATGTAATATTTATATCCTTATACAATAGTTTATATCCAATTTTACCCTTTGGTGAGTTTTTAGTAAATGATATGAACGAAATCTTTTGTCTTTTTTCGTATGAGGTACTTTTTGACTTTTCCGAAAAAAGTACGAGAAGAATGTTTTTTTAACTTATACAGCATGAATGGATTTTTAAAACATTATTTCCAAGAAGCTTCCTTTAGAAGTTTTCAAGTTTATTTTTAATCAACTTCTTTTAGTTTAAAATGGTCTGACATGTTAAGAAAGGAAAATGTTTTTGAAGTTGAAAGGATATTTTCCTCAAGAATGGAGTTCAAGTGTTTTATCAAAATTATTTTCCATCTAAGATAATATAGGGTTCTGTTTCTATCCCTATTATTAAATTGATTTGATTATGTTGTGATGGAATTATTTTTATAAATCCCTTTATCTTATATGAATTGTTTTATGATGTCATGGTGTTTAAGAATCCCATTTTTATTACATGAGTTATGTAATGATGTATGATTTATGATTTTGTGGCACACATAAGAATGGTATCATAATGAGATGGGTGGGACCTATATCTCCCTCCAATGAATTGGGTAAAGATTTTATATCTCATGATATAGACATGGCTGGAACGGCAGGTTAAACCGGTTCAGTGAAATAGGACTGAAACGAGGAGTGAACTCGGTTCAGAAATGGACTTTGTCCACTAAGATAGTCTTGGAAATGAGTCTTGACTAATAAGAAATAATTATCTATGATTATGTGTGTATGACACAATGTTTCATGTTTTAAGTTATGATTATTTGGATTTCATTTCACTACTATGATTTATCCCATGTTATGAAAATATGCTCTCTTTTGCAGGTTAAGATTTCCAAAATGTTATTTTCTTATGTATATGATGTGATTGATATTTCTTTTGTTTACCCTTACTGAGCATTTGAGCTCACCCTTTTGTATGTTTTCTTTCCCCAGGTCAGGAAGAAGCTTATTAAGTAAGATATGCCAAAAGGGACTATAGATATAATGAAATAAATGGGAGAAAGTGTAGATGCATTATGAACCAGTTGTTTATATTTCCCTGTTTATAAAGACCCTATACCTATACGGGCCTTTCATGGTTTTGTTATATGTTGTAATAAGCACGCTTCAATTTTTAAGTAATAATAATGTATGTAAAGTATGGGTCGTTATAGTTGGTATCAGAGGAAAGGTATAGTCAACCTTTGGAAACTAGGATGTCAAAGCCTTAGTAAGAATCCAAAGGATAAGTCTAAGCATATAACACAATATTAGTGTTTTAGAAATGGCCATGAACAACCTATGATAAGACCTTAAGTGTAAAATTTTATTCTTGATTATGTGGTTTTCCTATTATAATTAGTGTTGCTCACATTATTCTTCTTGGTTTTAGTCGATGGCTGGAACCCGAAGGAACCGTGTTAATGCGGAATGCGACGGGCAATGCAATGATTGTCCCCCTGAGCAACCAAACGTTATGGGAGCTGGAATGAAAAATCTTATAGCAATGCTCACACAACTTTTTGAAGCTATGAATCATGCAGGACTTCCAAACGAGCAAAGGAAGGAGCAACATTCTGTTGAATCCTTCATGAGGCAGCGTCCACCATCTTTCAGCGGGTCTACTGATCCATTAGTTTCTGAACAATGGATTAGTACTACTGAAAAGATATTTTCAGTTCTCCAATGTTCTGAACATGATAAAGTCATCCTAGCAGTGTATCGTTTGGAAGGAGATGCTGATCAATGGTGGAATCCTATTAAGAATACGAGGAAAAGGGGTGAAATTGAGTCCATGGAATGGGATGAGTTCAAGAACTTATTTTTCAATAAGTACTTACCTCGTATTCTCTAAACAAAGATAGAGAAAGAGTTTCTTGAACTGAAGCAACAGGATGATGAATCTGTTGGTACCTATGAAGCAAATTTTACAAGATTTGCAAGGTACACTTCGGGTATTATTATCCAACCTGAGAGTAAGATCGATCGATTCTTTAGTGGCTTAAAACCAAGTCTTCGAAGGGCGTTAGCCATAAGGGACTTCAATATCTACAAGGAAATTGTTCAATGTGCTCTCAAAGTCGAGATGGAGATTGGAGTAACCCATCAGTCATATGGGTTTGATAGGAAGAGGAAAATGGAATTCAAAGGAAAATCTAAAGAGCACACTGAAAAGAAGATGAGTTTTCCATTATGCTCAAAGTGTGGAAAGAAACATGGAGGGAGTTGTCTTAAAGGGACAAGTAAATGTTTCAAATGTGGAAAGGAAGGTCATCGGGCATTTGAATTCCGCAATGATGGGAAGAGGATGTCTAATGATGCAAACAAAGGAAGGGACACACAGAATGAACCTACCACACTTCAATGTTTTAAGTGCAAGGAGATGGGGCATTATGCCAATAAATGCCCTAATCCAAGGGTTGTTGATGATGATCAACATCAACAAAATCTTATGGCTAAAGACAAAGGAAACTCACATGCAATTTCTATCAGCGATGTGGAGTACGATAACGATGTGGTGAAAGATACACTTACCATCCACTCTAAAGTAGAAAATGTTTTATTTGATTTTGGATCCACCAACTCTTTTATTTCTGATGATTTTTCTAAGGGTATCACTATTTTACCTCAACAATTAGATGTTGAGTTAGCTGTGACAACACCTAATGGCACAACAGTCGCATCAAAAGTTTATAATTCTTCTCTGATTGAAGTTTGTGGGAACGTGCTTCCTGCAAATCTTGTGATCCTTCCTATAGTGGAATTTGATGTGATTCTTGGCATGGATTGGATTTCTTTATATAGAGCTCATATAAATTGCCAAATAAGGGAAGTCACATTTCATATTCCAGATCAATCTATGATCTTCTATCGATGCAAGGATGAACATAACCTTCTAGTGGAAATTTCTTCCATCTTATGGGTCTTGATTCCACTTAATGAAGGTTACTTATCTCAAATGGTTGGTGAGAAACTCACAATTAAGAATATGCCCATTGTATTGGAGTTTGATGATGTCTTTCTAGAGGAATTGTCGGGTCTTCCACCAAATTGTGAAGTTGAGTTTTCAATAGAACTCGTACTAGGTGCTTTGCCTATTTCAAAGACACCTTATAGAATGGCCACAATTGAGTTTCATGAATTGAAGAAGAAACTCCAAGAGAATATTGATAAGGGATTCATACGCCCTAGTGCGTCACCTTGGGGAGCACATGTTCTATTTGTTAAGAAGAAAGATAGATCAATGAGACTCTATATTGATTATATAAAACTTTACAAGATCACTATCAAGAACAAATATCCTCTCCCATGCATTGATGACCTATTTGACCAACTAAGCGGAGCTCAATACTTTTCCAAGATTGATCTTAGTTCAGGGTATCATCAATTAAGGGTCAAAAGGGAGGATATACCAAATACAGCTTTCCGTACAAGGTATGGACACTATGAATTTATAGTGATGCCATTTGGTCTTATTAATGCCCCTGCTATCTTCATGGATCCGATGAATAGAGACTTTAGAGACTACCTTGATCAATTTGTGGTAGTCTTTATAGACGATATTCTTGTCTATTCAAAGATCAAGGAAGAACATGAAGATCACTTGAGAATTATATTGAAGACCCTGAGAAAGGAGAAGCTTTATGAAAAATTTACCAAGTGTGAATTTTGGCTTCAAAAAGTTTTATTTTTGGGTCACATAATCTCAAAAGAGGGGATATCTGTGGATCCAGCAAAAATAGAGGATATCAAAAAATGGTCGAGACCAACAACAGTAACTGAGATCCGAAGTTTTCTTGGTTTGGCTGGATATTATTGACATTTTGTGAATGATTTTTCATGATTATCTAATCCACTCACTAGGTTGACTCGAAAAGGAGTTAAGTTCGTGTGGACGGACGAATGTGAAGAGAATTTCAAGGAGTTGAAAAGAAGGTTATCCAGTGCACCTGTACTCACACTTCCTTGTAGTGGAGAAAGGTTTGTGATCTACAGTGATGCATCCAAGAAAGGACTGGGATGTGTTCTCATGCAAAATGATATGGTGATATCTTAGGCCTCACGACAATTGAAAATCCATGAGACAAATTACCCAACTCATGATTTGGAGTTAGCTGCGGTAATCTTTGCATTAAAGATTTGGAGGCATTACCTTTATGGTGAAAGGTGTGATATTTATACTAATCATAAAAGTTTAAAGTATATATTCACACAAAAGGAGCTGAATATGCGTCAAAGAATATGGTTGGAGCTGATTTAAGATTACGTCTTCTCAATTCATTACCACCCTGGGAAAGAAAACAAGGTGGTAGTTGCATTAAGTCGAAAAGACCATGCTAGTTTATCCATGATGAGGATCACAAAAGATCCAAAATTTATGGATTTACAAAGAATGGATCTTGGAATTATAATGGAAGGGGGAAAATCGTATCTTTCTAAAATGAATGTTCAACCATCTAAACATGTGAAGATTAAAGAGGCACAGAAAGAATATGTAGAGTTACAAAAGAAGGTGAGAAATGTTCCTGAATTCAACCTTGATTGTGATGGGATAATAATGTTTAAGAATTGGGTTTGTGTTCCTCCCATCCCTGAATTAAAGAAGGAGCTGCTGGATGAGGCTCATAGTTCTTCATTCTCTATTCATCCTGGAAGCACGAAGATGTATAGGGACCTGAAAGAGTACTTCTGGTGGGATAGCATGAAAAGAGATGTTGCTGAATATGTCTCTCTATGCTTGGTTTGTCAGCAAGTTAAAGCTAAGAGACATAAGTCTAAGGGGTTGTTACAACCATTACCCATACCCGAATGGAAATGGGAAAACATCACTACAGACTTTGTCACAGGACTTCCTAAAAAAATCCAAAGGCAATAATGCTATCTGAGTCATAGTTGATCTTCTTACAAAGTCTTCACACTTCATTGTTATTAGAGAGGATTTCTCTCTGGATCATCTTGGTAGGATATATGTAAAGGAAGTGGTAAGATTGCATGGAGTACCACTTTATATTATATCTAATCGGGATCTGAGATTTTCCTCGAAGTTCTGGTGAAGTCTTCAGCATACTCTGGATACAGAGTTGAGATTCAGCACTTCATATCATCCTCAGACAGACGGTCAGTCTGAGAGAACAATTCAAACTCTAGAAGATATGTTGAGATCTTGCTCTATGGATTTCAAAGGTGGTTGGGATCAACACCTACCTTTGGTGGGATTTTCTTATAATAATAGCTTTCAATCCAGTATTCAGATGGATCCTTATGAAGCTCTCTATAGAAACAAATGTTGGACTCCAACTTTCTGGGATGAAGTTGGTGAAAGAAAGCTATTAGGGCCAGATCTCGTTGATGAAATGGAAGAAAAGGTCAGATCTATTCAAAAACACATAAGATCAGCTCAGAGTCGACAGAAAAGTTATGCCGACAACCGATGAAAAGACCTAGATTTTGAAGTGGGTGATAAAGTGTTCTTACGAATCTCTGCCTGGAAGAGGGTCATGAGATTTGGAATGAAGGGGAAGTTGAGACCTAGATATATCGGTCCTTTCGGAATACTGGATCGTGTTGGGAAGGTAGCTTACCGATTGGCGCTTCCACCGAATCTCTCTCAAGTACACGATGTGTTCCATGTATCTCTCCTGAGAAAGTACATACCTGACCCTTCACATGTACTCATCTCAGAAGCTGTACCACTGGAGCAATATCTTTCTTATGAAGAACAACCGATAGAGATTCTGGATTGTAGTGAAAAAGTCAAATGAAACAAGACCACTCGCTTGGTGAAAGTTTTATAGAGGAACCACCAATTAGACGAAGCTACATGGGAGCTTGAGGATATGATGAGGTAGAGGTATCCTCATCTGTTTGTTACAAAGTGACGAATTTCGAGGGCGAAATTCATTTTAAGGGGGGTATAATGTAACACCCGAGACTTTTATGAGAAATATTTTGTTTTTATGTTATATAAATCATCAAAGGAATCTTTCACTACACACAACACTAGCTTGGCTTGCTTTACACGCAACCGCGGCCTTCCTCGATAGCTTGCGTCGTACGCAATAACGAGTTTCACTAAACAAGGTTATGCTATTAAAATATTATTAAAACTAGCCGTTATGAACAGTACTAACTGAATTTTGAATTTTATAACATTTTAATTCAACTAATACATTTTCTAGAATGAGCTATAAAAGCAAAATCAGTTTTTTTGGATAAAAGAAATATTTTTCAAAAAATACAGTTTTGCCACCTTTTGATGGCGCACCCACATTAAATATAGTTTTTGACATGTTTATAAGTTCGATTTGACAAAATAGAATAGTTATTTTGAATCAGGGTATAAAAATTTACTTTGGATATATTTTTGATATTTTTCTGATAACTTTCATATGTTGATGAATAGTAAAAATACGCTAATTTTTAATTAAAAACAGCTTTTTCATTGAGATAATTTGTATGAATAAATTATAATATTGAATGGTTTTAAAGTATAAATAGAATATATTTTTACCATTTAATATAATTTATGTCATTAGCATTAATTTCACATTGAATTCATAGGTAAAAACATTTCAATCTTTGGCAATGTTTTAACTTCTAAAACCCGTTTTCTTAACAAAGGGATTTATTTTAAATTAATTAATACAACATATATGTTTTGAATTTTGAAAAATGGAATCCATATTCAGAATCATAGGGTCCAAATTATGTTAATAGACTACTTTTTTATTTTTGGGCATTATGAATAGCAACTACGGTAAATTTTATTTACCATAGTTAAAGGTAAATCGGGTAATGAAGGGTAAATATAAGATTATAAAATTACCCTAACACCTACCAAAATCCTGTTGGATGACTAAAAGTCTACCCATATCACCTAAGGGTCGGATTAGATTAATTTAATGAACTTTTGTCCATGAAAATAATTTAATTATTATTAAAACCAAAGAATGTGACAACATGTAACTTTCTTAAATCTTATAAGTATAATAATTTTAATTTGTTGATAAACTTAATGAAATATAGAAAATGAATATTCTACAGAACTCTAAAACAATTATCTAAATCATAGGAATTTTTTTAGAATTTTTAGGGATTATATAATTATCATTAATTATGACACAATAGTGATGTGGAAATTATTTTATTAATTAAAATATCAAATAAATTGTTTTAAAAATATAAAAATAAATATTATCTGAACTATTTAATGTGCTACACTAATTTTCTAGATACATATGACATTTTATGAATCTATTAAAGCTTTTATTTTGAACATATCTTCTCTATATATTTTATTTAAATTCAAATAATTGAATAGTGTCAAAATTGACACTATTGTTATTTTATAAAAATAACATATTATAAAATTTTTATAAATCACAAAAAATATTTGAAAATAATAAAATAAAATTTATATTGTCTAAAATGTCATAAAGTTTTAAATTATGGAAAATTCACAAAACATATGTAATTATTTATAATAATTTAAAATTTAGAATATTATTACCACAAATAAAATTAAATTTATAAATAAGGATAAATCAAGTTGATAATTTTAAAAATAAATTCCTAACATGTCTATATTTTATTGGTTGATGATATTACAACCTTTTCTCATATAATATTCGAATATGAGTCATTTTGGAAGTTTTTAAGTGGGGTTGGGATTTAATATAAACTAATATTTCTTATATTTTCAAAGGTGCCCCTCTCCTCCCTTATAAAAGGGCACCTCCTACCTCTCTTCCTAACACCAATTTGAGACTTCAAGCTCGGCCAAACCCTTCCCATTTCACTTCCCCACTTCCTTAGAAACCTAATAGTGGTACTGGTCTTATCAAAATACCAACTCTAGTGCCTTAAGAGAAATTTTAAAGGAGGCACTTCGAGAAAGAGGTAATACCTTCTACCGTTTTCTTCAAGTTCCATTCTTCTTCTACTCCCTCTTCTTTAGTTTTTTAATTATGAGGTAATAACATCAGTATAACTCATATAATTATATGTTATTATAAATATGAAACAACCCTATTTCACCTCTTATCCATCCTACGTAAAACGAAATCACAGTGCGTGCGTACGTACGGAATACCGTCTCCACGCCGCGGTGTAATCTATTTTCCACCACCACCTTAC